>SJYT01041574.1:140192-151547 GCA_006410635.1 Cephalophus harveyi
AGGAGAAGGGGACGACCGAGGATGAGATGGCTGGATGGCATCACTGACTCGATGGATGTGAGTCTGAGTGAACTCCGGGAGATGGTGATGAACAGGGAGGCCTGGTGTGCTGCAATTCATGGGGTCACAAAGAGTCGGACACGACTGAGCGACTGAAATGAACTGAACTGAACTGAACAAGTTGAATATATAGATCTGTATATCTAAATATATGTTATTATTGTATGAATTTCAATACAGGTAATTCTTTCCTGAGGAGATTTAATTATCACAATAAAATGTGAAAATTTATATTTTAATGTCATATATGAGTACATTTATGTTATACTATATATAATTGACTGAGGCGTATGACCTCAAACAAAGGTCTGCCTAGTCAAGCTTTGGTTTTTCCAGTAGTCATGTATGGATGTGAGACCTGGACTATAAAGAAGTCTGAGCACCGAAGAATTGATGTTTTTGAACTGTGGTATTGGAGAAGACTCTTGAGAGTTCCTTGGACTGCAAGGAGATCCAACCAGTCCATCCTAAAGGAAATCAATGCTGAATATTCATTGGAAGGACTGATGCTGAAGCTGAAACTCCAATACTTTGGCCGCCTGATGTGAAGAACTGACTCATTTGAAAAGACCCTGATGCTGGGAATGATTGAAGGCAGAAGAAGGGGACGACAGAGGATGAGATGGTTGGATGGCATCATTGACTCAATGGACATGAGTTTGAGTAAGCTCCGGGAGTTGATGACGGACAGGGAGGCCTGGCATGCTGTAGTCCATGGGGTCACAAAGAGTCATACACAACAACCGAGCTACTGAAATGAACTGAACTGATGATCTCAAACCGGTCTTGCTGTGCTTTGTTGATTTAGTCAGAGTCATGTCCAACTCTTGTGACCGCATAGACTGTAGCCCAACAAGTTTCTCCATCTAAGGGAGTCTTCAGGCAAGAATACTGGAGTTGGTTACCATTTCCATCTCCAGGGGATCTTCCTGACCCAGGGATCAAACCCAAGTCTCCAGCATTGCAGGCAGATTCTTTAGCAACTGAGCCACCAGAGATTGTTATTCTTTAGGAAAGCTACTTTGTGTATGTGTGTGTGTGTGTGTGTGAAATATCATAGTAAGAATTTTATTGTATGTTGAGGTATGTATTAAGTTTTGCACATATTTCCTTATTTTGAATTTACATTTTTTTCTTTCTGAACTTATATAAAATTATTTAATGTTCTCAATGTTTTATAACTTATTTGTGTAACCACAATTTAGGAAAACAAATTCGTGTTGAGGAAAAATATTCTTGATTTTACATTATTTTAATAAAGAAGGAAAATATTGTGTGTTGTAAAATAATGTAGTAAATTAAAACCATATATATATATATTTAGAATATATATATATTTATATAAATATAAATATATATAAATATATATATTTTTATATATATATCCAGTGGCTCAGTATTAAAGAATATGCCTGCAATGCAGGAGACACAAGAGATGCGGGTTCAGTCCCTGGGTTGGGAAGATGCTCTGGAGGAGGGCCTGGCAACCCACTTCAGTATTCTTGCCTGGAGAATCCTATGACAGAGGAGCCTGGTGGGCTACAGTCCTTAGGGTTGCAGAGAGTCGGACACAACTTAAGTGACAGAGCACACACATAAATATATATATATATATATATATATGTGTGCATGTATATATGTATATATAGCTGTTGTTGTTTAGTTGCAAAGTTGTATCTGACTCTTTTTCAACACCATGGACTGTAGCCTACCAGGCTCCTCTATCCACTGGATTTCCCAAACAAGAAGACTGGAATGGGTTCCCACTTCCTTTTCTGGAGTATCTTCCCGACCTGGGGATCAAACTCTTGTTTCCTACGTTTCCCATGTCTCATGTGTTGCAGGCCAGTTCTTTACCATTGAGCCACCAGGGAAGCCTATACATACATACATACATGCATACTTGTGTGTTTGTGTGTGTGTGTGTGTTAGTCGCTCAGTCCTGTCTAGCTATTTGAGACCCCATGGACTACAGCCTGTCAGGCTCCTCTGTCCATAAAATTTTACAGGCAAGAATAGTAGAGTGGGTTACCATTCTCTTCTCCAGGGGATCTTCCTGACCCAGGGATCGAACATGGTTCTCCAGCACTGAAGGTAGATTCTTTATCATCTGAGCTACCTGGAAAGCCCATATGTATGTATGTGCATACATACATAGACACCCAGATAGACAGAAAGATAGGTAGACATGGGCTTCTGCAGTTGCTCAGCAATAATGAGTCTGCCTGCAATGCAAGAGTCACAGGAGATGTGGGTTCAATCCCTGGGTCAGGAAGATCCCCTGAAGGAAGGCAAGGCGACTCACTCTAGTCTTTTTGCCTGGAGTGTCCCACGGACAAAGGAACCTGGTGGGCTATGGTCCATAAGGTTGCAAAAAGCTGGACATGACTGAAGCGCCTTAGCACGCACATACACACATATAGACATACACGTACCAGATAACAGCAAACAAGATGGGGGTCTGGATTACTTTGTAAACAAATTACTCATTCTTATGAAATGTGCATTTACTGTGGTTTTTCATTATATATTGTTTATACTGCATTGTTTCTTTAATAACAATGATTTATTATTTCAAGAATTATGTCCTTGAGCCATTATATATTTTAAAATTTTCTGAATATAATAATAACAAGAAATTTGAATTAGAAATGCTTTGAGAATACAGGATCCACTAACTGATGGATAATTATTTGTAGGTAAAAGTTAATATATAAACAGGACTGGAAAATGTCAGTTTCCATTCCAATTACAAAGAAAGGCAATGCCAAAGAATGCTCAAATTACTGCACAATTGCACTCATCTCACACACTAGTAACATTCAAAATTCTCCTAGCCAGGCTTCAGCAATACATGAACTGTGAACTTTCAGATGTTCAAGCTGCTTTTAGAAAAGGCAGAGGAACCAGAGATCAAATTGCCAACATCCACTGGATCATCAAAAAAGCAAGAGAGTTCCAGAAAAACATCTAGTTCTGCGTTATTGGCTATGCCAAAACCTTTGACTGTGTGGATCACAATAAACTGGAAAATTCTGAAAGAGAAGGGAATATCAGACCACCTGTCCTGCCTCTTGAGAAACCTGTATGCAGGTCAAGAAGCAAAGTTAGAACTGGACATAGAACAACAGACTGGTTCCAAATAGGAAAAGCAGTACGTTGAGGCTGTATATTGTCACCCTGATTGTTTAACTTATACGCAGAGTACGTCATGAGAAATGCCAGGTTGGATGAAGCACAAGCTGGAATCAAGATTGACAGGAGAAATATCAGTAACCTCAGATATGCAGATGACACCACCTTTATGGCAGAAAGATAAGAACTAAAGGGCCTTTTGATGAAAGTGAAAGAGGAGAATGAAAAAGTTGGCTTAAAGCTCAACACTCAGGAAACCAAGATTATGGCATCTGGTCCCATTACTTCATGGGAAATAGATGGGGAAACAGTGGAAACAGTGGCTGGCTTTATTTTTCTGGGCTCCAAAATCACTGCAGATGGTGACTGAAGCCATGAAATTAAGACACTTACTCCTTGGATGGAAAGTTATGACCAACCTAGACAACATATTAAAAAGCAGAGACATTCATCTAGTCAAGGCTATGGTTGTTCCAGTGGTCATGTATGGATGTGAAAGTTTGACTGTAAAGGAAGCTGCACCGAAGAATTGATGCTTTTGAACTGTGGTGTTGGAGAAGACTCTTTGAGAGTTGCTTGGACTACAAGGAGATCCAATCAGTCCATCCTAAAGGAGATCATTCCTGGGTGTTCTTTGGAAGAACTGATATTGAAGCTGAAACTCTAATACTTTGGCCACCTGATGTGAAGAGCTGACTCATTTGAAAAGGCCCTGATGCTGGGAAAGACTGAAGGCAGGAGGAGAAGGGGATGACAGAGGATGAGATGGTTGTATGGCATCACCAACTCATGGACATGCGTTTAGGTTTACTCCGGGAGTTGGTGATGGACAGGGAGACATGGCATGCTGCGGTTCATTGGGTTGCAGAGTCGGACACGACTGAGAGACTGAACTGAACTGAACTGAACTGAACCTAAAAAGAGAAGTTTCAAAAAAATTTTTATTCCAATAAAAAGTGTTTCATCTTTTAAATTTATATATTTAGGCAGTGAATGTGAAAGATACATTTTAATGAGTTCAATTAAAAATAATATATCTTAGTTGTTGATTGACCCATTCTTTCAGAAAAAGGTCAAGAATTAAAACTAACAATGAATAGTTTGGTCTTCTATTCTTGGATAAACAGGCTTCTTTAAAAAGAAATAATTTGTTTTGCTGCTCTGGGTCTTAATTGAGTCATCTGAACTCTTAGTTACAGCTTAGGAACTCTTAATTGTGACACATGGAATCTAGTTCTCAGACCAGTGATCAGACCTGGGTCCTGAGCATTAGGAGTGCAGCATCTCAGCCACTGGACCACCAGGGAAGCCCTTTAATATGCTTCTATTACACTGTCAGGGAACCCTCCATTGGAAAGTCATTTCCAAAGCAAAATGGGGCGGGGAGTCAATGATGAGGGTAGTATATATTTGTTATGTTCTGTGTTGTGTTTAAAACCATCAGAGGGCTTTAAAAATAATGTATTGTTCCATGTATGTTTCTTGGCTTTAACTAATACTTTGTACCAGTGGGAGCCATTCAGGTTTTTGTGATATCATTTTTCAATAAGTTTGCTGTCATTTTTATCATTTATAACAGACCCTAGCCCCTCTCTGGAGAAGGCAATGGCACCCCACTCCAGTACTCTTGCCCGGAAAATCCCATGGACAGAACCTGGTGGGCTGCAATCCATGGGATCGCTAAGAGTCGGACACAACTTCACTTTCACTCTTCACTTTTCATGCGCTGGAGGAGGAAATGGCAAGCCACTCGAGTGTTCTTGCCTGGAGAATCCCAGGGACGGGGGAGCCTGGTGGGCTGCCGTCTATGGGGTCGCATAGAGTTGGACACGACTGAAGAGACTTAGCAGCAGCAACAGCAGGTCCTCTGAGCTAGGCTTATGCTTTGGGGTTTNCCCACTCGAGTGTTCATGCCTGGAGAATCCCAGGGACGGGGGAGCCTGGTGGGCTGCCGTCTATGGGGTCGCATAGAGTTGGACACGACTGAAGAGACTTAGCAGCAGCAACAGCAGGTCCTCTGAGCTAGGCTTATGCTTTGGGGTTTTCATTCTAGCATACCACATAGTATTTGCCAGAACAGGCTTCCCATAGTTCCTTCTGCTCTGGGCCACCAATGCATTCTTTGAATTTTATCTTGAATTACTTTTAGACAGAGTCAACATTTTAATTTACAATTCAAAGCATCTTTAAGAGAAAGAAGGCAAACAAGCAAATATAATGAGAAATAGGATCAGAAAAATATTTGATGTATGAATATTCTATCAGAGTAAAATAAAGCAGTGCAAGTATGGGTAAACCTGCACTGGCTGAAATCCTGCATTTCTGAAACACTTATATCGATAAGCTGCTAGTGTTAATAATGAGTTATGGAGAATTAGACAATACTACTAGAGAATATAATTTCTCATTCATTGTATAACATTTTTGGAGCATACATCCATATTAGGCTAGATTACAAATGACTTTTTGGATGGATGAGACTGGGAGAGTGGGAAGAATTACCTTGTGAATCATTTTTTGATTAGCTTGGGAGACTCATCAAAATAATGGATTTTATCATTTTTTTAACTCATTCCAAAAACAATAGAATCCTCCCTCCCCCTATACCCTGCCTTATACAAATTTTGACATTTACTTTTCAACTTGAGATTAATAGGTAAATTCCATCAACTTCTTTTTTGTGTGTTTACTAATTTATAATGAAATTAAAAATTCTACATGGACTTAGTGTTCTATCAATCGTCCTAATGCTCCTGATAGGAGAAATTTCAGGCAGGAGTCAGCTACCTGCCAACAGGTTCAATTTCAGGTTCATGGCATCTCGGGTTTTATGCAAAGTCCACAGTTGTTATTTTTCTAAAATACCATGGTGATTCTACTTCTGAGAGTTCAATGCCACTCTACAATGGTATCCACGTTTCCTCAAAAATATAGTGTTAGAAGTAATTATCAAGAACAAATATTAAATATCCTAAATTTGAATTTCATATCTTATCATCTACAAAGCTTCTTTTTCAGCTCGTCAACATTTCTTACAGTTTTTTCTTAGATGACTTTCCACTTAATTATATTTAAGAAGTTTAAGAAATTATCACCCCTCACTAAGAAACTGTCATTCAAATTTAATCATTCTTTAATATTACTACTTGGGGCTTCCCTGGTGGCTCAGAGGTTAAAGCATCTGCCTAGAATGCTGGAGACCTGGGTTCGATCCCTGGGTCGGGAAGATCTCCTGGAGAAGGAAATGGCAACCCACTCCAGTACTCTTGCCTGGAGAATCCCAAGGAGGGAGGAGCCTGGTAGGCTATAGTCCATGGGGTCGCAAAGAGTCAGACACGACTGAGCAACTGAACTGAACTGAACTGAACTGAATCAATATTACTTATTTTCTCTGTATAAGATACAGTTTATTGAACCAAATATTCTGCATGCATTGCTTCTAATTCTTATGTGTGTGCTGTGAGTTAAATATGACTCTATTCCCTTGTTTGTTTCACATACTGCATAATTGAGGGTGAGTGAGGCTTAGGAGCTTTATCACATTGCTAATTTTCTTCAAGTACAGTTTCTGTGTAAGACCTTAAGGCTTCAGTGAGTACTTAGGATATAATACTGCAAACAGACATGAAAACGTGCCATCATTCAAAGATCTGGGTCTCTTTGTTCCACTGTTCTGAAAGAGAGCATAAGATGATTTAGTTTTCAACTTTGTTACTTCCAAACGTCTAGACTGTCTACTTTGGAAACTATGAGCATTCTTTCACCTGTAGGTAACAGAAACCCAGTTCAATCTAGTCTGAAGCAGAAAGAAAATAAAACAAACAAAATTAAGTAACATCTGAAGGATACTGAAAATATTCATGTATAGGAAGAACTTCAGAAACCTGAGGAATTGTGGGGCTAGGAGGCTATAGATAGGCAAGAAGTAGTAAGGTTTAAACCAACACACAGAAATCAGTATTTAAGGGTCTTAGCTGTGAAACCATGGTGCTTTCTGAACTCAGATAGAACTCTGGATTCACCAGTCTTTTTCCTTGCAAAATTAAATGCACTCAAAGAGAAATGATTGCACATAATTTATGTATATAACATGGAAAATAACTGTATCTCAAAAAATAAATGAAATGATCACTCAGGCAAAATATCACGTCACCTACAAAGGGGGAAAGTACATGTTAACTTTAGACTTCTGTACAGCAGCACTGACAAGCTAGACTGTGGCAGTTACTATATCTACAAAAGCCTTCAGAAGAAGGAAGTGTGGTAACATTTAATAAAAGATAAAAATAAAAATCTCGTTAAATGCAGTAATTCTATTATAAACCAATTTATCAGAACTAAGATGAAATATGTCATATAAATAACTGTGAATGAACTAAATTTTATGATTAAAAGGAAATTATTTTAGGCCCATATCTCAATGAAAATCTCAACGATGTAATTTGTAAGAGAAATATTATGAAATGAACTCAGAGCCACCTCCAGGATTCTTGCCTGGAGAATCCCATCAACAGAGGTGCTTGGTGGATCGCAAGAGTCGGACACCACTTAGAGACTAAACTGCCACCCCCAAGAAACAAAATAACAAAAGTAAAGAATAGTGACCATTTTGATATCAGAGAAGTTAATTTCTCACATAAATTCAATATACATAACTAAGAAAGATTAAAGTTGAAAAATGGATAATCCAAACAATATTATATACATGTGCACAGTGTATATAATATCCAAATTTGTAGAAAAATTTATTAACTCATTAAAAAATTCTAGATAAAGTAGTTCCTGAGAGTCTATAAATTCTCATTCAAACCATTATCTGAAGGATACTGAAAATATTCATGTATAGGAAGAACTTCAGAAACCTGAGGAATTGTGGGGCTAGGAGGCTATAGATAGGCAAGAAGTAGTAAGGTTTAAACCAACACACAGAAATCAGTATTTAAGGGTCTTAGCTGTGAAACCATGGTGCTTTCTGAACTCAGATATAACTCTGGATTCACCAGTCTTTTTCCTTGCAAAATTAAATGCACTCAAAGAGAAATGATTGCACATAATTTATGTATATAACATGGAAAATAACTGTATCTCAAAAAATAAATGAAATGATCACTCAGGCAAAATATCACGTCACCTACAAAGGGGGAAAGTACATGTTAACTTTAGACTTCTGTACAGCAGCACTGACAAGCTAGACTGTGGCAGTTACTATATCTACAAAAGCCTTCAGAAGAAGGAAGTGTGGTAACATTTAATAAAAGATAAAAATAAAAATCTCATTAAATGCAGTAATTCTATTATAAACCAATTTATCAGAACTAAGATGAAATATGTCATATAAATAACTGTGAATGAACTAAATTTTATGATTAAAAGGAAATTATTTTAGGCCCATATCTCAATGAAAATCTCAACGACGTAATTTGTAAGAGAAATATTATGAAATGAACTCAGAGCCACCTCCAGGATTCTTGCCTGGAGAATCCCATCAACAGAGGTACTTGGTGGATCGCAAGAGTCGGACACCACTTAGAGACTAAACTGCCACCCCCAAGAAACAAAATAACAAAAGTAAAGAATAGTGACCATTTTGATATCAGAGAAGTTAATTTCTCACATAAATTCAATATACATAACTAAGAAAGATTAAAGTTGAAAAATGGATAATCCAAACAATATTATATACATGTGCACAGTGTATATAATATCCAAATTTGTAGAAAAATTTATTAACTCATTAAAAAATTCTAGATAAAGTAGTGCCTGAGAGTCTATAAATTCTCATTCAAACCATTTTTACTTTACTTTTGCCTTAAGTTGATGACCAGGTGCATTGGATCAGCTTTACTCTTTGGGGGAATTCTCTCCAACATTTTCAAGAATATCCCTAATTGTGTCTGTAATCCACTCACATACATTTTGGGCTTGTGAACATATATTGAGCTGACTCAAGTGTAAAACAAGCTCAGTTTTTTCCCTCCTCACTCAGCTGCTTCATTATAACATTCTCTTATAACTTCTCTTATAGCTAAGTACAAGTCCAAAGAGGGATACTTGTCAGGCAGCTTACTTATACCTTCTTGTCTTGCTCAGGCTCATTGCCAGATGTATTATTCCTATTTTATGAGGAACTACTACTGAGCAAACCCAGCACTGTGGTTTCCAAGTCCAATGGAATGCAGTTTATAATGGCAGCTGTAGGCATATGGTCATATTTTGCCTTATGGTCATGAATTCCATTTCTACTAAGACTCATTAACATGTCAAGAACAGTTTCTCAAAGGCTGTATAAATCCCTAATGGAGATGTTATGGCCTTGTTCCAGAATCCCATGGCCCTGCATTGTGATATTCCCACTGGGGCTTGCCACAGCTCCATATGGTGTCTTTTCCCACCACTTGACACCGCCAACATCAGAGTGTCTGTTGGATAGTATGACTCAAACAATAATGCCTCTTGTACCACATCCTAAATTTGTTGCAGAATCCTTTCTTTCTGGGACTCACTCAAAGCTGTGGCCTTCCTTGTAACCACATATATGGGTGGGTTTATCTATGGATAAAGAATGCTATACTTCCTTCATTGCGGTAAGAAATTGATGGTGCAGCAGTTTGCCTTTTATTTTGACATAGCACCTGATAAGTGGACCTCTAAAAGCTTTACAAAAGTCACAGGTCTTAAGTATTTATATGATTTATCTCTCTTCGAAGTGTGTATATCTCACCAAAGTCTTTAGCATACTAGCCACATCTTCCTCATTTTATCAATAAGTATAACATCATTGATGAAATGATTCAGTGTGTCATTTTCTTAAATATTCAGATGGGTTAGATCTCTTCAGACTATAGTATAACACAGAACAGGAGACTTAAGAAGCCCTGAGGCAAAGCCTAAGAAATCCTATGAATGAATTCTATCTTCTAATCGCAATGAAAATGAATGCATTACACTAAATCAATAATCCTATTAATCTTTAATAGCAATGATAACACAATTAGCATAGCAGCCATGATCAGGGTTGAGGTAGTCTGCAGTCATTTTCCAGGGACCATTCAGTTTCTTCAGGGGTCAGATTGGTGAATTGAATGGATACAAGGGAGGAACAGGGCTTCCCAAGTGGTAAAGAATCTGCCTGCAGTGCAGGAGATGTAAGGAGACATGAGTTCAATCCCAGGTTCAGGAAAATCCTATGGTGGAGGGCATGGCAACCCACTTCAGTATTCTTGCCTAGAGAATCCCACAACAGAGGAGCATGGTGGGCTACAGTCCATCAGGTTGCAAAAAGTCAGACAAAACTGAAGCGCCTTGGCACACATGCACAGTAGGGACTGTTCCTCTTGTTTTTCGGTCCTTAATCACATCACTAGTCTGCTGTTTCTTCAGCCTGTGATATTATGTTTGAATTATTTATTTTGGGCAAAGTGGGAGATTCAGTTTCAAAGATTTTCTCTTGAACTTTCCTGCTATGATAGCTCTTACTCTATAGGCCAAGAACTCGTTATGGGTGTTACTTCAACTGCCAAATTTATTGATTCCAATTATACATGAGATCTGAGGAAATGCTCACTGTTATGGGTCTGAAGACATAATGGGCCACTGGGAGCTAGACTCTGTCCAGAACGTCATTTATTATTACCTGACCCCATGTGTTCCCATTGTAAAAGAAGGGCTATGATATTATGTATGCCAATTCAGCTCATTTTAGTGTCTATTATTAAGTGTGAGCTAGTCCCAAATATCTATCTAACAGCCTATTTTCTCTGACTACTCTGGGTACACTGTGATAGTCTGAATCCTCTGAAAAGTGGACACCAAAATGGGACTAGACATGCAAGAGATTTGCTAGGAGGAATACCCATGAAACAGAATGGGAAATGAATCAAGGAAACTGATAGATCCATGAGTTTGTCTTCCATGCCTCAGCCTTACAGAGGCGAGAAGGAAGGAAAAATATGGGGGAAGATGAGTCTTAGATTTCAGTACAGTTGTAAAGAAGTTTTAGGTGAGAACTAATTTTTCTTTAGTTTTTTTCAGATTAAAAATTTTTAGTAAAATGAGGATATATTGATTGTTTTTTAATGTCAGTGTGTATATATATATATATATATTTGTTTATTTAGCATTATGTTTTGTAACGAAATATCAGAATTTTACAGTCAAGAC
>SJYT01041574.1:151913-175399 GCA_006410635.1 Cephalophus harveyi
AGGAAATATAATGAAGGAAAATCTCTCATTTACAATTGGCAAAAAAATATATAGTACTTACAAATAAGCTTAACAAAATGTATGCAAGACCTACATGAAAACATGTTATAAAGCTACTTAAAGTTATAAAATAGGGTTTTAAAAAATAACATAATCTATTATTAGATTGAGCAGTTAACTATAGATGTATCACTTTTCTCAAAATAATTTATTAATTTAATAAGATATAGTCCAAATGTTGATTTAAAAAAAATCAGATTATCTTTTAAATTCTTATAGACAAAAAACCTTGCCTAAATAACAGAAAAATAAATCTGAAACTCATGAATAATACAGGCAATCCTCAATAGACCTTATACCTTGTCCATGATCTGATTAGCATAACTCCTGGTGACAAGACTGACTCATGTCACAGTTACAAGGTCAGCCAAACAGCATGAACACAAGATGTTGAGAGTGATGGATAAAGAGTTGTTTTCAGACAAAGTATAGTGTGTGCTTTTGTCCAGCACTGAATTCCTGAACGGATTCAGCACTTCTTTGTTGAACTCCTACTCTATGCCAAGCTCAGTTTTTGATGCTGGGTATAAAACAATGAATGAAACAGACAGTTACTGCCCTCATGCCTTGTTCGTGCTAGTGGGGATCATACAGTACACTGTGTAAGTGTAAGGTGAAATAGTGCCCAGCCAGTGACAGGGGTCCCCAGCATGTGTCCAGGCAGGACTCTCGTGCTTATGCCTCTTGCACGTAAGTCTGTACCTGAAGGGATAGTTGAACTTTCTAAAGTTCTAACTTGGCCCTCCCTGACTCACGTTAAGATCTACAACCGTGTATGTGTTCTGGGGACACAAAAGTTTCATCCTTTGTCCAACACTGGAGAATATGTCTGCCCCTGAGCTCTTTACCAATCTTTAGTCAAATCTGTTTAACTTACCGAGACGGAGCCTTTTTCTTGACTCCTACTTTAAATTGAACTTAACTACCAGCATTTTTCAATTAAATGATTTGTGCAGATAGCTATTGTTAATAAATGTTAAAATAAATTTTAAAGTTGAAATACTTGAAATATTATAATGGCTTCCAAAATAAAAGGCCTTATTAATGGGACACAATAGAAGTCATAAATTATCTGGATACATTACATGCTTATGCTCAGTTGCTAAGTTGTGACCAACTGTGCAACCCCACGGACCCTAGCCCACCGGGCTTCTCTTTCCATGGGATTTCCCAGGCAAGAAAACCAGAGGGGGTTGCCATTTCCTTCTGCAGAGAATCAAACTCATGTCACTTCCATTAGCAGGTGGGTCCTTTACCACTGAGCCAACAGGGAAGGCCGATCATCCAGAGAAATGTGAAGATTAATATGTGATATGAGTGCTGTTGATTAAAGTGGAACTGATTCAATTAGTGTTGCTGAAAACATTGAAATGGTCATAGGAAAACAACAAAATGTTATTTCCCTTCCCACTCTTAATCATTATCCCACATAAATTTTCAATAAACTAGGTTATCTTTTTATCATTNAGGGAAGGCCGATCATCCAGAGAAATGTGAAGATTAATATGTGATATGAGTGCTGTTGATTAAAGTGGAACTGATTCAATTAGTGTTGCTGAAAACATTGAAATGGTCATAGGAAAACAACAAAATGTTATTTCCCTTCCCACTCTTAATCATTATCCCACATAAATTTTCAATAAACTAGGTTATCTTTTTATCATTATGGTAAGGACATGTAAGGAGAAGGCAATGGCACCCCACTCCAGTACTCTTGCCTGGAAAATCCCATGGACGGAGGAGCCTGGTGGGCTGCAGTCCATGGGGTCGCTAGGAGTCGGACACGACTGAGCGACTTCACTTTCACTTCTCACTTTCATGCATTGGAGAAGGAAATGGCAACCCACTCCAGTGTTCTTGCCTGGAGAATCCCGGGGACGGGGGAGCCTGGTGGGCTACCGTCTATGGGGTCGCATAGAGTCGGACACGACTGAAGCGACTTAGCAGCAGCAGCAGCAAGGACATGTAATGTGAGATCTACCCTCTTAAATTTTAATTGCACGATACACTACTGTTGACTATAGGAATAATATTATAGGGGAGATCTCTAGACCTTATTCATCTTACTTAACTGAAACTTTATGACTATTGATTGACAGCACCCCACTTTCCCCTCCCTCCAAACCCTGGCAGCCATCATTCTATTCTGATTTTATGATCTTGAATACTTCACAGAAGTGATATCATTCAATACTTGTGGCCAGTTTATTTTACTTTGTATAAATTCCTCAAAGTCTATCCATTTTGTTGAGTATTGTATAATTTCCTCTTTTTTAAGGCTGAATATTATTTCATTAAGTGTATATACCACATTTTCTTTACCCATATATCTGTAGATGGGCATTTTTGTTGTTTCCACATCTTAGTTATTCTGAATAGTGCTGTATTGAACAAGAGAGTGCTAATATTCCCTTATGATCCTAAGTTCAATTCTTTTGGATGTATAATCTGAAGTGGGATTGCTAGGTGGTTCTAGTTTTAACTTTTTGAGGAACCCCCATATTATTTTCAATAGCAACTGCACTATTTTGCATTTCTTTTTTATTTTTTTTACTTTACAATATTGTGTTGGTTTTGCCATTCATCAACATGAATCTGCCACAGGTGTACATGTGTTCCCCATCCTGAACCCCCATCCCACCTCCCTCCCCGTACCATCCCTCTGGGTCATCCCAGTGCACCAGCCCCAAGCATCCTGTATCCTGCATTGAACCTAGACTGGCAATTCATTTCTTATATGATATTATACATGTTTCAATGCCATTCTTCCAAATCATCATACCCTCTCCTTCTCCCACAGAGTCCAAAAGACTTTTCTATACATCTGTGTTTCTTTTGCTGTCTCGCATACAGGGTTATCGTCACCATCTTTCAAAATTCCATATATATGTGTTAGTATACTGTATTGGTGTTTTTCTTTATGGCTTACTTCACTCTGTATAATTGGCTCCAGTTTCATCCACCTCATTAGAACTGATTCAAATGTATTCTTTTTAATGGCTGAGTAATGGTCCATTGTAACAACAGTGTACAATGGTCCCAGTTTCTTCACATTCTTCCCAACACTTTGTTGTTGTTGTAATTGTTTTGATAATAGCTATCCTGACAAACTCACTGCAAATGGTGAGTGCAGCCATGAAATTAAAAGACTCTTGCTCCTTGGAAGAAAAGCTATGATCAACCTAGACAGCATATTAAAAAGCAGAGACATTACTTTGTCAACAAAGGTCCATCCAGTCAAAGCTATGGTTTTTCCAGTAGTCATGTATGGATATGAGAGTTGGGCTATAAAGAAAGCTGATCACTGAAGAATTGATGCTTTTAAACTGTGGTGTTGGAGAAGACTCTTGAAAGTCCCTTGGACTGCAAGGATATCCAACCAGTCCATCCTAAAGGAAATCAATCCTGAATATTCATTGGAAGGACTGATGCTGAGACTGAAACTCCAATACTTTGGCCACCTGATTGGAAGAACTGACTCATTTTGAAAATACCATGATGCTGGGAAAGATTGTAGGAGAAAAGAGAAGGGGACAGCAGAGGATGAGATGGTAGAATGGCATCACTAACTTGATGGACATGAGTTTGAGTAAGCTCTGGGAGTTGGTGATGGACAGGGAGGCCTGGTGTGCTGCATTCCATTGGGTTGCAAAGAGTTGGACATGACTGAGCGACTGAACTGAACTGAAATGAAGTGACCCTGACAAATATGAGGTGATATCTCATTGTGGTTTTGATTTGAATTTCCCTGATAATCAGTGAAGAAGAATATCATAATATAAAGTAAGAGCCATTAATATACAAGAAAAAAACATTGGGGAATTTAATTACACTTATTTCTAAGCATTGAAAAATATCCAGAAGCAACAGTAGGGATAATTGTTGATCTGAACTGCATTGCAAAATTTCTTCATAGGAAAAAGATCCTTGAATAAAGTAAAAATATAAGCAAAACTTGATAACCATAATATTTGCAATATATATAAGAAAAAAAGAAATAAAATAGGACTTGGTGATTGCTACCCTTGCTTTCTGTTGTTACTCTTTGCTTTTAATTGTTACCCTTTGGAGAACTTAAGTGTATTTTACTATTATTTGTACTTCAGTTCAGTTCAGTCACTCAGTCGTGTCCGACTCTTTGCGACCCCATGAATCCAAGCACGCCAGGCCTCCCTGTCCAGCACCATCTCCCGGAGGTCACTCAGACTCACATCCATCGAGTCAGTGATGCTATCCAGCCATCTCATCCTTTGTCGTCCCCTTCAGTTGTTACTCTTTGCTTTTAATTGTTACCCTTTGGAGAACTTAAGTGTATTTTACTATTATTTGTACTTCAGTTCAGTTCAGTCACTCAGTCGTGTCCGACTCTTTGCGACCCCATGAATCCAAGCACGCCAGGCCTCCCTGTCCAGCACCATCTCCCGGAGGTCACTCAGACTCACATCCATCGAGTCAGTGATGCTATCCAGCCATCTCATCCTTTGTCGTCCCCTTCTCCTCCTGCCCCCAGTCCTTCCCAGTATCAGAGTCTTTTCCAGTGAGTCAACTCTTCTCATGAGGTGGCCAAAGTACTGGAATTTCAGCTTTAGCATCATTCCTTCCAAAGAAATCCCAGGGCTGATCTCCTTCAGAATGGACTGGTTGGATCTCCTTGCAGTCCAAGGGACTCTCAAAAGTCTTCTCCAACACCACAGTTCAAAAGCATCAATTCTTCAACGCTCAGCCTTCTTCACAGTCCAACTCTCACATCCATTCATGACCACAGGAAAAACCATATAGCCTTGACTAGACGGACCTTAGTCGGCAAAGTAATGTCTCTGCTTCTGAATATACTATCTAGGCTGGTCATAACTTTTCTTCCAAGGAGTAAGCGTCTTTTAATTTCATGGCTGCAATCACCATCTGCAGTGATTTGGGAGCCCCCCAAAATAAAGTCTTATTAGATACTCTTAAAATTGGCTTGAAGTAATTAAAAGAATATTTCTTTTAAGTAATTTAAAAACAGTAGTATATTCAAATTTGACTAAGGTGAAAGTGGAATAAGTTCACTCTGACTTTAGCTTTTACTATTTTTTAAAAGTTTAATTTAAAAGGTTAAAATAAACAAAAACACATTATTTCATATTTGTATTAAAGGTTTAAGTGATATATTTATATGTGAATCTACACAATCTTTAACCATTTTCAGGAAAATATATCTTCATCAGGATTGAATAAAAAAAAATTAAGACAATACCTGAATATTCTGTGAATTCTGATTTTGTATCAAAATATCCAAGGCCACAGAGAACAAAAACAGAAATTGCCACAATAAAGAAATGTTTCATAATCATAAAAAAAATATACTCCTTATTCCAGTCTAAGGACACAATTGTTAGGAGTTATGACATTCCAGAACTAACATGTGGATTAGAACTAATGATGGATTTTGATTACTTAAAAAGACAGCTGCTTCCTTCTTAGATGAACATATTGTTACTGCTTTGTGTTAATAGTAAATAATCTTTTGATGTAACTATCACTTTTTTTAAAAATTGTGTTTCATTGTTAATAATCATGGAAATTTCTAATCAGTCTCCAAGTAGTTAATGGTGTTGCTGTGGATGTCTATTTTAATTTGTAAAACAAGGATTATGCTGTTTTTCCCTTACTATTCAGAAAAAAAGCATACTCACTCTATTTTAGTTATCTTGTTTACACAGAAGTCATGTTGACATAATTCCTATCATGACTTGTTTATGGTGAAAGACTGTGTATGCTGTATATAATTGGTTTAATTAGTAATTTCCTTTCCTACATCAACTCAGGCACTTGATTGATTTTTTAAAAATATTGATCACATCATGTTTCTCTTGTGCTTAAATCTTCCTCCTGTTATTCACAAAATTTCAAATTCTTAACCTGACTTAACAAACTTTGCTATATACATTCTGCTTATTTTTCCAGTCTTAGTGATGCTTTTGAACTGTGGTGTTGGAGAAGACTCTTGAGAGTCCCTTGGACTGCAAGGAGATCCAACCAGTCCATTCTGAAGGAGATCAGCCCTGGGATTTCTTTGGAGGGAATGATGCTAAAGCTGAAACTCTAGTACTTTGGCCACCTCATGAGAAGAGTTGACTCACTGGAAAAGACCCTGATGCTGGGAGGGATTGGGGGCAGGAGGAGAAGGGGACGACAGAGGATGAGATGGCTGGATGGCATCATGGACTCAATGGACGTGAGTCTGAGNAAAGACCCTGATGCTGGGAGGGATTGGGGGCAGGAGGAGAAGGGGACGACAGAGGATGAGATGGCTGGATGGCATCATGGACTCAATGGACGTGAGTCTGAGTGACCTCCGGGAGATGGTGATGGACAGAGAGGCCTGGCGTGCCGCGATTCATGGGGTCGCAAAGAGTTGGACACGACTGAGCGACTTAACTGAACTGAACTGAGTGATTAACACTTTCTTACTCTCTCACTACCCAGCTTTCTAAATTCAAATTATACTGATCTTCATCTTCTTCTGTTTTTGGTTTTGTGTTTTAATTTCTTGAGCTAGCCACAGAATCTCACCTCAGGATATATGTGTGTTTTATGAAGAATTCTCACTAAAATGAGCCCTACTCTTGATTTTTGTTAAGTAACTATATTTTCATATGTCTGGTCACCCAAACTCAAAGTTGAAATCTTTGAATTCTCTGCCTCTTTACAATTTCTCAGTCCCATTGCATCCCATCTGCTCTCACTTTACCTTCTTCCTTTGTTTCTATACTTCACACCCAGTTGAGTGCCATATCTTCCATCATTGTATCTAGAATCCTTCTGCCTAGAATCCTGCTTTCTAGACACTTCCATTCCTCTCAATTTCATGTACCTTGTCAGGTTTGTTTCTTTTCACTTTACTACTTTAGTTGTTTTAAATATTTGTTTAAAAGTCTTTGAGTTTCCACAGAACCCACTGAGTAAAAACCAAATCATTAAAAAAAAAAAAAAAGTAAAACTCTGTACTGTATCTCCCATTATCCTCACTACTTCCTTTGACAAATTGTTTGTTATACAACTGATCATTCCCTAATTGCCTTTTCTTCCACATTTGCTCATGTCAGGCATACTTCATTCACTCCACACATTCCCAGTAACAGTCGTTTTCAATTTTTAAAGGAATTCAGATAAACAAACTCAGACAACATGCTGCTACACTGAAAACTCTGAGCAATGTCTAATCACAATTTGCAATGGGTATTTATTTTCAGTTCAGTTCAGTCACTCAGTCGTGTCCGACTCTTTGCGACCCCATGAATCGCAGCATGCCAGGCCTCCCTGTCCATCACCAACTCCCGGAATTCATTCAAACTCATGTCCATCAAGTCAGTGATGCCATCCAGCCATCTCATTCTCTGTTGTCTCCTTCTCCTCCTGCCCCCAATCCCTCCCAGCATCTGTCTTTTCCAACTAGTCAACTCTTCGCATGAGGTGACCAAAGTATAGGAGTTTCAGCTTTAGCATCATTCCTTCCAAAGAACATCCAGGACTGATCTCCTTTACAATGGATTGGTTGGATCTCCTTGCAGTCCAAGGGACTCTCAAGAGTCTTCTCCAACACCACAGTTCAAAGCATCAATTCCTCAGCGCTCAGCTTTCTTCACAGCCCAACTCTCACACCCATACATAACCACTGGAAAAACCATAGTCTTGACTAGACGGACCTTGTTGGCAAAGTAATGTCTTTGTTTTTGAATATGCTGTCTAGGTTGGTCATAACTTTCCTTCCAAGGAGTAAGCATCTTTTAATTTCATAGCTGCAATAAGGCACATCTAATACCTTGACAACAATTTTTATTTCATATAACCTTTATTATTCTAGTTTCCTGCTAAAATAACTTATCTCTGCAAGCCAACTGTTAATCTTCTAGTCAGAATTTACATTTACTTTCTTCTGCTGTGGTAGTTTGCCTCACTGGTGCCAGTTGTCCTCCACCAGTATCCTTGATTTTTGCCATGTAACTTGGCAGTTCTGACTTGGAGTCAAGTCTATTTTCATCTGTCTTGACTTTGAGATTGCTGTATGGCTTGTTTTGGCCAGTGGGATGAGGTAGATGTCACAGGGTATCATTTCTGAGCCTAGGCCTGAGAGGCGCTGTGTGTGTGTGTGTGTGTGTGTGTGTGTGTGTGTGTGTGTGCAGGTGCTCTCTTGCAAATATGCATTGCTATGAAAATAGCTATGCCATGGCTGCAAGGCAGTCCATGCATCTGTTGTGAGAAGCAGAACCACTCAGTTGCTGAAGCCAGAGGCAGAGCTGCCCAGCTAGAATTCAGTTATATTGCCATTGAGTTAGGGAGTGGTAATATATAGCAGTCAATTTCATTTGTACTAATATAGTTTTATACTTCTGTGACTACAGTTACCATCTTACTCTGACTATATTTGACAGAGATAATTCATTCTCAGATGTTAATTATTTACTAGATTACAACCTATCTTTAATGAATGAAGCTAAATATTTCATGTGTATTTTATTGTATATATATTACGTATTTATATAATAGTTTCATAACTGATTTAAATTTATTTAAATTTAAACTAAAAATAAACTTTCAGGTCCCATTTGGGTAGGAGTCCTCTCTTAATCATCACTGAATCCCTGTAAGTTCTATGGACAAAACAAGCATTCCTTAGTGCTTGTGGAATGAACAATTTTAAGCTTATACTATTCCAAATGGTACAAATGTGTATTTAAGTTGAAACTGTTTCTGATAATCAGATGGTATCATAGTTTTATAATTTTATTACTGATTCAAAATTGTAGTTAAAATAGTTGTTTTTAGTAAACTAAAATATGTCTGATGATTTTTGCAGATTCTCTTTTGTACATAAAGAGTGGGAGAGTACACCTATGCTCATAGCAGCTTTTTGGACAATACCTAAAATGTTGGTGCAATCCAAGTGTTCATCAACAGATGAATGAATGAGCAAAGTGTGGTATACATGCAATAGAATAATATCTGATTTTACAAAGGAAGGCAGATTTGATATATCAATGTGGATGAATCTTGAGGATGTTGTGTTAAATGAAATAAGTCAATCACTAAAGACAAATACTGTATGATTCCACTTATATGAGGTGCCTAGAATAGTCAGATTCACAGAGAAAATAGAATGGTAATTGCCTGAGACTGGAGGAGGGGAAAAATAAGGAGTTGTTGAACAGATAGTTTTGGTTTTGTAAGATGAAGAGTTCTGGAGATGGATGGTCATGATGGTTGTGAACATACTTACTGCCGCTGAAGTGCATATTTAAGATGACTAGTATGGTAAATTTTTATTTTATGTGCATCTTATCATGCTAAAAATGTGGGAATAAAAGAGTGGAAGAAAAAACTTTATTAGGTATTCTTAATATGTAAATCAGTGGATATGAAAAGGCTTGATTAGATATTTAAATCTTGATATGCTTGATGCCATTGGCAATATGTATTTCTCAGAGAGTCTTTGTGATGGATGAGTAAAACGAAGCTTTACATAGTAATTTTGCTTTATAATTCAACTTCATATTTGTGGTTTAGATTGTGGTCTGTGTTTGGCACATATCTAAAACAAGTTGATCACTGTAGAAACAGTTTTGTTGATGGTTAAGAATCCGGGCAGGGATTCCAATTCCAGCTTCAACACTTATCAGCTAAGTCAGCTTGAGCAAATTGTTTATTCTCAGTTTCTTCCTGTGTGTATGAATTAATACACATGAAGCCCTCGGAAAACTGCCTGGCATATTGGAGATATTACAATTTCAGCTATTACTATTATTTAGTGAGATATTTGGGGATTAGAATTAAGTTTTGTTATCTTCTAGCAAAGTCTGGCAATGTGATTTTTTAATAGAATATTACCTTATTCTTTCAAGACATTGTTGATTCTGATGAAACAACCACTGTTTCAGAGAAGCTTGCCAGCATCTCCCTCCCTCTGACTTATTTCAGTGCTGTTTTGAGGGAGCTGTATTGCTAAATGCTTATCTAGAAAAGCCTATGCAAAGGCAAGGGACTGGAATTTACAGCTCAGGGCCTTTTAGTTTCCATCTGAATTGTGCACAAATATGAAGTAAAGGGAGAATGAATCTATTATCATGATATAGGTATTTTGGCCTCTTTCTCTCCTTTTAAGTGCACTTCCCAATAGCCATCTTTCCTCCTTCATCATTTAAATAATTGGCAAGCAGTGCAGCCCTTAACAGAAGGTGGGAGCTTATTTATGTCTCTTCTTTGTCTGTAAAGACAAAAGAGAAGAACAGATGAGATCAGATCAAGGAGTACTTTGTTTTATAATCTCTCTGGAGAAGTCTAGGAGTTCCCTCCCTCCATGCTCATATTTCTTGTTGTGAAGCACTAATGAAGACACTAATTAGTTGTTCAGTGGCATGGACTTCCCTTGGATATTTTCAAGACCTACTTCTTTCCATTATGAATATGCTTCTTTTGCATGTTTCTTGCTCCTTTTCCTAAATTCTGTCCATTAAATGGAAAACCAAAGCAACAGCAATCCTTCCTATTTTTACCCCAAATCCAGTGTATGTCTAAAAGCTCATATTAAGTACACGTCAAAGAAAATTTATTGCATTCAGGCAAACACTAAATTGGCAACACATCAGGGAAAAACAAAAGGCCACTAACTGTGACAAAGCTCAAATAGGAGAAATCCAAGTCTTCTGACACATCTTACCTAGAATATCTATGTTCTTATTAGCATGTTTCAATGCTGAATGCAGAAAATGATATGCAGAATGTGCAGAAAGTTTTCCTTAATAATTAGAACCAAATCTATGATTCCCAAAAGCTCAATTTCTTGCTCATCCTTAAGTTAGAACTGCAATGAATGCCTCACTGATTTCCTTAGATTCACTGATTCATTTATTCAAAAATACTTAGAAAGTGCTTCTTCTAGTCAATATATTGTTATATGAACATCACAGTAGTTAAAAGTTTACCAAATTCACTGAACTAAAGGACAAATTTATTGGACAACACAGTTGATATCAAAAATTACTTTGGAAGATTGGTTAAATGGATCCAATCTAGCAGTAGAAATCTTGATAACGAGAAAATGTAAAAACCCACACAAGTACAAAATTTATAACATCCTAGGATGTTAGTTTATTCCATATTCATTTTGAGTTGACAGTATGATGAACTGATTTGCAAACAAACAGCTAAAAATACAAAAGCAAAAATTAGTAGGACTTCAGGATGAAATCAAGAAGAACATGCTTCTATAAAGAGGCCTTAACAGACTGGAATGAGTCCTTGGAATAACAAATAGATAGTGAAGAGCTTAAGTAACATTTTGAAATAAGAACCTGTTTAGCTTGAAAAACTGAAGGCTTAGTTCCAACAGTTGTTTTTCAATGTTGGAAATATTCTACATGGTTGCAGAGATTATCTACCCATGAGTTTGTTTATTCATGTGTTGGTTTATGATTTTGTTTACTCAGGAACATTTATTGCACAGGGCTTCCTCAGTGATTCAGTGGTAAAGAATCCGCCTGTAATGCAGGAGCTGCAGGAGACACGTTCAATCCCTGGGTCAGGAAGATCCCCTGGAGGAAGGATGGCAACTGCCTCCAGTATTCTTGCCTGGAGAATCCCCAAGGACAGAGGAGCCTGACAGGCTAGAGTCCATAGCGTCACAAAGAGTCAGACACTACTGAAGTGACTTAGCACATTCATTGGCACATATAGTAAACAGTCCACATACATACTGTATAATCATAAGAAGTGATGAACAAAAGAGAAGCGGTCCTTGGTTTATCTGGGATTGCAGAATGAAAGGATAAGCACCATCAGCCAAAGCAAACTCAAAGCATGCAGATTTCAGATCACTGTAAAGAAAACTTTCTGTCAAACGGAACTGCCCTCCAATGGAATTAATTCCTCAGGACTCAAGTTTCTGTTTCTGTTTTTGTTACTAGAGGGATCATGTGTACCAGATGGCCACTTGCTTGGAAATTTAAGCACTGAATGAAGTTCTATTCCAAGACTCTGTCTCTGTAACATTAATATATCTTGACTTTAGTTTCTTTATTTGAAAGTTTAGTCAGTTACAATGCAAAAGAAATGTTATGATGATAAAATAATCAAAAATGGTTTTCTTTTTTATGAGTAAGATAAGGATGGGCTCCCCAGGTGACACAGTGGTGAAGAACCCTCCTGCTGACACAGGGGATGTGGTAGATCCCAATTCCATCCCTGGCTCTGGAAGATTCCCTTGGGGAGGAAATGGCAACCCACTCCAGTATTCTTGCTTGGAGAATCCCATGGACACAGGAACCTGGCAGGCTGTGGCCCATAGGGTCACAAAGAGTCAAACACAACTGAGCATGCATGTATACAAGATTAGGATAAACACAATTGACATGAAATCCTGTTTTCAAAGCTTCCTACTTATTCATGACACTTATCATTTCAGAGTTTTCAAAGTAATTATACCCACAAAGCTTCTAAATTATAAAGATTGATATTATATTCATTGATATGAAATGAGGAAAATTAAGATAGGACAGGAAATTTCTATTATATAGCAAGTGGCATTTATGCGGGGGGAGGTAGGGGGTTATTGAAATGAGGATTACAAGACCCAACTCAGTTTTGGTTAAAATATTAACAGTTTATATATAACTATGGAGAAGTCTAATGGTGGATAGTGATTACAGGAATACATGTCTTCACTCTTTCACCCTTTCATCAAATATCTGCTTTTGTCTCACTCTACCTCTTAGTTCTTTCTGTTTTCAGGCAACGTCTCTATATGTAGCAGCAAAGACACCCTCTAGTAAATCCAGGCTAATAATGTCCAAGGGACTTGCAATATTTAATTGAAGGAATTCTTCTTCCATGTAATATTCTTATTGATTCTCCCGACATGTTTCTTATTGGCCCTCCTTGGGTCATTTATGCATAAGATGGAGATTGTGGTCAATGTGGGAATATGCTAAATAGTCTCATACTGTGGGAGAGGAGCAATTCCCTCAATAGAATGATTGCTCAGTAGACAAAAGCATACCAGAGGAGCATTAGAAATACTGTCCCACTGGCTTTATTATTTGGAGTCTATGTGATTGAACTGAATAAAGATAATATCAACAACAAACTTTCTTCAGTAGTGGAGAAGTTTTACATGATAATTAGTTCAAGTCTTATACTCCTCCAATATCTAAAAACAAGTAAGGATACAAAGGCATCTCAGAATTACAGGCCAAATAGGTGTGTTATCAAATCACAAATATGTAATCTTACAACTTTTTCTCAGTATCTTTCTCTAACCTAACAGATTTCTACCTACATGAATTAGACCTTAAGCATATCACTTGCAGCCCTGTGCTTAACCTGCTCAGGTATTGAATGACAATGTTTCATATTTATTAAGCTTTTTTTCATGTAAAGATAGAATATAATCTTCATACCATCCTCCTGAAGAAGACAGGCATTATCCTCATTCTGTAGATGGAGAATTGGAAGGCTTTCAAATGGCTCCAAAATCACTAGCTAGTTGAAAGCTAAGTACAGTAATTCTAACTAGCACTTCAATATTCTATCTGCCAAACCCAGAAGGCAAAATGTTATGAAGTTTCCTCTTTGATTCATTGCAATTCAATTCAGCTCAATTTGATTTGCTAAGCAGTATTAAGAACCTACAATGTGCTCAGTGTCATCCTAAATACTCTGAGCAGTGCAGAGGATGCATAAGGCAAAATCCTTTAACCTTAGGTGTTTCATATTTTAATCCCAAATACAACACACAAGCTCAACGAATAGCTGCATAACAATTAAATTAATATGTATTCACATTCTTTACTGCCAAAAAGTGATGAAGATAATAGGTGCAATTTTACTTAAGATACGATATACAAAGTTTACAATGATTCATTCATATACTGAGAGTCGTCCATAATACAATTTTAAAATTTGTTTTTGTAATTCATCTACTCTCAATCAATTTTTATATTCCTACAGTAAACCAGCCAAGAGCTTAAGTGCTGCATGCATAATAGTGACTAAAATGTATTGCTCTGACCCTCACAAAATTACGTTTTACAGAAGGAGAGAGATTCATGAACATGTATACTGATGAACAATACAACTTTTTGCATGTGGTCTGAAGAGGAAGTCCAACCTCCAAAGATAGTATAACAGGGAATCTGGCTGGGTTTGGAGAAGGGGATTAAAAAGATTAAGGTTGAGGCATTTAAACTGAAAGTTGAAGAATGAGTTAATTTTGTCAGATAAGGATTGAGGTGAAAAACATCCTTGGAAGAAGGAAGAATCATCTCAGTCTAGCTTAGAACGGCAAATAAAACAAACACACATATTTAGATACACAATGATGTGGTTTCTTTTAACTTGTTCTTTAGATTTCTGAGGCAAACAAATTTGGCATTGAGTTGGTTCAAATTAGTGGGTGTTCAGGGACTACCCTTCTAATATCAATACAAAGGAAAGTTCAGAGGGAAAAGACAGATAATTTTAGCAAGAATTCTTGGGTAAATTTTGGTGGGAAGGGAAAGGGAAGTTGCTCAGTCGTGTCCGACTCTTAGCGACCCCATGGACTGTAGCCTACGAGGCTCCTCCGTCCATGGGATTTCCCAGGCAAGAGTACTGGAGTGGGGTGCCATATAAGATTGTCCAGAAAGTTGTGCTCTAGCAAAGGGCTTTGAAGTTACTTGTGAATATTTTAGACTTAAGTCATTGAATAACAGAAATTCATTATAGGATGTTTAAGTACCTTTCTGTTTAATGGTGTGTTATCTCATTAAAAACCGCAGTGAATTTAAAAGCAAATCTCATGATTTTGTGTTTTCCCATCAGGATTTTAGAATATTTCTCTGTACAAAACAGGTGTTCAGATAAATCTTATGGATAGATTAAAGCAATAATTTCAATAGATAACTTTAGAAAAATCAGTCAAAATAATTATGATGTTTGAAATAAGTATATGCTTTCAAGAAATCTTATATTGATTCCCACTTGGCTGTGGGAATTCTCTAAGGGTCCAGTGGTTAGGACTCCATGCTTTCACTACCAAGGGCCCAAGTTCAATTACTGATTGGGGAAGTAAGATCCTACAAGCTATGTGGCAAGGACGAAAAAAAGAAACATTGCAATGGTTTTCCATTATTTGTTCCTTTTGCCTTCATAGCATCTTGTGAATTAGATCATACATCCCTCTGCAGCAAAGTTCCAGTGTCTGTGATTGCTCCTGTATTGTGAACCTAGGCAGTGATTATGCTTAATTCATTTGTATACACAGTACCTGTCAAATATATGACATAAAATAAGTGCTTTATATTTATTGAGTGGCAGTATAAACACATAAATGAGCAAATGAATGAGCCAATCATCTTGGATTATCAGTTGGCTAAAATTGATTTGGAAGAAAGGAAGCAGCACACTACACAATGCACAGTAGTCACTCAAGAGTTGTGTCCCTGAATAAAGCTGCACTGAAAAGTATTGATGTGAATTGACCAGACACTAGTTACTTGAAAGGTGATGTTGATTTGAAACATACAGAAAATTCATACTTCCAATGTTTTTTAATCTTTGAATAAGATATTTTGTATAATACTTCGAATAATAAACTCCCTGGTGGCTCAGTGGGAAAGAATCTGCCTACAATGAAGGAGACACAGGAGACACGGGTTTGATCCCTGGGTTGAGAAGATCCCCTGAGGAAGGCATGACAACCCACTCCAGTATTCTTGCCTGGAGAATCCCACAGACAGAGGAGCCTGGCAGGCTATAGTTCATGGGGTCACAAAGGGTTGGACATAACGGAAACAACTGAGCACGAACGCATGCATGTTTCTACAAGCATCACTTGAGACATTTCTTAAAAGTTCATGTTTACTGAGGCCAACCTGTAAAGGTTCAATTCAATAGATTCAATAAGAAATACCAGTACTTCTATTGCAGGTGGCCCACAACCACATTTAGAGAAATTCTGCATTAGACATAAATAGTAGCGTCATTCACTCTATTTGAGAAATTGAAAGGAAAATAATTTTCTTCCCTTTGAGTTGGTAAAGGAGCATTTCAAACCATTCAAATCTTCTCCTCTTTAATAACAAAAATTGGTTAAAAAAGAAACAACATATTTTGTTAATTTCTCCCTTTGATTCTTGACCTAAAGAAAAGCAGTGCAAATTGTAAGCTGACTCTTAGTATTATTCATCATTTAAACACCTTTTACCAAGCATTTAGAGTATATTTCAGCAGTTGAAAAACTAATGCTCTACACAGAAACCCTGCTGGAGCTTTCCTCCTATCTATGGCTTCATGCCCAATTACATTCTTAACACCAGGCAGGAAGGTGACCAAAAAAACTAGGTCATGGAACCACTATAAACAACAAGGCCAAATGTATACCTAGAATGACCACTTTGTAATAGAGATTCTGCTATTTTCCTTTGCAATGGAATAGAAAATAGAGCCATATGCAAAAGGACTGCTGGTATATTTGGAATTCATTGCCACATTTTCTAGGAAGAACTGTTTCTCCTGCTCCAGGTTTATTTGAGTGGAATTTCTGTGTTCTCATATGGTCCTGGGATCCTGAAAATAATAAATTTCAATAAAAATGGACATTCAAACCAGCTAGGATCTTCAGAGGCATGTGTTGGAAGTCTTGAACTAAGAATAGAGAAATGCATTTCCACCCCATGTCCAGTAGTGGGACGGCTGTGCTGCAACAGTTTTCTGCATTGGCTTCATCAAAGAAAACCAAGAGAGTGTGTGTAGGTGTTGGGGAGGAAGGTGAAGGAAAGCAATAGAGGAGAGAGACAAGAGGAGAACTCACTAGCAGTCCAGTCCCCCGTTCTTAGTGTCTCGGAGACTGTTTACTTTTAATATGCCTATACACACTTTATAAGAACTCTCCCAATTGGTGTAAATCAATTGGATTTGGGTTTTTTAAGAAACAGATCTTCATTTTTAGAGCAGGTTTAGTTTGACAGCAAAGTTGAACGGACAGTAGAGAAATTTCCCATAAACCCTCTGCTTTAAACTTGCAGAGCCTACACCATTATCAACATCCCCCACCACAGTGGTGCATCTGTTATAATTGATAAACCTGGATTGACACATCATTATCTCCCCAAATCCAAAGTTTACATTAGAGTTCACTCTTGGTTTTGTACATTCTGTGAACTTGAACAAATATATAATGCCTTGTATCCACTGTTGTAGTATCATATGGAGTGGTTTCATTGCCCTTAAAATCTGTCTTTACAACCAAGGATTTCTAACAAAGTCGGATGTGGGATTATTTATTAGTGACTCCATTAAATTGTCTGGAGTTGTACATGGCAACCCGCTCCAGTGTTCTTGCCTGGAAAGTTTCATGGACTGAGGAGTCTGGTGGGCTACAGTCCATGGGGTCACATAGGACGTGACTAAGCACTCATCCACACCATTAATTTATGGAGAGTTAACACTAGAGGAATAACTTCTGATGTTAACTAATGTAAAGAGTGACATAGCCATGCATTACATTAAAAGACAAGCTCCTTAAATGGAAAGAAAAAAGGGAGAGAGAAAAAACTTTTCGTTTGCTTTCTGCCCACACTTCCATCTCAAAGGTAAATATTTAAAAAACATAGCATGTATAGAGGCTTTGGATGTGGTGAACAGTATATCACTTTAAAATCTCATTTTCTTAAATATGTTTCTATTACACTTCACTGATCAAAAATTATGGTTTTAATTCTATGACTCTTGACTGAGGGATATTTAAACTGTCTCCTTATGTTGCAGAGATATTTTGCTCAAATCTTGTTTGAATTATGGATATGTTATTAAGTTATTCATGTTTTCCTGTCTTAGTAACAAATGGCCCCAAATGTTTTTTTAACAGTCATAAATAATCTGTTTGCTTAAATGCCCAAACTCTTGCAAAATTCAGTCCCTCAAATTTCATTGTCTTAAATTTAAAACTCACCCATGCAATTATCTGAAGTTCATACATCATCCTTGATGATGTTCTGGCTCCCCTGCCACTTGGTGAGTGATGATTACCAACTTCTCATTGTCTTTCTGCTTTTACTTCTGTTTATATTTTTTCCTTTAGTTTTGAGTTTGCTATTTTTTTCATACATTCCTATAAATTGTTTAACTTTTTCTTAACTTTGAAGCTTGATCCTATGTTCTGTTTTGACTTTTTGCTTCTACGATCTAACACTTTCTAAACACTATTTTCAAAGTTTAGAAAGAAAGAATATGTTAGAAAACACATAAATCAGGAGAAGAAGCATGCTAGATTATCTCTGATATTTTAGAAAAAAAGAACTCAATTTTTCTGAAGACTTCAAGAAACAAACACACAATATAGAATAATTGGAGAAAATAGGAAGGATAATTCTAGCATCAAAGTTTCTTAAGGAATAGAGGACTTAGACTTGCTTCTCTCCTTTCAGAATTCAGCAGCTGATGGAGATGCTATGTTAGAAAAAGATGAGCAGTGATTTCAAGTGGTGTGGAAGCCTCACAGGTAAGGCTTGAAGATCCATCAGGAATTTTTACTGTCCTAATTTGGAACACATTACTGTTTTGCACAAAGTGAACACATGTTCTTCAGACCTAATAAAATGAAAAAGTGAGATATATCTAAGGCAGTTTCTGCTTCCCTGGTGGCTCAGAGGTTAAAGCGTCTGCCTCCGATGCGGGAGACCTGGGTTCGATCCCTGGGTGGGGAAGATCCCCTGGCGAAGGAAACGGTAACCCACTCCAGTATTCTTGCCTAGAGAATCCCATGGACAGAGAAGCCTGGTAGGCTACAGTCCACGGGGTCGCAAAGAGTCGGACACGACTGAGCGACTTCACTTCACTTTCTACTACTATAATATTAGAAGAGGATTGAGAGATTTTCTCAAGTAAAACACTATCTGTGAATATGTTTTATCTTTAGAATGAAAAAGCAGTGAAATAAATGTTTTTATTATTACTTTTTAGATTCAATATCTGCCAATTTCTTACTTATATTAGTCTCTAGATATTCTTCTGTTCAAATCCAGAACACCAAAATTTTACAAGTTTTCTAAGCTTCTGAGAAAAATAATATTTCATTGCTTGTTGACTTTGAACTGCTGTTTATTAAGTATTGTCTAAGTGAAGACTTATTACATAATATTTTTATAATTTTATGATAAGAATCTATAATTATCTTTCTGTTATGAAGATTTCAACACTTTCTGAATTTAAGTATATCTCAGCTTCTGAAAACAGAGAAAGCCCATTTGAATACCAATCTTTCTACTAGCTTGTGTGCTCTTTGAAGGCAGATTCTAAATTTTACATCCCCAGGGCTTCTCATTTGTTAAATGAATGAAAAAATAATGATACATATTTAAAGTAGAGAGTTATGTTCTCTTGATTCATAGTCTTTCTGTTTTCCTTGCTGCTGCTGCTAGATCAATTACTAGTGTTAGGTAAAGACGACCAGGACCCCAAAAGAGTGTCTAAGAGGCTTTAATGGCGAAGCGCTCCCGGGCGGGGTTCCCAGACCCCAAGCAGGCAGGTCCAGGAAGTCTGCGCGCCCGGACCGTGTTAGAAGTTTGTTTATATATGCACGTTGCAAGGGATGGCCAGGTTAAAGGATGGGGGTTTGGATAGGTTGCCGGGCCGAGGTGTCGTGAGTTGATAGGTCCTTCTACGTGTCTGGGGTGAAGTGAAGTCACTCAGTCGTGTCCGACTCTTTGCGACCCGTGGACTGTAGCCCACCAAGCTCCTCCGCTCATGGGATTCTCCAGGCAAGAATACTGGAGTGGATTGCCATTTCCTTCTCCAGGGGATCTTCCTGACCCAGGGATCGAACCCAGGCCTCCAACATTGCAGGCAGATGCTTTAACCACTGCACCATCAGGGAAGCCCGTGGCTGGGGTGGGGCGGCTTTAGCCGGCGAAGTGCGCTGTTATTGGTCCTGGGATCTGGGAGGATCCTTCCGTTAGGGACCTTCTCACCAGCGGGAGGGAGAGGAGGGGCGGCCCATCATGGCCCCTGGGGTCTGACCTTACAACTAGCAGGGTTTTTTATCCCAAAAGTTTATCAACCAAATGACATTTGGACTGGCATTTCTTTATAAGTATTCTTATTTTGAATGAATTATGTATGTAAAACATTTAGGACAGCCTTGTCTCAATGTAAAGATTTTTGTTTTCTTTTGCTATTATTATTATTGCAAAATATCTCTGATTTAAATTTATATAAATGCTGCTAATATCCATTAAGAAATAAAAAAAAAAAAAAAAAAATCTTTAGGAAAGAATAAAACCATTCAATTGACTCTTAGAGCTATTTTTCTCTTGTGAGAGCACCCTTTCTAATTCATATCATAGATTATGAATTTATTCATGCCTATTTGATTAAAGAATCATCCCTTTCTGTTTCTGAACATGACAAATGGCTCCTGTTCTTTTGAAAGGTGACAATGCAACATTAGTTTGATTTTTCTGTAGGGCCATAATGATCTTTGCTAATGGCCTGAAGCAATAGATCCAAATGAAAAATTAAAATGTTTACTATCCTTACTCTGTATTATGTAAGAGTTCCTCAGAGAACATCATTTTCATTATCAAGAATGATTTATCCTGTGTGATTTATTTTGCTGTGAAATTCAGAGGACAGACACATTTTTGACTTTATATACAGTTTCATCTCTTATATGAGGCAACAAGAAGCACAATAACCTTTCAGGAAACATTGAAAGCAGACGCTTATCACATGAAACAGTTTGAACTATTCAACATCCACAGCTAATTCTGTCATGCTTTGCTAAAATGTGCAGCATTTAAATACTGAAGAAGCAATATACTGATAATGAAACCATTTCCAGGCAAAGAACTTAGAACAGGTATTTAGTCTGGATAGTTTTCATTGTAAATGTCTGTGAGTCCTAAAGACATTTCAGGCTGATGCAATGCAAAGAACTTCATCTGGAGGGAAAGGTATATGTCTCTTTTAATCAAAATGTATTACTAGACCAACAAAGGATTGTTTTTCCATTTACGGGAAACCAATCCTTTAGTGGTCTAGTAATGCATATATGTAATTAATTCAATTTCAAATGTTATTTGCTTAACCCAAAGTTATGAAATGACTTGTATATGCCAGGCATTGCCTTATTACTAGAAGATTCTGGGGTAGTAAATGGGCAGGTTCAATGTGTTAGCGTATTAGAGCCCACAAATGAATATTTGCAATAAAAATTAAAGTGTCAGTTCTGATCACAGTTGAATATTTTACTGACTGCAACAAAATTAGTTTTTGATTTACAATACTTTCTTGTTTCTTGCTTTGTTTTGTGTGGTTTTCAGTTGTTGTGTATAAGCGTCTAATATGTACGTGATGTGCTATTATTATAAATTCACAAGAAAGAAAGGATAAGAAGAGACAGCTCAGATTTAAAATGATTCAACTTTTGCTAATCAGGGTGATGGGAGGCCACCAACAGTACTGTAACCAAATCATGAAAAACATTGGTTTAAGAGGTTTTTTTTTTTACGTTTTCCAGTAAATTGTTAATTTCTTTTTCCTTGCCGTTGCTCTCTCTCTTTCTTTGGTAAATAATTTTTTGAAATGATTATTATACTGTAGTTTACCAATTGTTTCTTTGTGATAAATCTTTAGGGCAGTGGTTGAATGGGGTCACACACACTCTACCCTAGTCCTCTATAGTGGGGAGTTGGGGAGACAAACACTTAACATTTCTAAACTTTGGTTTCCTTAACTGCACACACAGATAATCATAGTACCTATCTGCTATTATGGGGATTAAATGAGATCATGCACATAAGCTCTTAATATGGCAGAAACAGTCAGTACATATTTTTATCTAAAATATTTAATTGTAAAGTTGTACAGTTGCAAAGTGAATTTTAGGAAAAGGTATTTTTCACTGGTGTCAAACTGGCAGTATAAGAGCTATTAGTGATCAAAGAGATTTGAAGTTTGCCCTAAAGAGAGTTATATTTTATTCTGTGAATGAGATACCAGTGGGTGATTGTAGGTTAAGCCAGGAAGGAAAGCTACTTTTACTCAGAGCTCAAGCTCCTCAGGAAGTATTTACTCAGCCATCCACTATAATTTCTTCCCAGGAATGAAACATGAACTCACAAATTACCTGTTCTTCCCCAGAGCTGTTCTCTTTTTATGTAGGTGACATTTTTCACCTCTCATTTGCAAGTCCACCTGAAATGGGTTGTTTATGGCCAGTGACTGGGGAGGTGCGAGAAATGCAACAGAACTTGGATTTTGTTTCATTTCTTCTGAGCATTATGGGATCACACATGGAGGAAATTTGAAATTAATGTCTGAGAGCTGCATTTCTGAACCATCTACTGTCCAGTAAGTGTGTATTATAGACAAATGATAAAAGTAAAAGATTTGTTTCTATGTATAAAAGTATAACATAGTTTTCTATTTTTATGTCAAATTGACCTAAAAATTCTCCTCATGGAATATCAGAAAAACTTTAACAAAATTTCATCTGCAACCCAACAATTTGATAAATATTAAGGGTGTCTTCCAAGTTACTTCTGATAAATTCTCACTCTAAATGAATGGAGAGGCACTGGTTTTTCTTATATGTTTCTTATATGTTTTTCTTATACGTTTCCGAATCCCACCTATGGCTGCCTTAAGAGCTGGCTTGGGTGGTTCTCTTCAGACATGCCTTTGAGTCCTTTAATACTTGAATTCTGAATCTACAGAAATGATCAGGCAGGAGGCTGCAAGAGCCAGCTGGCACGCTAAGTGCAGGCAGCTGTGAGAGCCCGCCATTGCACTAAGCGCGGCCAGGAGGAGACACCCTGTGTCCGAGGTCAGGGGCAGCCAGGAGAAGCCACCTCGCGCCCAAAGCCAGGGGCGGTGACCCTGAGGAGCCACCCCAAGCCCGAGGCTAGGGGCGACAGCTGGGAAGAGCCACCCACACCCGAGGCCAGGGCCGGCGGCCAGGAGGAGCAACCTGAGGAGCAGTGGAGGAGCTATCCCACCTTGAAGGTCAGGAATGGCGGCGGTAAGGAGATACCCCTCGTCCAAGGTAAGGAGCAGCGGCTGTGCTTTGCTGGAGCAGCCGTGAAGAGATACCCCACACCCAAGGTAAGAGAAACCCAAGTAAGATGGTAGGTGTTGCAAGAGGGCATCAGAGGGCAGACATACTGAAACCATACTCACAGAAAACTAGTCAATCTAATCACACTAGGACCACAGCCTTGTCTAACTCAATGAAACCAAGCCATGCCTGCAGGGCAACCCAAGACAGGCGGGTCATGGTGGAGAGGTCTGACAGAACATGGTCCGCTGGAGAAGGGAATGGCAAGCCACTTTAGTATTCTTGCCTTGAGAACCCCATGAACAGGATGAAAAAGCAAAATGATAGGATACCAAAAGAGGAACTCCCCAGGTCA
>SJYT01041583.1:0-16057 GCA_006410635.1 Cephalophus harveyi
GGATGGCTAACAAACACATGAAAAGATGCTCAACATCACTCATTATCAGAGAAATGCAAATCAAGACCACAGTGAGGTACCATTTCACACCAGTCAGAATGGCTGCGATCCAAAAGTCTATAAGCAATAAATGCTGGAGAGGGTGTGGAGAAAAGGGAATCCTCCTACACTGTTGGTGAGAATGCAAACTAGTACAACCACTATGGAGAACAGTGTGGAGATTCCTTTAAAAATTGCAAATAGAACTGCCTTAGGACCCAGCAATCCCACTGCTGGGCATGCAGACTGAGGAAACCAGAATTGAAAGAGACACATGTACCCCAATGTTCATTGCAGCACTGTTTATAATAGCCAGGACATGGAAGCAACCTAGATGTCCATCAGCAGATAAATGGATAAGAAAGCTGTGGTACATATACATAATGGAGTATTACTCAGCCATTAAAAAGAATACATTTGAATCAGTTCTAATGAGATGGGATGAAACTGGAGCCGATTATACAGAGTGAAGTAAGCCAGAAAGAAAAACACCAATACAGTATACTGACACATATATATGGAATTTAGAAAGATGGCAATGATGACCCTGTATGTGAGACAGCAAAAGAGACACAGATGTATAGAACAGACTTTTGGACTCTGAGGGAGAGAGAGAGGGTGGGATAATTTGGGAGAATGGCATTGAAACATGTATACTATCATGTAAGAAACAAAGCGCCAGCCTATGTTCGATACAGGATACAGGATGCTTGGAGTTGGTGCACGAGAATGATCCAGAGAAAGGATATGGGGTGGGAGGCGGTAGGGGGATTCAGGATTGGGAGCTCATATACACCCGTGGCAGATTCATGTCAATGTATGGCAAAACCAATACGGTATTGTAAAGTAAAATAAAGTAAAAATACAATTAAAATATATATATATATTCTTGTTTTTTGCCTATTATTAGCTATATTCTATTCATTCCATCCATTACCACACGTCTAAGGAAGGTGTAAACTATCATCTTTTGAAAATATTTATTAATCAATATATTAAGTAATTCACAAGCAGTTGTGGAATCTTTACTCTGTTCAAGCACTGTTAGTCACTAATGAAGTGTTACAAAATGATTTGTTCTCTGTTTATGTGCATCCCATAGTACATTTTAGAAAAGTTCATAGAAACATAAGAACAAGGTTTTCTATTATACTGTGATAAGAAAATTAGCATCTTGTTTTTAATTCAAAAATGTACATATACATGTATTAATTAATATACACATATACTTTTTCCTTTTAGTCTAGCTACAGACTAATAAATATGGGTAAGATATAGATTGGCAGTTTCTGGCTAGTAACTAAATGCTGCCTTACATGAAAACACTACATTTACTCTTACAGCCATTCATCCATTGAACCAAATAGTTGTTGAGTCCTCTGTGCTGGACTCTGAGAGGCACTCTGAACCAAACACTGATAAGAAATTCTCATCCTTGCTTTCTGAGAGTGGTGGGAAAGTAGAAATGTAAACAGAATGTGAATCTATTTAAAGTTAAAAGTGTGAACAAAAAGCTGTGGGAAAAAGAGATTAAGGAAAAAGGAGAACCATTTTAGATTTAAGTTGAAAAGCTGCCAACTTAAAATTTAATTTAAATATAGGTGCTGACAAATGGAGGTGCATGTATAAAAAACAAAAGTAATAAATACAAAGAGTCCATGTAAGAACGTTACAATTCTTCATGAAAAGTAACATAGTAGCAATTAAGCACTATATAAGTAATATATTACTAAATATATAAGGAATAGAAGATATATTTGAGTGAAAGTAGAATTGGATTTGCAAAGATAAAAGGAGAAAATCTGAAACAATAACTGACTTCTGTCTTGGAAAAGAATATTATGAGAAAACAGTGAGTAGAATTTTTTTCCTTAATTGAAGACAGTCCAGGGAAAATCTAGTTAAAGGCTCCAGATTCAGAAGAATTCCCTCATAGCACTGGAATGTATTTCAGGAAGGTTATGGAATTGTTGTTGGTGAGTATTCGCCAGTTACAAGAGAACGGAAATATATGCATTCACATAAAACAAGTTAAGTCTTACAGTTTGAGACAACAAGCTGCGAGATGCTACTGAGGCTGGGCACTAACATTCAAATCTTAACAGTATACAAGCCTAAAAAAGAACATATTCCAAGTTTGACAGTTGACATTTTGATTCACACAATAGTGAGGCCACCTTTAACTTTCTGACATAAAGAAAACTTGTGTAGGGGAAAAGCCTTGACTATTAGTCAAAAGTGATAATAAAAAGTTGTTTTGACAACAGATAAAAGGCAGAGACCCTGCCTGTTCTGCTGATGCAGGCCTATGACCATTTTCTGTTTCCAAAGGTAATCACCCCACAGACAAGGCCACAGTGACAGCATTTATTTGAGACTCTCAATTAAGGGTATCTCAAGTAATCTACTGTGTGTTAGCTATTGATTGAAAGATTATCACATATTTGGAATGGTATGGTCATTTGAATGTCAGGATTCTAGTTTTATACATACCTTAAACTTGACCCAAACAGTCACTTGTGTTTGTATGTAATCTATACAACAGAGGCTGAGCTCTGAATTCTCTCTCTTGATTGAAACTCTTAGGTTGGAATTTAGACTCTCAAGAACTTGGAAGACAGTGCATGGAAGTGCTTATGGAGGCCTTTTGTGTGTATTCAGGAACTGGTAGGAACGTTTTCTTTGGTTGAATGGTATACATTCCCATTTTAACAGTTTTTCCACCTGGTTAAAAGTAATAAATCTTATATTTATATGAGTTAGTTGGGATCATTTTCTTTGCTTTCTATCAACTCATACAAATAAAAGTGAAATCACATTTAAAAAGAAAAAAATTCAAATATTTAGACTGAGAAGTGGTCCCTCAGCAGCCTGACAAATGTTAGGAAGTAAGCACTGGCTTTAAAGCCAGAAGTTGGGGAGGTCTGGCTGCTTCATACAGGCCAGCCTCTAAGAACTTTTTTTTGGGTTCATAAACTGGCTCTGTAAACAGAAAGCAAAAAGAGATGGAAGAAAGAGGCAAGTCACTCCAGACTGGCCTCACACATGGTAAAAGGAGGGGGGGCGTTGGAGTGGAAGTAGCAACCGATTTTACTTTCTTAGACTCCAAAATGACCACAGGCAGTGACTATAGCCACAAAATTAAAAGACCTTGCTCCTTGGAAGGAAAGCTATGACAAACCTAGACAGGATATTAAAAAGCAGAGGCATCATTTTGCCAAGAAAGGTCCATGTAGTCAAAGCTATGGTTTTCCCAGCAGTCATATGTAGATGTGAGATTTGGACCATAGGAAGGCAAAGCAGCAAAAAGCTGATGCTTTCTAACTGTGGTGCTGGAGGAGATTCTTGAGAGTCCCTTGGACTGCAAAGTGATCAAACCAGTCAATCCTAAAGGAAATCAACCCTGAATATTCATTGGAAGGACTGATGCAGAAGCTCCAATACTTTGACCACCTGATGGGAAGAGAAGACTCATTGAAAAAGACCCTGATGCTGGGAAAGCTTAAAGGCAAAAGGAAAAAAGGGTGGCAGAGGATGAGAGGGTTAGATAGCGTCATTGATTCAACAGACATGAATTTGAGCAAATTCCAGGAGACGGGGAATGACTGGTGTGATGCGGTCCTTGGGGTCACAAAGAGTCAAACACGACTTAGCGACTAAACACCCACATACACACACACAAGTTTAATAAGCAAAGGAAGTTACCTACGAGGCTTGTCTTATGCAGTCACAGGACAAATAGATCACGACGCCCTCCATCAGAATCTCAAGCATTTATACAGAGGACTTATCAGAGTTCAGTTATGTATACCATCCAGATGGACTTAGTAACACCTTACTTTCTCAAAGTTATATCCTTGGAACAGCTCCCACTGTGGGAATGGGGGACAAAATGTACAGCCCAAGGAAAAGGGGAGGCCTAAGGAGCCTCTGATTACCCAGGTCTGGTTCACTGATGACCAGAGGTCATGTCTTCTTGCTGACCTACTCCAACAGCACATAGTAGGCAGCAAAGCATGGAGAGTGGACCTGGAAGTGGAGCAGAGCACATGGAAAATAAAGTATATTCTACCCTTTTGCCAGTCTTAATCCATTCTAAAGATTTGCTCAGAGGAAAAAATCCTCAGCCCAAGAGAGACACACCATCACTGAAAGATAACCTCAACACTATTTTACTCCCCCATGAAAGCACAATTATACCATAGCCATCACCTTTACTTTTCAGATAAGCTAGCAGAGAATGACCAGCTTTAAGGTATAGCCACCACAGTGTCCAGCTGTATAATAGTCACTAGGCCTAAAAACTGATAATCAGAGCTTTCTTCTTACACCAGCCATTCCATACTCTTGCTATTCTCTTGCAACATCTCTTACACTTTGACAGCATCTCCACTTGAAACTCACTATCTGATAGAGTGGTTCAAATGTTTATTATTATCCAACCCAAACCCTCACTCATCCAGTCTTATTGGATAGTTAGTTTCCCATTGATGATTATGACTGGACATGAGAATAAGAGGCATTCTAATGAAACTTTTGGATTCACTAAACTTTGCCCCAGTGATGGAATAACAGACCAATTCTCCCTTCATATTAATAATTGGGAATAAGCACTGTGACCAGTGGACTGATCTTATTCACTGTCCTATTTCAGCAGCATGACAAGCCCCAAACCAATGAGTAGGCTCAGCTATTTAACAGCACTGTGATCATGATCCCTAGTGTACCCACAACTCCTCCAGCTACTAGCACCTCCACATCTCCAAATCCAAGGCTGCAGAAACAAGCAGAGAAGTCCAAAGAATGAGTTCTTTAACATATCAATGAGAGGGGCCTAGCTTTACCTTGGTTCCTAAACTTACACATTCTAGCTGAAGAGAAATTAGAAGCACGCATTGGAATACACTGAAACTGTAAGCCATAAGCAGATCTTCAATAAGCCATAACACTATCCCCTCAAACTCCTCCTGGGTGAGAAGTTCATGGGAAGACCAATGAATCCCTTACACATGAGCTCATTGTTAAATTTCTTTCACCATAAAATGAGTTCTTTGTTTGGAGACAATGATGTGTAAGATAACAAGGCCATAAATACAGCATTCTGTAAATCCATTAATGGATGTTCTGGCAGAAGTATTTCAGACAGGGAAGGCAAGTTCATATTTGGAATATGACTTATTCTCATAAAAACAAATTGCTACCTCATACCTGAGGGAAAGAGTCAAAGTCTTTTAGCTGTAGCTCTACTAATAGATTGGGGAGGTAGTAGCCAGATCATCCTTAATGAGAAAAAAGACAAAACATGAGATTCGAGCCCGTGTCTCTTCTGCCTGTCTTCTTTGTGCACAGCCCCTGAGATGACAGTGAGGCATTTCGAGAGTGAGGTACGTGTGTGCCCAGTCACGTCAGTCGTGTCTGACTCTTTGCAGCCCCATGGATGGTAGCCCACCAGGCTCCTCTGTCCTTGGGGTTTCTCCAGGCAAGAATGCTGGAATAAGTCGCCATGCCCTCCTCCAGGGATTTGCTGACATCAATAGGATGGTTCATTGTGTCCATCGGATTATTGAAAGTTTCCTCTGCAGCGATGTTTCTGCAAGGTGTCTCTTTGAAACATAAATTCACTCTCTTTTTGCTCATTCTGTGATGTTCATCTATATCTTTCCAATCTTTCTTGTCATAAATATTCTGATTTTATTTTTTATTTTTCCAACAAGACAAGTCTCAGCCACCACTCATAATTAGATCCATACCACACATAATTTTTCCACAAAAACATTATCTTATTTATATATAAATAAGATATAAATTGGCATATACAAATTATATTATTTATATATAAATAACTACATTAACATATTTAAAATATAATTATTATAATTTAATTATATTATTATAATATATGAACTGGTATGTATAAATTGTATTATTGATACACAAATAGGTATATTATAACATAATATATTAGCTATATATAATTACCTCTATAATATACATATACTGTTTGACATTTGGTCAAGAAAACATTTATCTTTACTATTGTCTTCTATAGTCTCCCCAAGTTGGGCTATAATGTAGCAACTGTACACTTCCACATGGAACATGCTACTTTGCAAACCCATATGTAAACCAGGCCACACTTTTCCCTTTCCATTAACTGATCCTAATAAAGTCTCCATTAGTTCCAACATGTGGATTCAGTAAGAAATAGTGAAATTGTTAAGAGTAGGTGTTTGTGAAATTGCCATCTGTTTATGCTAATATTACTCTAGACCATTTAGAGCTTGGCGTCACATATACCATTTCCATTTTACAATGAAATGATTTTGTTAATCTCCAAAGTTATGATATTATGAATAAGATGGGCCTAGGATGTGATGAAAGGAAAAGGTATAGTGTCTGCTCTTGATGCGAGAAGCCTCATCTAGCAGCCTTATCTGCCATACAGCTTCTTTTCATTATTAACTGCACTGTGTCATTAGGTACAAGCTTGTATTTCAGACTGGTCTTCTGAAAGGCTTTCTCTTGCTCTAGATTCTACTCAAAATCAAAGGCATTATGGATTTCTCAATAAATGAGACAGAGCTGAACAATCTAAAATTCAAGAAACTCCTAAAGCTATAAAATACAGCTTATTTCTTCCTGAATGGTGATATGTATATAAAGATGTCTTCTACTTAAAAGGAATAGCCCCACCATTCCTCAAAGAGTAGAGAAAAATCACTAATGTGCCAGCCCCTGGGGCTTCTTGGGGCTTACTGCCTACTCTCTGGTGTACATGTAGTATCTCAGTAAAGCATATGGAGAACTTGATAATTCCTCTTTACCAAATCAGTAAGTGAACTGTTCACATGATTAGAGATGACTGATCAAGGTGAACATAACACATTGACTCCAATATTCCAATTTTTTTAACTCTTTGGACTCCTTTCTCTATACAGCATACCAGGAAAGTTATGGCATCTTAACCCATTAACTATAGGCCATTACTGAGTTCAAGACTTCATAAATTAGCACACCAAACTGTTGAGGTCCATTCTAGAGGCTTGAACTAATATGCTAAATCCTAAATTCTAAGTAACCTACCAGGCTTCTCCGTCTATGGGATTTTCCAGGCAAGGGTTCTGGAGTGGGGTGCCATTGCTTTCTCCATAAGCAACTATACACACATAAAAATACCTAGCTTAAAACATCTTTATATTCCACCGTCCTTTTTCTCACATAATTAAGATCCTTCCCTATAAAGGATGGGAGCAGGTACCATTGATGTTAAGTAATTAAAAGTTTTTTTAAATTAAAATGTGGTTTCCTCAGATTGGGTGAAGGTCTGCTTTTGTTGCTAAAAGGAACTTCAGGGAAAATCGAGGGTGCAAGTTTCTCAGCCCTGCCGAAATCTATATCTAATATTTTTCAAATTACTACAATTTGACTTCAGTCTTAACAAGGTCTTTCACACTTTCAATGAATATTTATTGGCACCTTATATCTATAAATGCATAATTGTATAAAACAAACACAAATCCCTGTATTCACAATTACATTATTCTAAGAGATGCAAATAAAATGATAAATAAAATTTATGTCTGTTAGTGATTAGTTCTAAGAATAAAACAATGAAGGAAAGGGCCTTGATAGAACATGTTAGTGAAAGAGGAGTTGCAGGTTACATTGGTGTCCAGTGTGGTGCTCACTAAGAAGATGACATGAGAGGTATGATGTTATCTTAACTAATTATGCCTTATCTTAAATAATTATAACTGCAAAAATTATATTAAGAATAAGGTAACATTCATATTTTAAAAATAAGGCCACTTTCTAAGGTACTGGGGAATAGGACTTCAACATATCTGTTTGTGGGAGTCATAATACAAGTCATAATACTGTTTTATTGCAATGCATCTATGGACATCTGTGTGCATGTTAGTTGCTCAGTTGTTTCTGACTCTATGCAACCCCATGGACTATAGCCCACCAGGCTCTTCTATCCATGGAATTCTCCAGGCAAGAATACTGGACTGGGTTGCCATTCCCTTCTCCATTGGACATGATGTACATGTAAATATTTTACTAAGAAACCAAATTATACTGGAATTTGTTATTTTCACACAGAGCAACTGATATTGTTTCTCTGAGATTTTTCACTATTCTGCTCGTATGATTAGAGATCAACAAAGAGCCAAAAGCTTAAGCAAATATTTCAGTTACAGGATTAGAAATATATCCTTTGAGGATAATAATATTTTAAATACTGTAGCCCAGGCCTCCTTCACAGGCACTCCTTTATTATAGGTAAATAAAGTTAAATCAGAGATTATAACAAAGACAAATGAAGCCTGTGCTTGCTTGTAACATTGAAAGTTTAATGGTATACCAAAGTTTTACTCACCTCTCCATCCCTAGATTTCTCACCAGAGGTCCATTTAAATCCCACTCCACTGTGGTCACATAATTCTATAGAAGGCAGTGATTAAAATCATCCCCAAGAAAAGGAAATGCAAAAGGGCAAAATGGCTGCTGGAGAAGGCCTTACAAATAGCTGAGAAAAGAGAAATGAAGGGAAAAGGAGAAAAGGAAAGATACACCCACCTGAATGCAGAGCTCCAAAGATCAGCAAGGAAAAATAAGAAAGCTTTCCAAAGTGAACAATGCAAAGAAATAGAGGAAAACAATAGAAAGACTAGAGATCTCTTCAAGAAAATTAGAAATATGAAGGGAACATTTCATGTAAAGATGAGAATAACAAAGGACAGAAAAGGTATGGACCTAACAGAAGCAGAAGATATTAAGAAGATGTGGCAAGAATACACTGAAGAACCATAAAAGATCTTAATGGCCTGGATAACCACAATGCTGTAGTCACTCACCTACAGCCAGACATCCTGGAATGTGAAGTCAGGTAGGTCTAAGGAAGCATTACTACTAACAAAGTTAGTAGAGATGACGGAATTCTGGCTGAGCTATTTTAAGTCCTAAAAGATGATGCTGTGAAAGTGCTGCACTCAATAAGCCAGCAAATTTGCAAAACTCAGCAATGGCCACAGGACTGGAAAAGGTCAGTTTTCATTCCAATCCCAGAGAAAAGCAATGCCAAAGAATGTTCAAACTACTGCACAGTTTCACTCATCTCACATGGTAGCAAGGTAATGCTCAGTCTTTCAAGCTAGGCTTCAGCAGTATGTGAACCAAGAAGTTCTAGAGGTACAATCTGGATTTAGAAAAAGCAAAGGAACAAGAGATCAGATTGCCAACATCAGTTGGATCATAGAAAAAGCAAGGGAATTCCAGAAAAATATCGGCTTCAATGACTATGCTAAGGCATTTGTGTGGATCACAACAAACTGTAAAAATTCTTAAAGAAATGGGAATACCAGACCACCTTCCTTGCCTCCTAAGAAATCTGTATGCAGGTCAAGAGCAACAGTTAGAACTGGACATGGAACAACAGACTGGTTCCAAATTGAAAAAGGAGTGCATCAAGGCTGGAAGGCTGCATATTGTCACCCAGCTTATGCAATTTATATGCAGAGAACATTATGCAAAATGCCAGGATGGATGAAGCACAAGCTGGAGTGTAGATTTCCAGGAGAAATACCAATAACCTCAGATATGCAGAAGACACTACCCTTATAGCAGAAAGTGAAGAGGAACTAAAAAGCCTCTTGAAGAAAGTGAAAGAGGAGAGTGTAAAAGTTGGCTTAAAACTCAGCATTCCAAAAAACAAAGATCATGGCATCTGGCCCCATCACTTCATGGCAAATAGATGGAAAAACAATGGGAACAGTGACAGACTTTATTTTCTTGGGCTCCAAAATCACTGTAGATGGTGACTGCAGCCATGAAATTAAAAGATGCTTGCTCCTTGGAAGGAAAGCTATGAAAACCTAGAGAGTGTATTAAAAAGCAAAGACATCACTTTGCTGACAAAGTTCAGTACATTAAAAGCTATGGTTTTTAGTTTCTTTAGGTAGATATATTCCTAAGTATTTTATTCTTTTCATTGCAGTGGTGAATAGAATTGTTTCCTTAATTTCTTTTTCTACTTTCTCATTATTAGTGTATAGGAATGCAAGGGATTTCTGTGTGTTGATTTTATATCCTGCAACTTTACTATATTCATTGATTAGCTTTAGTAATTTTCTGGTAGAGTCTTTAGGGCTTTCTATGTAGAGGATCATGTCATCTGCAAACAGAGAGAGTTTTACTTCTTCTTTTCCAATTTGGATTCCTTTTATTTCTTTTTCTGCTCTGATTGCTGTGGCCAAAACTTCCAGAACTATGTTGAATAGTAGTGGTGAAAGTGGGCACCCTTGTCTTGTTCCTGACTTTAGGGGAAATGCTTTCAGCTTTTCACCATTGAGGGTGTTTGCTGTGGGTTTGTCATATATAGCTTTTATTATGTTGAGGTATGTTCCTTCTATTCCTACTTTCTGGAGAGTTTTTATCATAAATGGATGTTGAATTTTGTCAAAGGCCTTCTCTGCATCTATTGAGATAATCATATGGCTTTTATTTTTCAATTTGTTAATGTGGTGAATTACATTGATTGATTTGCGGATATTGAAGAATCCTTGCATCCCTGGGATAAAGCCCACTTGGTCATGGTGTATGATCTTTTTAATGTGTTGTTGGATTCTGATTGCTAGAATTTTGTTAAGGATTTTTGCATCTATGTTCATCAGTGATATTGGCCTGTAGTTTTCTTTTTTGGTGACATCTTTGTCAGGTTTTGGTATTAGGGTGATGGTGGCCTCATAGAATGAGTTTGGAAGTTTACCTTCCTCTGCAATTTTCTGGAAGAGTCTCAGTAGGATAGGTGTTAGCTCTTCTCGAAATTTTTGGTAGAATTCAGCTGTGAAGCCGTCTGGACCTGGGCTTTTGTTTGCTGGAAGATTTCTGATTACAGTTTCAATTTCCGTGCTTGTGATGGGTCTGTTAAGATTTTCTATTTCTTCCTGGTTCAGTTTTGGAAGTTTGTATTTTTCTAAAAATTTGTCCATTTCTTCCACGTTGTCCAATTTATTGGCATATAATTGCTGATAGTAGTCTCTTATGATCCTTTGTATTTCTGTGTTGTCTGTTGTGATCTCTCCATTTTCATTTCTAATTTTATTGATTTGATTTTTCTCTCTTTGTTTCTTGATGAAGCCTTCTGAATGGGAGAAAATAATAGCAAATGAAGCTACTGACAAACAAATAATCTCAAAAATATACAACTAACTCCTGCAGCTCAACTCCAGAAAAATAAATAACCCAATCAAAAAATGGGCCAAAGAATTAAACAGACATTTCTCAAAAGACATACGGGTGGCTAACAAACACACGAAAAGATGCTCAACATCACTCATTATCAGAGAAATGCAAATCAAGACCACAATGAGGTACCATTTCACACTAGTCAGAATGACTGTGATCCAAAAGTCTACAAGCAATAAATGCTGGACAAAGTGTGGAGAAAAGGGAGCCCTCTTACACTGTTGGTGGGAATGCAAACTAGTACAACCACTATGGAGAACAGTGTGGAGATTCCTTAAAAAACTGCAAATAGAACTGCCTTAGGACCCAGCAATCCCACTGCTGGGCATGCAGACTGAGGAAACCAGAATTGAAAGAGACACGTGTGCCCCAATGTTCATTGCAGCACTGTTTATAATAGCCAGGACATGGAAGCAACCTAGATGTCCATCAGCAGATGAATGGATAAGAAAGCTGTGGTACATATACACAATGGAGTATTACTCAGCCATTAAAAAGAATACATTTGAATCAGTTCTAATGAGATGGGATGAAACTGGAGCCAATTATACAGACTGAAGTAAGCCAGAAAGAAAAACACCAATACAGTACACTAACACATATATATGGAATTTAGAAAGATGGCAATGATGACCCTGTATGCGAGACAGCAAAAGAGACACAGATGTATAGAATGGACTTTTGGACTCTGTGGGAGAGGGAGAGGGTGGAATGATTTGGGAGAATGACATTGAAACATATAGTATCATGTAAGAAACGAATTGCCAGTCTAGGTTCGATACAGGATACAGGATGCTTGGGGCTGGTGCACAGGGGTGATCCAGAGAGATGATATGGGAAGGGAGGTGGGAGGAGGGTTCAGGATTGGGAACTCATGCACACCCGTGGTGGATTTATGTCAATGTATGGCAAAAAAAAAAAAAATACAGTATTGTAAAGTAAAGTAAAGTAAAAATAAACATTTTAAAAAATATAAAATAAAATAAAAGCTATGGTTTTCCCAGTAGTCACGTATGGATATGAGAGTTGGACAATAAAGAAGGCTAAGTGCCAAAGAATTAATGTTTTCAAACTGTAATATTGGAGAAGACTCTAGAGTCCCTTGGACTGCAAGAAGATCAAACCAGTCAATCCTAAAGGAAATCAACCCTGAATATTGATTGGAAGGACTGATGCTGAAGCTGAAGCCCCAGTACTTTTATCCCCTAATGCAAAGAGCCAACTCATTGGAAAAGACCCTGATGATGGGAAAGATTGAGAATAGGTAGAAAAGGGGGCTACAGAGGATGAGATGGTTGGATTGCATCACCAACTCGATAGACATGCGTTTGAAAAATCTCCGGGAGATGGTGAAGGACAGGGAAGCCTGATGTGCTGCAGTCCATGAGGTCACAAATAGTTGGATACAAATGAGCAACTGAATAACAACAACCCCAGTGTTCAATAGCTTAAAACAGGTGGGCTTCTTACGTGTCCTGTGGGATAGATAGAAAGCAGTTGCAGGATTAAATGATAATAATGATAAAATATTAATGCATTATAATTTATAAACAATAATGCATTAACATTATTATCTTGTGAGGCAGCATGTTCTAATGGTAAAAGTGTGGACTCTGAAGTCACCACATCTAAGGGTTGGAGTCACAATTTCTCCAGTTCTTCATTTTGTTATCAAGCTTCAGATGGAGATAATCTCATAAGCCTTAAAGAATTTTGGAAAAGATAAGGCAAAATCTGCAATGTAGCCAACATAATGCCATGATATGATTGGCACAGTTACATATTGATTTCTATTTCTTTGCTTTCGGATTATGTATGGCTATTATTTCATTGAATTGCACATCAGGAAACCAACCCTCTCCACTGATCTCCTTAACACTGTGTAAAGTGTCACAATGTACCTTGTCAGTAGACTCAAATGATGGTGATTAGGAGATTTTTGAAAAAAACTGCTACTAAGAAGAAATGGCCAGGGTAAATGTATATATGTGGTGTTGACTGGATTGAGGAGGATTGTAGGACTTGGGAATGTGGACTAGTAAGTGTAGCACAGGCCATGGAGCCATTACTCTGGTGTAGAACTTCAAAAATTCACTCCAGAGATAACAAGTGACCCCAGACAGCCCTGTCTAGGATCCCCGATACAGATTTTGAGAATACTCCTCAGTCTCATTTTGAACACAAGTGCATGATCAAGTTCAAGAGGTCCTCCTGGTTTTGCCCATTTATATAATGGTGCTCCAGGAAGGATGGTTGTGTGTATACTAAGTCACTTCAGTTGTGTCAGACTCTTTGCAACCCCATGGACTGTACCCCACCAAAATCCTCCATCTATGGGATTCTCCAGGCAAGAATTCTGGAGTGGATTCCATGCCATCTTCCAGGGGGTCTTCTTGACCCAGGGAATCAAACCTGCATCTCTTATGTCTCCTGTATTGGCAGACAGGTTCTTTATCACAAGTGCCACCTGGGAAGCCCCCAGGAAGGATAGGGGATATTTTAAGAGAGGGACTACTGTTGTTATTTTTACAGATATTTCAATATATTCCTTGGGGATTAGTAAAGGCTTTCATGAGGCTGTGGGGTCTCAGATAAATATTAAGGGAGGAAAAGTATTCAACTATTAAAATGAGGTTGAGGTTGAAGAGATGATAAGCTTTATAAACTGAGGGAATAACAAAAGCTAATCCAGAGAGTAATGTTTGATGCAAGTTGCAGGCACAGGATTTCATCAGAACTGGATCCCAGGATACAAGAATGTCACACTTAAAAAATAAAGCTAGAATCAAGAGGGGGCCTCCACTATAGGGTCCTGTAAACTGGAAGGATATAGATTTTATTCTGAATAATGAGGCATTGAGAGATTTTAAGCAGGGACAGGACTGATGAGTTTTGTGCTCTAGAACAGTTTGAGAATGGCTTGCACAGGGTCAACACTGTAAGCTGGAAGACCCATGAAGATGCTGATTCCATGGACAGAGTTCAACTTAAAATGGATTTAACTATGTCAGTGGTAGTGTGAGGAGAGTGGAAAAATAAAGATCCTTTAATGCTAATAGGAAGTCAAAAACCATAAGATTCGGGGATCAGTTTGATATTCCAGCAAAGAAAGAGTGCTATTTAGGATGATCCAAGGATTTCTGGACAGAGTGAAAGAACAGGTGGTGTTGCTATCTACAGCTCAGAAAACATAGGAAGAAGAAAGGGTGTGTTGGTGAGTTGAGATGATCGCGATTGATTCTGTGCCACTTTCATGCATGAGGGTGATTAGATAATTTCAGTAGAAATGCTTCAAATTTTACCCATCTCTGTATCACTGTCAGTGCCTTGAAGGCAGCAACTTTGCATACCAAAGTATCACCAATGCTGTTATAGAGCTAATAGTTAAAGGGCATTCAATAATTATTTTGTTCATATGTTTGTTCATTTATTCACAAATATTTATTGAAAGTTAACTATGTACTAGACATTAGTCTAGGTCTGTTGATCTCAATCATTGCTGCAGCTGGAAATGTTTATAAACCTCTGAGGCTAGAGCCCCTATGTGGACCCATTATATCAGAATACCTGGGCCCAACAAGCAGGTGATTTTATAAATGGAAGCCAAATGGCATCTAGAAAATTCCAGCCAGTATCCAGGGTTGAAAATTATTGTCTTAAGAGCTGGAGATACTACAAACACACACATGCATGCACACACACACAAACACACACATACACGCATAAACCTGAGAGCCAGCATCTCTCATCGCTTACAGCTGATGTGAAAGATTTATCAAAGGCGCAAAGAAACAGAGGCCAGAAGTCAGAAATGAGTGCTATGCTGTTCCAATATTTAAGTAAATAATAGTTAATAACAAACTATGAAATAATTTTAAACAATAAAACCAAATCATATAATTTTTAAAAATCACATCTTTTATGCAGAGGTCATTACTTGAGACATCATCTTAAAATAGGCCTAAGTTTATAAGTAAATAACTATATCATAATATTACTACTTCCAAATTAAAATTCTTATCCCCCCCAGCCCAAATTATATTTAATTCATTTTAAAACAACCTCTTGGTTTCTGAGTATTCTCTAGTTAGAGAGTATACACTAGGACTTGCAGAAAACAGTGATGGGTATAAGGATACATATTAACTGCTGCAGAAGAGACCTCAGGGCTACCGAGGCCTGTGGAAGACCTGCAAGCATAAAGACAAACAGGATCTGGACTTATTTTGAGGTAAAAATAGATATATTTCTTATTTTGGATTTTACTCTGTTACTGGATAAAGAGGTAGAATAGCAAAATAAGATGGAAAATGAATAAAGAGAATGTTACATCCAATTTGTCTTTAAGGCCCCTGCATGTTTTATAATGTTAGAGCATGGCACAACATCATTGTACCTAACGTGACTTTTGAATTATCATTTTGAAAAATTGGAATAAGAAATTTAAAGGTGAAGAAATTATATATCTCAGAGTGTTTTACAAAACAATAATAAAGAGTAAGTATTTTATTTCAGAGATTAAGCATTAATTATCTGGAAATTTTTCCTAGAGTATGCCGTATAAATGAAACATCATGAGCCTTTTACAAAAGGTGATCCATTATTGCCTATTACATAGAGCAAACTACTATTAATTTCATTTACCATTTGTCTTCAAGTAAAGCATGAGAGTCATTTCTCAAGAGATAATTAAAATATGGCTTCAGAATATTCATACAGAATCAATAAGCACAAAATATCATATAGCTATTATGTATACATTTGTGAC
>SJYT01041583.1:18468-32072 GCA_006410635.1 Cephalophus harveyi
TGGCATACAAATTTAAACATTTTTTAGTTTCCCTTCTATTTCTACATTTTGTTTCATCTATTTTGGAACTTTATTTTAATGCATATAAACATAATTATTGTATTTTTCTGATGGATTAACCCCCTTGGAGAATTTTGAACTCCTTGATTATGTACATGAATATTTTACATCAAATTTAGGAAATTTTCAATAAGTATATCTCAAATATTTTTTGTGTCTTTCTCTCTTCTCATTCTGGTACTCTCCTATTAGTCATCCTTTGATGTGTTTAATGACGTCCCACATTTCTCTGTAGCTTTGTTCGTTTTTCTCATTCTTAGACCTCTGTGTTCTTTAGACAGCATAATGTTTTTAAGTCTGTCTTCACATTTGCTGATTCTTTCATTCATTAGCTTAAATCTACCGGTACAATTTCATATTGTTTACTGTACTTTTCACCCTGTTTTTGTGGACTGCCTCACCTCCTTAGCAAATTGCTAAGCCACTTCTCTGGAGAGGGGTAAGGCCTGCTTCTCTCAGAGTGACACCACAAGATGGGCATCCAACAGGAATGGAAGCCTTTGGCCTTTTGGCTTGCTTTTTCTGGTGTGGAGCCTTCACTTTATGAGGAAACTAGGGTGAAAGTAATGAGTCCCAGTGCTCTTAGCTTGCCGTGCCTGTGTTACAGCCTCTATATTATAAATATGGCTAGGTGGATGAAGATAGACCAAACCTCCTGGCTATACTTTCCTGGAATTACACTTTGCAACACAGAGTTGTAGATGAGGTGGGAAAAGTTGGCAACCTGTCCCTCCCATGGATATACCTTAGCTCTTGATTGGGAGCTGGGGGATAGGGTTCCCCAAATTCTTGGCAACACCTATCAGGAATGGAGCTTCTGTCACGCTGAGCTGAGGATTGGGAGGTAAGGAGCAAGTCCATGCTGAAATGCCACTGACTCTCAGTCTCACTTAATTCAGTAGTTTTCTTAATTAGTGTCTTCACATACTTCTTGTTCTTTCAAAAAATTTCAAAGATTTTAACTGGTTGTATTTTATCATTTTCTTTTTTTTAATGTGTTAAAACTTTATTTCAACATAACTATACTTACAGAAATATGCATATTGGTTAATAGAATGCAATTTAACTTATTCTACACAATTTGAACCCAAAAAGTTGGTACATGGTTTGCTTTAGAAAAGAGAGAAAAAGGATTTGCAGTCTGGTTTATTTTTTATCTATTACAAACGTATAGAAAAGATCTTCCATCAAATGCTGCTGAAGTAAACAGCATGAACCTTGAGAAATTAAACTTTGGTTTGTCTCTGAAAAATAACATGTATTGCATTGTAAAAATTAATAAAGTTGGTGCAACAAAACATTGTTGTAATGTCTCAATGCCAGTTCATGAAGTTCAATAACTAATGGATGTTGATGAAAATGGGGAGAGTCTATGTATACACGTGAAAATATAAAAGCCACCCAGTCTGAATTAAATATAAAAGCCACCTAGTCTGAATTAAAACTAGCAGTCCAGTTCACCTGCTGAGGTCAACAAGGAAACTCTGCGCAGTAGCTATTTTTCTGATTTGTGCAAAAAAGAAAATGAAGTTTCTTCCCAAGCTTTTCAGTCTAGAACTGAAACTACAGGAAAGGTATTCTGTCCATTGTCAATATTCATGGGGTGATATGCGATGACTCAAGCTTAAATATGAATTAGCATTTACATGCAAAATAGTCCCCAAAGTTAAAGACCTCTTGACTTCAGAAGTGACTTTCGAAGTGACGTCTGAAGTCACAATAAAGTTATAATGGCCCTTCTTGGAAGACTAGAGTAAAACACTCAGCCAGAGTTATAAGAAATCTTTCAAAAAATGCAGCCCTTTTTGAATGACACCTCAATTTAAAAAAAAAAAAGAGGGGGGCAGCCCCACAGAAGCAGCTCTGAAAAGAGAAAAAATATATAACTTAATATATCTTAAAAACCAATGTGAATATAGGTTCAGAAGATAGTTAAAAGAAATATTTTTATAAGGCTACCTAGGATTAGGCTTATAACATTTTCTAGTCTTTCAACTTTTGCTCTAGGACTAAATATCAACTTACAAGTATGTTTTATCATTTTCATCCATTTATTACTGTTTTCTGGGGAGTGGATCCATGTAATTCTCCATGTAGCCATTCTGGAAGTGTCTAAGAGTTGTTCTCACTTCTAGTTCCAATTAACTTCTGAAGACCTTACATTTCTGATTAGTCAGAAATTCAAAATCTCTTGGCATCCCATTATTCCATGAAACCCACAGGATTATTCAGCACAGGGGGCCACTCCTATTGCCAGGTTCTTACTGATGGAGACACAGGCAAGATCTGCTGAGCTCCTGGTAGCTCTGGACTGAATTATGTCTCTCACAAAATCCCTATATTGAAGCACATAACTTCTGGTGTGATGGTATTTGCAAATGGGGCCTATAGGAACTAACTAGGTTAAGATGAAGTCATGAAGGTGGGGGCTCTCTCATGATAGAATTAGTACCCTTGTCAGAAAAGACACCAGAGAGCTTGGTCTCTCTCTCTCTCTGCCATGTGAGGACACAATGACAAGGCAGCCCTCCATAAGCAGTTGGTCATCTATAAGCAGGTCACCATCTGCTACCTGAAGAGAGCTCTCAGCAAATACAATCATGCAAGGCCCTCTCATCTCAGACTTCTGGCGAAGTGAAATGTGAGAAAATAAATCTCTATTGTTTAAGCCATCCCATTTATGATATTTTGCTATGGCAACACAAGTTGACTAGACACTGAGGCTTTTGCTTTTGGTCTTAACATATAATATTGCTGTTGGACACTCTTCCCATGTATTCCAAGCTGTAGCCATATATTTTGTGAAATCAGATCTTCCATTTAAAACATCCAGTCTTGGGGGTAACCCTGGAGGCAGATTTCCATCAATGCAAATTTCTTCTTCTTCATGGTGAGTTTTTTGGATGTCCCCTTTAGTAAATTTCCTTCCAGTCAATATTAGTTTGTTCAGAGACAGTCCGAGACATTCCAGACAAGTTTTAACAATATTAAGCATCAGGGGCTTCCCTGGTGGCTCAGTGGTAAAGAATCTGCCTGCCAATGCAGGAGACGTGGGTTCAATCCCTGGTCTGAGAAGATCCCATATACCACAGAGCGGCTAAACCATGTGCCACAACTACTGGGGCTGTGCTCTAGAGTCTGAGAGTCACAACAACTGAAGCCCACAAGCCCTAGATCCTGGACTCTGCAACAGGAGAAGCCACTGCAATGAGAAGCCCATGCACTGCAACTGGAGCAGCCCCCTCTCACTGCAACTAGAGAAAACTCATGTGTGGCAACAAGACCCAGCACAGCCAGAAAGAAATAAATAAACAGGTAAATCATTTAAAAATAAGCTTCAAAAGAAAATGGTTATACTCTCAATCTCTTTCTCTTCAGGTTTATTTGTCCCAATTCAAATATGTTCACCTTCTAACTATCGATCAGTTCTGCATTCCAAGTAGCTTTGGGAGACATTCAAGGCCAAGGATACCTTGTTTCATATTGTCCTGTTACAGTGACTTATATTTACATATGTAAATATGCAGGGATCATTTCGGTGATTCTTCTCTAAGTTCTCTTAAAAGACGATATGTTCTGTTCACCAATAAAGATCTAACAGCATCATTTAATAGAATTTTAAAGTATTTTTAAAAATTTGCTGAGAAATCCCATGACACATTGAAGAATATTTTAGTTGAAAGTTTAGCAAATGTAAAAACTGACAAATCATCAAACTCATTCTTAAAATATAATACATTGATATTTCCACTACATTTTATTTATCTTGATCAGTTCTACAAAATGAACAATACATTTGGTTCTTGCTCTCACGGGTACACATGTGTTTTACAAGGACACTGGTGATATATTTTGCTATACAAATCACAAGAAGCAGTTTACACACAGAGCTCAGGTTTTTATACATTTCTCCCCAAAGGGTATTCATATTTGATAAATCACTGATTGAAATCTGAGGCAATTAAGTTGTGATGACCTTGGCCTACTAGTGAATGTAATTTCCATTAAGACAGTGTCAGTCCTTTATTATGGTCTGCCTGAGTTAAAAAAAAAAAAAAAAAGCCAAGTTCAGTTCATGTCACATTTTATTTCTTATCCCTCAAATACACACAGTATTTTAATTCACACTGATCAAAATCTACCTGGCAGCCCCTTGCTTTATTAGGCCAAGTTGAATGCCTTGCTTAGAGTTTCCACTTTTTAATTGATATAAAATCTGTTAATCTCCCAAAAGAGAAAACAAGTGTCTAACATTGCATTGATATTTATTTCTTTTAGTCTCACGTTAGAATCATGAATAGAAATTTCTACTATATTCTACATTGCTGTAATACAATATTTTAAAATATTTTGGTTATAAAACATTTTAACAATATCCAAGTTTATGGCCATTCACTTCCATGTTTTATTCCTACTCTCTTTTTTCCTCAAAGGTAGCATTTTTCATTAGCTCTTATGTTTTTATACAACCCTTTCCATTCATTTCTATACACAACTACAGAATATTGAATGGAACTTTTTCTGTTATCTTTTATCTAGTGTAATCTTAGACACAGAACATAGTATTTACTTCTGATAATCCAGGCTTCCTGGAAATCCTGTGATCCATCTAATGACCCTTATTAAATTATTTTCCTGCTTATAAATTCAGAATATATTCTGTTATTGATAAGAACCCTGAATGACATAGGATTTTCTTGATTCTTCCTCTGAAGATGGTCTGGATACTAAGTCCCTGAATTTCTGACTATCATTAAATAAATTAGTCAAATGCTAACTGAGCATACTGCTTTTATGTTGCTGTTCTTTCAGTTTAGCATTGTGTTGATGCTATTCCACTTTCTTCTATATTTGGGTTACAGACAAGTCTGATGATAACACAGTTCCTTTCCCTTGTCGGCACGTAGTTCTTTCTCCCTTGAATCTTACATGATGTTTTTTCTTAATTAAATTAATGTTAGGATTAGTTCAGAAATTTTACCAGGAAATTCCTAGTTTTGTGTGCCTTTCCTCATTAATGTAGTCTTTAATTCAGTGAGTATTTTGTACGAAACATTTTAGTTTTTCAGTTCAACCCTGAAAAAAAATTCTTCTAATTGTCAAACTCTGTCCATTATCAATTTATATTTATTTAATGAAAGTATTTTTCACATAATTCTACATGACCACATTCCCCAGCCTCTGATCTTTGCCTTCAAGATCTTGCGCTTTTGCTCTTTTTTTTCTAAGATATTTCTTGCATTTTTGTTCTAACTATTGATTTGCATTTGAGTATTTTTTTTCCTTTAATAGAACTACTGGGTTGTTGCTAGAAGGGTAACTTTTTGCTGTTGTATTGAGCTCTAGAAGTCATTTTTTTGTGTGAGCTTCACCTCAATTTCCTTAAGAACTCATCTATATTTTTCTTGTTCAGATGGTTAACTGTCTCCTCTTCCACCTCTATTTGGCCAAATATGTGTTTGTTCTAACCGAGCTTTTTTCTTTGGCTGCTAGACCCTTCAGATGGGATGTCGATTTCCCTTGTTACATTATACAGCTAATTGTTGGTACTAAAACAAGTGTCTACCATGTCAGTGGATACAGGTGGTGATGTAGAAACAGGCAAGTTTCCACACCATTAATGAAGGAACTGGAGAAAGCCTCATTTCTTGTACTCCTACAGTTTCAGGGTGAGGGAAGATTTTCTTCACCCTTTCAGTTCCCACTTGGGCATTTGGGAGACAAAGAAACCCAACATGCTTTCAAGGAAGGGATGTTGACCTTGTCTCCAAGAGCCGTTAGGTCTCTACAGAGATCCCTGGGCCTCCCGGGGACTCCCATTCAGAATGCCCAACTCTCAGGGGGAAAAGATCCTAGTCTCACTCGGACCTAGAGAGCAAAACTCTATGTTTGTGGGTGAAGTGAAGGGACCTTCTCAGAGGTCACTAAGTTTCCCAGAATGCACCTAGTAATCAAGATTGTGCATCTGTTTTCTTTTTGGAAATTTAATCCTGATTTTTCTTCTTTGCATGGCTGATCTTAAGCAAACAGCAAAAGAAATATATGTGTAATAATCTAAAGAATGGATTCAACACCTGTTTCAACCCTGAACTCTTAGCCATTCACACCATTTGTCTCTACATTTTTATGCCTCCCACAACTCCAACTTTCATACTTAGAACACTTTTTTCTCAACTGAAAGACATGTCAATTGGGAAATCAATGTTGAGCAAGGAGAACACATCGTACCTGTCAAATGAAACCGCATGGGAACACATGCCCACACTCTCCTTGCTTCCAGCATCTTGCCTTTGAATATTTTGTTTCTGGATTGCTAAGCCTTGATCCCACCAGTTGAAATTATATCATTTTAACATCTTATATTATTATAAAACAAATACTCTCAAACTAACTTGAAAGAATATCCTTTTGACTTGCTGGTCAACAGTTACTTGGAATAACTTCTCTCAGCTCTGAATATAACAATAAAGAAAGAATTAGTTCAAGATGTGGTGTTTCTGTTTGCCTTATTTTCCTTTTTTACACCTGATAATGTACTCTTTTGATAGTATCAGTAACAGATAATTTTAAAGAAAACATCTTGCTCAGTTCTCATTATTTTTTTGATTTTGCCTCCAAGAGTCCCTGGGTCTCCCCAGAGATCCCTGGACCTTCCTGACTTTATGGGTCTCTTTAAGTTTGATTTTTTTTAAAAGCAATGTTGTTAAAGATTTTAATAAATTTAATAAAACCAATTAGCATTAATCAAATGATTCCCCACTGAGAAGATCATGGGCCTGCTGGACTAATGGTATTTTATGCATTTTAAAATATCCATAAATATATTAAATATTTAATTCTAATATTTTTGTTTTTTACATCAAAGTCTTTAATCAGTCTGGAATTTATTTTTGTAGCTTTATGACTAGTGTGAGGGACAGATCTAATTTCATGATTTTTGTACAGTGAGACAATTAATCCTTCATGATTTATTTTTTAAAGAAGTTTCCCCTTTCTAAAACTGATTCTTATAACATCTTGAAAGCATGGTTTTACATTTACAATGATTTAGTTTCATGTCAATTCTTGTCAATTGTTTCTAACATATTGGCTTTATAAGGTAAATGTTAGACTCAAAGAATTTTAAATTTAATAATGACTTTTAGATATTAAAACAAATGAGGAATATCATCCAAATAAAAACAAGATCACCATTTTTTGGACTAAGTTATATTTGTTAAAATCATCATTTCACTCACTTTAAATCAAATGGGAAATTTTCTTCCAGAGAAGTTTAAGAATTTGACAGTGTTTTATACTTTGATCAGCCTCACGGAGTTTCTGTCTGGCATGACTTAGTTTTACTAGGCAAAAATACCATGTATAGTACCAGGAAAATCTGAGAGATGAAAAGAAAATATAGCGATGTAACATACACAAATATTTTTAAAATAGGAGAAATCGAAATTTGTAATGTGATACTTGCTTTTGCATTTGGAGCAAAAGATTCATTTTTTAACTCAGACCAATGTCTTGCTCAGATGTAGTGTTTTATTTTTAATTTTAAGTACTGGTCTAGAATCACTTTTTAGACTGTACATACTACTTTTAGGCAGCTCACTGTCTGCTGCTAGTTACAGTAAAGTATTGATAAAAAGCAGTCACATCTAATTACACAGACTGAAAGTGGAAAAAAAAAAAACCCTCTATTTGGAGGTATATTCTTTTACATTAATAGATAATTTAAGTTCTATGCTGCTGCTGTTGCTAAGTCACTTTCAGTCATGTCCAACTCTGTGCGACCCCAGATGCCAGCCCACCAGGCTCCTCTGTCCCTGGGATTCTCAAGGCAAGAATACTGAAGTGGGTTGCTATTTCCTTCTTCAATGCATGCATGCATGCTAAGTCGCTTCAGTTGTGTCTGACTCTGTGCTACCCCATGGACAGCAGCCCACCAGGCTCCTCTGTCCACAGAATTCTCTAGGCAAGAATCCTGGAGTGAGTAGACAGTGGTAATCAGAGAAACCTTTTAATGTCTCTGACAATTAAAACATATATTTAAGAGAAGTAGGAAATTCTATATGAAATCAAGAATTAACAAATTTCCATCCATTAAGAATCTTCACTTACTGCCAGTAGAGGAACAATAACTCAATCTTACTTAGTTTGAAATAAATGAAATGATGTAATTTTCCTTACAGTAGAAGAGAGAATGTCCTTGATACTTTGTCTCAGGTAGTAGAGTATATTCAATTCTTATATATGCAAGTATAGCTTGGATTTGAACTTTATTTATTTCCCTTTGGTTTGAGGTCCTAAAGATAAATGGAGGCAGAACAGCTGCTTCATCCCTGTTGTAGCAGGTTATATTAAGTGCCTACCAGGAATTTGGCCCTCTATGATTGCAATAGTAAATATATATTTCTCCAAGGAACCTGTCAATTGAGACCACATTTCAGATGCATGTGAATTTTAATAATCTCAGGATTAAGCTGAATTAACCAACTTGGTGAAGACAGGTCTAGCCATTAACTACAATTGTCTAGAGTTCCATCTGCCAGGTGGTTTAGGCTACATCTCAAATAAAGGAAGAAATACATATCAAAAACTTTCATTTGAAATCTAACTGTTCCCTTACCACATCTGTGAATACAAATTATTATTTTTTTAATGCATTATATTATAAATCTCCAAATTCTAAGCTTTCACTTGCATGATTAACAACAACCAAAAAAATCCAATACTTTTCTGGCATCTTCATCAATTATCCAGGTATCTGGAGAGGCATGTATCTATGGGTAGAAAAGGGTTGTTTGGTTACCATTTAAAGTTTTGCAAAGCTCACAACAGGCTCCCCTGGTGGCTCAGACAGTAACAAATCTGCCTGCAATGCAGGAGATCTAGGTTCAGTCCCTGGATTGGGAAGATTCCCTGGAGAAAGGAATGGCTACCCACTCCAGTCTTGCCTGGAGAATTCCATGGACAGAGGAACCTTGCAGGCTCCACCCGATGGGGTTGCAGAGTTGGACATGACTGAGTGACTAACACTCTCTTTTTTCAACGCTCCCAACATTCTAAATCCTTGGCCCTAGCGTCACTTCTTCATTTGTTTAACAATATTGATTGAGCATCTACTATGAGCAAGATATGATTCTAGATGCTGGACATAATTAACCATTAAGATTGTGAAGGTCCCTGGCCTCTTGAAGGCAGCTTTCTAGTATTACAGCCTTCACTGTTTTTCTGGTTCATTGATGCTCTTGGTCTTCTACCCTCACTGATACCCAAGTCTTTGGACCTCACCTCCATCCTTTCCATTGGCCGCCTATCTGGAGCTGCAGACCTCCTCTGGATTGTTCACTTAGGTGCTCTTTCTCTACTCAGATCAACATAAAACTTCTTACGCCTCTTGGAACAAGCTCTTTCAAAGGGATTTATCACAGCAGAGTTTTGCACCCTTTATTACATGGTTCTTTCATTTATGTCAGTGGTTCTTTACCTTGGATGTGGATCAGAATCACCTAGTCATGAGAGGTTTAAAAGATACAGATTATCTGGTTCACTTCATGTTTACTGAACTAAACTAACTGACAGCAAAACCCAACCATCTATTTTCTTAATAAATTCCTCAGATGAGTCTGATGAAGGGTGAAGCTCAGGCTCATGGTCCCATGTGTGCTATGCTGAGTCACCTCAGTCATGTCCAGCAGTTTGTGACTCTATGGATTGTAGCCTGCCAGGCTCCTCTGTCAGTGAGTTTCTCCAGGCAAGAATACTGGAGTAGGTTACCATGTCTCCCCGATACCAGGGAATCTTCCCAACTCAGGGATCGAACCCAAGTCTCTTGTCTCCTGCATTAGCAGGTGGGTTCTTTACCACTAGCGTCACCTTGGACCCCTTCAAATTCAAACCTTACTACTCAGTTTCACTCACTGTAGCAAATTCAATTCATGTGTTTAGTTCTGGGTTATTGCTTTGTTTCAAAACCCTGATTTTCTTTCCATCTTTCTGACCCCACATGTGGATTCTCAGTCCATCAAGTGTTTGAATATGCCCAAACCCTAATTGTGGGTAAGCTCAAATTCATTCTCACAGGGCTCCTAAAATCCACAACTGTGGTTTGCATTTTTATGTTCCCAGTATGGGACTACCATTTCACAATAGTCACAAGATTCTTTCAATATTTGGTGTGCATGGAAATGAAAGACCCCAGAGGGTGATGGTATCTCCAACCCAGGAAACTAAATGTCATCTTCAATTCAGTCTAATTACAGTTACTCATAAAAATTTCTGTGGGAAAGAACATTATGAGAGATAAAAATGAACATGGAACATTAATTTAACAAAAATGTGTCTGTGTTTGGCTAACCTCTGCTTCTGGAAATATGAAGATATCTCTTAAGAAGAGGAAACGAGGATGGTGGTCAAGAGCGCATGTTGATGTGGAGCCATTTGGATTCAACTTCTGGCAATGACACTTCCTATCAGGGTGGTCAAGATAAAATGTTAAGGCTCTAGGGTCTAGTTTCCCCTCACTGGAGCATAAATGCTATTAATAGTAGTACCTACATTATAGGGCTACCTTGAGTATTATTTAAGACAACACACATGACGCTAAAGCTGAAACTCCAGTACTTTGGCCACCTCATGCGAAGAGCTGACTCATTGGAAAAGATTCTGATGCTGGGAGGGATTGGGGGCAGGAGGAGAAGGGGACGACCGAGGATGAGATGGCTGGATGGCATCACGGACTTGATGGACGTGAGTCTGAGTGAACTCCGAGAGATGGTGATGGACAGGGAGGCCTGGTGTGCTGCGATTCATGGGGTCGCAAAGAGTCAGACACGACTGAGCGACTGAACTGAACTGAACTGAATACATTAAGCACTTAATATGTATGAGTTCAAGAAACTAATGACTGTTACTGATATCATTAATTATTGATATTGTTATCATTATCATGAGTGAATTTATGAAGTTGTGAGTCTTAGGTAGGACTTCTCACTGGGTAAGTTTTATAACGAAAGTTATGATGACATGTACTGATAATCATTTTCTTTCAGTGATCATTATACAAGAGTCATCAAATTTTTTTCTTTCTCTCTTTTTGGAGAGAGCAAGAGTCACTTTCTCACTATCTCTCAGGCAGTAATGAAGAAGCCTATTTGCTTATAAAGTAAAAAGTTATCACTCTTTTTGGTTTAAATATCAATCTTGTGTATATTCACAAAAAATATTATAATACTATTAATACAGTTGACAAGCTATTTCTAGTTCATTTGGAAGATCTCAAGAGTTACCTGATTTTTTTTATGAGTTGGGCAGACAAAAATTTTTCTGTTATTCAAAGGTACTTTCCAAAGAAATCTTATACAGATCAATATAAAGGATAATTTTAAATAAAAAATAATGCAAATTTCTGCTATGAAAATACATAGTTATGAGTGTAAAATATTTGAGGGTTCTTTAAATTATAAATCAAGAATAACTTAATAGAAATAAAAATGAAAAGACTACACATGCATATTCATAATAAATACACACCTATATGTGTATATATAGATAAATATACTTTTATATAAATACATGATATGATCTGATCTCGTTTATGAATATCACAAGGGAATTAGCCTATTTGACCTCTGCTGCTGCTGCTGCTAAGTCACTTCAGTCGTGTCCGACGCTGTGCGACCCCATAGAAGGCAGCCCACCAGGCTCCCCCGTCCCTGGGATTCTCCAAGCAAGAACACTGGAGTGGGTTGCCAGTTCTTCTCCAATGCATGAAAGTGAAAAGTGAAAGTGAAGTCGCTCAGTCGTGTCCGACTCTTAGCGACCCCACAGACTGCAGCCCACCAGGCTCCTCCGTCCATGGGATTTTCCAGGCTCTCTCCCCTATTACAATGTAAACTTCAAGAGGATGGGGCTGCTGTCTCTCTGATTCACTGTGGTACCCTCATCCCCTTGAAAACTAAACTATGTGTTCCGAACATAGGACATGAGTTTGCGTGAACTCCGGGAATCAGATTCTTCGTGACCCTATGGACTGCAGCCTACCAGGCTCCCCCGTCCATGGGATTTTCCAGGCAAGAGTACTGGAGTGGGGTGTATTTGACCTCTACCAATACCTAATTCCAAATAGGAAAAGGAGCACATCAAGGCTGTATGTTGTCACCCTGCTTATTTAACTTATATGCAGAGTACATCATGAGAAATGCTGGAATGGAAGAAGCACAAGCTGGAATCAAGACTGCCAGGAGAAATATCAATAATCTCAAATGTGCAGATGACACCACCCTTATGGCAGAAAGTGAAGAGGAACTAAAGGGCCTCTTGATGAAAGTGAAAGAGGAGAGTGAAAAAGTTGGCTTAACGCTCAACATTCAGAAAACGAAGATCATGGCATCCGGTCCCATCACTCCATGGGAAATAGATGGAGAAACACTGGAAACAGTGTCAGACTTTATTTTCGGGGACTCCAAAATCACTGCAGATGGTGACTGCAGCCATGAAATTAAAAGATGCTTACACCTTGGAAGAAAAGTTATAACCAACCTAGATAGCATATTCAAAAGCAGGGACATTACTTTGCCGACTAAGGTCCGTCTAGTCTGCTGCTGCTGCTGCTAAGTCACTTCAGTCGTGTTCGACTCTGTGCGACCCCATAGACGGCAGCCTACTAGGCTCCCCCTTCCCTGGGATTCTCCAGGCAAGAACACTGGAGTGAGTTGCCATTTCCTTCTCCAATGCAGGAAAGTGAAAAGTGAAAGTGAAGTCGCTCAGTCGTGCCCAACTCTTAGCGACCCCATGGACTGCAGCCTATCAGGCTCCTCCATCCGTGGGATTTTCCAGGCAAGAGTACTACTGGAGTGGGGTGCCATTTTTCCAGTAGTCATACTACTATATTATCAGGGATAATATATTAGGAGAATTTCTGTTCTTTTGACTGACAAGTTCTATTTTTTTTTTTCCTTTTGACATAGAGAAACCCACTAAAGAATAAAAAGGAAACTGTCTTTAGTTACCTTCTGTGTTTTGTCTGCAGTTTGAGGGGTTAATTTTTACTTGAGTAAAAAACATGTATTCACAGATAATTCCATGTTTTCATTAAAACTTTTCCCCACAGTTTTTCTTTTCTGAATGGTTAGAGGAGACATGAGTTGCATTTCTCTAACATCTTACTATAAGACTTTAGAATTTCTTCATCCATCTAAAGTTGAACTTTCTGGCTTAGAAAGCAAATGTATACACAGGTTGATTCTACTTATGCCATTCTATGCCATGAAATTCTAGGTTACTTGGACAGGCAATGCAAAAGAATGCTCCAACTACCGCACAATTGCACTCATCTCACACGCTAGTAAAGTAATGCTCAAAATTCTCCAAGCCAGGCTTCAGCAATACGTGAACTGTGAACTCCCTGATGTTCAAGCTGGTTTTAGAAAAGGCAGAAGAACCAGAGATCAAATTGCCAACATCGGCTGGATCATGGAAAAAGCAAGAGAGTTCCAGAAAAACATCTATTTCTGCTTTGACTATGCCAAAGCCTTTGACTGTGTGGATCACAA
>SJYT01041583.1:32475-54121 GCA_006410635.1 Cephalophus harveyi
AACCTCAGACATGCAGATGACACCACCCTTATGGCAGAAAGTGAAGAGGAACTAAAGGGCCTCTTGATGAAAGTGAAAGAGGAGAGTGAAAAAGTTGGCTTGAAGCTCAACATTCAGAAGATGAAGATCATGGCATCTGGTTCCATCACTTCATGGGAAGTAGATGGGGAAACAGTGGAAACAGTGTCAGACTTTATTTTTTTAGGCTCCAAAATCACTGCAGATGGTGACTGCAACCATGAAATTAGAAGACGCTTACTCCTTGGAAGAAAAGTTATGTCCAACCTAGATAGCATATTCAAAAGCAGAGATATCACTTTGCCAAATAAGGTCCGTCTAGTCAAGGCTATGGTTTTTCCTGTGGTCATGTATGGATGTGAGAGTTGGACTGTGAAGAAGGGTGAGTGCCGAAGAATTGATGCTTTTGAACTGTGGTGTTGGAGAAGACTCTTGAGAGTCCCTTGGACTGCAGGGAGATCCAACCAGTCCATTCTGAAGGAGATCAGTCCTGGGATTTCTTTGGAAGGAATGATGCTAAAGCTGAAACTCCAATACTCAGTTGGACATGACTGAGCGACTGAACTGAACTGGACAGACTTGCCACTTTCCTTTACTTCCTAGTGTGAAAATCTAATTGACTGACTCTCTTATAGTTTACCACCCCTTGCCCCAAATAAAACCTGTATTACAAAGTCTGTATCTAATGAGAGAGAAGATCAGGATGAATGTATATGATTCTTCCTTTGTCCCATAGATCTCCAAAGATAATAGGAACAAATTTGAGAGAAAAAAAATATTACTAAAGGGGAAACCAGCTTTACAAGCTCATCCTAATGGGATATGCAGAACTATGAATCATATTTTACCACAACTAAATTAGTAAGATGTTGGGTGGATGGATATTTATAGAAAATATATGTGCTTCCTCATAGGGAAATGCACGTACTCGCTTCCACAATATACTTGAATGATATTTCCTTTACTTGCTGTATAATCATACAAAGTACACAAATATATAATGATGATGTCTAAATTTTTGCTTGTTAGATTTATTCAAACTATTCAGATGATGTTTTGTGAGTTACTCTCTAGTGATTGACTAAACACAATTGACATTAATGCTGTTTTATCTTTATTGCTGCCATGTTAAGGTGCACACCACTTTTATTTACCTGTGCTAACCCCACTTATAAATAACATAAACATTGTTCAATTGCCTCAACATTCTACTTAGCTTTTTTAGCCTATGGCCCACTTTGTATGTCTGACATAGTAAAAAAAAGATGAAGAGATTGGTCTGGTACATATCAGGTTCTTATTAAAGTGAACTAAGTTCTTTAATCAACAACATATTTTTATAGAAATTAAAACCAATGTTTGGAGATTTCTTGATTTCCTAATGGCTTGCTTTTCTCTTTTTAAACTAACCTTAAGCTGAAATGAAGTTGACGTCAGGGAGGAGGGTAGCTATGCAATCCAGAAGTTTGTTGACAAAACTTTCTTGATGTCTTCCAACTTATAATAGAAAGTGAACTTTCCCGAATAGTATGTAAAGCAAGTGAATCACACATTATTCTCAAAAATTTAAATACAAGACAATTCTGTAAAATATTATGTTTAAGTTTTGTGCCTTTGTATCAGATTTATCCTGTGCAAAAAAAAAAAAAAATTCCTGAGCAGTTTATTCTATACAAAAAAAAACCAAGCATCTAAATAACCTACCTATGAAAGTACTGTAGTAAATACATATGGTAAAGCTAATTTCCATAGTAAGTAAAACTCGAGCTTTAACTTAATGGACTGATCTTTTGTGTATGCTTCTACACTTGAAATTAATTGAGGTCTTTAACCAGAACCAAGAGAAGAATTAAAATAGGTAATATTTCCAAAGCTTTTCTCCTTCAAAATCTCGTTATCAATAATTGAAGGAACCCCAGAAGAAGACTAAAATCTAAGACTAGTCTTGTTTTGTTTCTCCCCACTGGAAAGAGAGTATTCATGACAATTTGACTCATTTCCGTTTACTCTATTTTTCTAATATATTGTTTCATTTTATGGTCAAAGACTCCTTCTGTTTTACTGTAATATTGTAATTGGCTTCCCTGGTGGCTCAGTGGTAAAGAAGGTGTCTGCCAGTGCAGGAGACATGGGTTTGATCCCTGGGTTGGGAAGATCCCCCAGAGAAAGAAATGGCAACCCACACCAATATTCTCCCCTGAGAAATCCCATGGACAGAAAAGCTTGGCAGGCTATAGTGCATGGAATCACAGAGTCAGATACAATTTAGTGAGTAAACAACAACAAAAATTTTTGCTTATTTGGGGACAACAAATTTTTAAAATATTTTCTTGTAAAAAGTATCATTTAAATTTTACTTTATTTTAAAATTTAAAACTGTGGCTCTGCAAAAAGCAATGTCAAGAGAAGGAAGAAACAAACCAGATAGTGGAAGAAAATTTTTTTTTCAAAAAATGCATCTGAGAAAGGACTGTTATTGAAAATACATAAAGAACTCATAAAACAACAATAAGAAAATAAGTAACTTGTTTAAAAAATGGGTCAAAGATTTGAACAGAAACACCACTTAAGAAGATATAAAGATGGCAAATAAGAATATAAAAATTCACTCTACATCATATGTTATTAGAGAAATGCAGATAAAACAATGAGACACCATTACATATATACATGGGACTAGTCAAAATCCATAATACTGACAACACAAAATGCTGGTGAGAATATGGAGTAGCAGGAAGTTTAGTTCATTGCTGCCAGAAATGTAAAATGGTTAAACCACCATGTAAGACAGTTTGGTAGTATCTTATAAAACTAAGCATATTCTTGCCATACTAGCCAGCATTACATTTCTTGATTACATACATTACATACCTAAGTGAACTGAAAATGTATACCCACATACTGTGCATCTGTGGGAATTTGGGGCATATGAGAACGCTCTACTTCCTGCTCATTTAGTTGTGGACCTAAAACGTCTCTAAAAAATAAAGTTTATTAATTTAAAAATATTATGTAAAGTATATTTTTCAGAAAGTTTTCAAGGTGATGCACTCCTTCCATTATGTCACAATACATTAAAGTAGTTTTTGGTTGTTTTTTTCTTCCTCTTTCTCTTTCTCAACCTTTTATGGGGAGACATTTATTCAAGTGTTCTTTTTGCACAAAAACATAAGTAGGAAAGTTCTACAGTTCTTTTCACTGTCTGTTTGGATGTTTACAGATTTCTCTTTTCAGACCTTAACAATATATCAAGTTACTTTTCTGTACAGCACTGACCTCCATCTGTGAGGGCAATCTGATATTATTTAGGGCATGTCTACTCAAGATTCTTAGGCTTTCTTTTTAGTCATGTTAGAAAATCATATAAACAACCTGGACATGTCTAGAATTTTGAGGCTAGCTACCATTGCCAGATACCTTTTTAAAAAAAACTAGCAATCAATAATCATATTATAGCATAAAATATAGTCCAAAATTTTAAAAAGAAAATTTGGTATTAAAATAGGTTTAAATAGATGCCATAAAATTATTAGGGGACCTCTTCAGATAACTTTAGAGCAGTAGGATAAAAAGAACTGGAAAAAAAATATTCATCATAATCAGGGTAAGAGGGCCATAAAATATAGTAATAGAAAAGGAAATAATAGAGAAACTATAGGGCCATACAAATCAATAGTTACAGTTAATGTAAATAAAAGTTTACTTAAAAATTAAAGACAAAGAATTGAGAATAGGCTCAAAAATAATTCCCAATATACTGTGTGCAGGGACAAGCTTGTAACAACAATAACAAAAACAGAGTCAACTGGCTTCACTAGATATCAAAACCCAAAGCAACTTGAATGTAAAAGCATAATTCAAGTGCAAGAAGAGAAAAAGTTAAGTGGTAACAAAAATAAATAAACACTGCTTTCAGTGAGTGACGTGTCCTTCTAAAACTAATAAATGGACTTTTCAAAATGACAATAAATAAATTTCTAGAATCCTTCCAAAGGACAACACATAGGCTGAGTTAGATACTGTTAAAACATAGTCGGCAACTGGATATTCATTGTAAAATAAACCCTTATTAAATGACAGTTCTCTATATAAGCTTTTTTTAAAAAAGAAGAGAAAAATATACCAATGAAAGACAAATGTTGTAGTTGTATTTCAAACAAATGTTGGAAGGATGAACTATTAAATGAATTATTCCACAAAAAATCTGTAAATCCATTACAAATTGTTACTTCACAAAATTGGATAAAGTCTAAATAAGTTCCTGAATATATTGTTTTCAGAAAACATGAACTATGTTCATAAATATAGTATTTAAGTATAATATAGTATTTAAGTATAATTAAATATAGTATTTAAGTATAATATAGTATTTAAGTATTCAAATATTTAAGTATAAGCCATTGTTGTCATTGTTGTTGCTCAGTTGTTAAGTCATATCCACCTACTTGCAACACGTGGAATGTAGCATGCTAGGCTTCCCTGTCCTTCACTGTCTCTCAGAGTGTGTTCAAATTCATGTCCATTGAGTCAGTGATAACATACAATCATCTCATCTGCAACTGCCTTGTCCTCCCTCTTTCAGTCTTTCCCAGCATCAGGGTCTCTTTCAGTGAGTTATCTCTTCACATCAGGTGACCAGAGTATTGGAACTTGAGCTTCAGCATCAGTCCTTCCAATGACTATTTACAGTCAGTTTCCTTTAGGATTGACTGGTTGGATCTCCTTTCAGTCCAAGGGACTCTCAAGAGCCTTCTCCAGCACCTCAAATTTGAAAGCATCAATCCTTCAAAGGTCAGCCTTCTTTTATGGTCCAATTCACATCTATACCTGAATACTGGAAAAATCATAGCTTTGACTATACTGACCTTTTTGACAAAGTGATGTCTCTACTCTTTAATACATTGTCTGGGTTTGTCATAGCTTTCTTTCCAAGAAACAAGTGTCTTTTAATTTCATGGCTACAGTCAACATCCACAGTGATTTGGGAGCTTAAGAAAATTAAATATGTCACTGCTTATACTTTTTCTCTTTCTATTTGTCATGAAATGATGGGACCAGATTCCATGATCTTAGTTTATTTTGAAAGTTGAGTTCCAAGCCAGCTTTTCCATTCTCCTCTCTCACCCTCATCAAGAGGCTGTTTAGTTCCTCTTTACTTTCTGCCATTAGAGTGATATCATCTGCATATCTGGTGTTTGATATTTCTCCTGGTAATCTTGATTCCAGCTTATGATTCATCTCGATCAGCCTAACATTTCACATGATGTACTCTGCATATAAGTTAAATAAGCAGGATGACAATATACAGCCTTAGCAAAAACTGTACCTTAAAAATCTGTATACATCTAATTGTAAAATATCTTTTTGGCAAAAGACAGCATAAATAAGGCTGAAAGAATGGGGGAGAGTATTATTACATATCAGTAAAGGATTTGTATTTAGAATATATTATGAATTAAGAATACAAGTCAATAGAGGTAAGACAAAATGTAATACAGGTCTTGATTATCCCTTGGACAGCATGTAGATTAAATTAGTCAGTCCTAAAGGAAATCAACCTTAAATACTCATTTGAAGGATTGATGCTGAATCTGAAGCTCCAATACTTTGGCCACTTGATGGGAAGAGCCAACTCATTGGAAAAGACCCTGATGCTGGGAAAATTGAAGGCAGGAGGAGAAGGGGTGACAGAGGATGAAATGGTTGGATGGCATCCCTGATCAGTAGTTTAGGGGCACTTATGCCTAACTATTTACCCTGAAAAGCCTAAAGTTATACATTGAACTCATAAATATGCCTATTTTTTCATTAAGCAAGCAGAATTAAAGTTGATCACTAAAAGAAATTTTAGTCTCATCAGTAATATTTAATGTTTTATAATGAGAATATTCAAGTGTTACTTGTATAATTAAATTTTAATTTGAAATATAAAAAGTATGAGTGAGGAAGAGGATCAAATTATTAATTATTAGTTGGCCTGGTACATGTGTATTTTTATACTGTCTGTCCCTATAGCATAGCATTCTTATGAGGACTGTATAACAAAATATATGATAAAACATTGTGAACTATAAAACAAAGCAGAAATTCTAGATTTTATTCAAGCATTTCATTTAACCTCAGCCAAAATGGTTTTTAACACTATCAGAGTTTAATGACATCTTTGCCAACAAGGATGTTAATGACCCTTATGCTATTGGAAAATGCCTGGAGCTAAGAAAAAAAAAATTGTCTCTCAATCTCTTTTTAAGAACTGTATGAATGGGAATCCTTGAATAGACAGAATAGGCCTATGAAGAAACAGTTTGTCAATACATGAAATAAAAATACAGCTATGTGGGGAAAACAAATAGCAGTGATATAAGTTTGGTTTCCATTAGTAGAAGGAAAAGATGTTTTAAAAAAGCATTTTTTTCCAAATGAGAACCAAAAAAAAATTTGTAAAGGAAAGTAAAATCTCTATTGCTGAATTAATGAAAGAATTCACTATAGGTGTATTGTTAGTAGTGAGACATGCAGAAATGCATGAAAATTGCAGGCTTTAAAGCTAGAAAGGATTATATAAAAAATCCGATCAAATCCACCTTTTCTACAGAGAGAGATTATTTATCTAAAAATAAAAGTACTATACATGAACTTATGGTTGCCACAGGGGACAATGGGAAAAAACAGATAGTTAGGAAGTTTGGGATGGACATATACACACTGCTATATTTAAAATGGATAACCAAAAATGTCCTACTATAGAGCACCAGGAACTCTGATCAATGTTATGTGGCAGCCTGGGTGAGAGGGGACTTGGGGGGAGAAAGGATTCATGTGAGATAAGGACTAAGGATGTAATGTACAATATGATAAATTTAAGTAAATGTCATATGCTATGTATGGAAGTTGTTAACAGAGTAAATCCTAAAAATTCTTGACACAAGGAAAAAATGATTTCTTTAACTTTGTCTCTATATGTGATGACAGATGTTCACGCTACTACTGTAGCAATGTTTCATGAAATGTGCACAACAAACCATTATGCTGTACACCTTAAACTTATGCAGTGTTATATGTCAAATATATTTCAGTGAAACCGGAAGAAAAAAGTCACTTATCAATATTACATTACTTCTTTAAGAAATATAATGTACATTTTTTCTTCAGACTACTTGAAAAATCTAACTTATCTAAATTTTTTTCTCTCTGATATATGCCTCAGCATGTATAATTGTAGCTGTAAATATATACTGTCTGAAGAAGTTTAATGAGGTTCTCATTCTGTGGGTTATCCCAAGTCAATTCTTAAATGTAATCCTAAATATTCTATCTTACAAAGTTGCTTTTAATCCTATTTTCTCTTGTTCTCTCCTACTGGTACTCTAATCACATGCATGCTATGCCATGTGACTCTGTACTCAAGGTTTATGAAAACTAGCTTTTATCATTTCTTTTTTCTTTCTGTCTGTGCTTGAGTTTGAATGTTTTCCATTGCTCTAGCTTCAAATTTATTTATCTTGTCTTTTACTATGTCTAATCTGCTGATAAATCCATCCAATGAAATCTTATTTTCAAATACTGTAACTTTAAATTTCTGAAGTACTGTTTTAATTATATAGACTGTAATTCTGTGCAAATTGTTCAGTCTTTATTTGTTTTGTCTTTTTATCTATTTTCTTTAATATATGCATAATAGTTATATTAAAGTTTTTGCCTGATAATTTCAATATCAGATTTTTTGAGATCTTTTCTAACATTTATTTTTCTTCTCTCTATTATCCATCACATTTTCTCCTTACTCACATCTTTTAATTTTTTTAATGTAAGTCTCACAGTGTCTAGAGGAATTAGACAGACTATGAATATATTCCCCTTCTTTCCCCTATAGAAAAGATTGACTTTTCCTCTGTTCAGCAGATTAGATGATCAGTTGATCACCTCAATCCAATCAAGCAATGATTTGGGTCGTTCATTTAGTTTGGAACTTAGCAAGCCTTTGTCATTTCTGGTTTATCCTTGTTCCTCTTGCATGGCCTTTGTTAAGAGGAACTTGTACAAAGATCCTCTTATAGGAGGTCTTTGATTGGCTGGTGAAAGACTATAGGTAATTTACAGGAGGGATCTGGTTTTGTTTTGTTTTGTTTCAGCTCTATTTATTCCTGACTGCTGCTGCTTCAATATCTGGCAAATATCTTGACCTGGGGATTAACCATTTATTTGAAGCAAGCCCCTGGCTGAGGTGGGATTTTATCTCCTAAGTGTCCATACATGACAGATTTTATTCAGCATTTTAGAAGTTCACAATCTAAGTCTCTAGCCACCACCACCATCATCAATACCACAGACACAAACAAGTCACTCAACAAATTTCTGATCAGAAAGACACACTTGAGATACACTGGTTCTCCTAAGGCATGAGAAAGTGAACGTCACTGAGTCATGTCCGACTCTGAGACCCCATGGACTATACAGTCCATGGAATTCTCCAGGCCAAAATACTGGAGTGGGTAGCCTTTCCATTCTCCAGGGAAATCTTCCCAACCAAGGGATCAAACCCAGGCCTCCTGCATTGTGGGTGGATTCTTTACCAGCTGAGCCACAAGGGGAAACCCAAGAATACTGGAGTGGGTAGCCTATCCCTTCTCCAGGGGATCTTCCTGGCCCAGGAATCGAACTGTGGTCTCCTGCATTGCAGGTGGATTCTTTACCAACTAGGCTATCAGGGAAGATTTCTAAAGTAGCAGCCTATGTAATAGTCAAAAGCTCCTCTAGACTCCTTTTATCTCAGAAGAGTCCGTGCCCTGTGGTTAAGCCGAATTTTCTGCTTGTGCTCAGAATCAGCAAATGATTCCAGGGCATGGTAGCAACTGTGAGATCATATAAAAAGGGCTCTTTCCACTATGTAATTTTATCTTCTCTAGTTCTTATTGATATCACACTTTCAACATCTTAAAAAATAAATTTGTGGTTATTTGTATATTTTTTAGATATTTTATCACAAGCACTGGCCTGATAAAATATCTAATGGCTAACTTTCAAACTTTTCAACAGAGGGATAAATTCTTATGTTTTCTCCTCTCCCTCACTATTATTATTTATCATTTGTTTCATGACAAATGCAATCTAATTACTTTACAGTAAGTAACTCCTATTAGATATATAACTATTCCAATTTTCCCTATTTGTTTTAGAGTAACTCAGGCTCATGGTGGCTTATACAGCTAGGAAGTAAGGGCATTTGGATTTTGTCACTGGCCATATGACTGGAAAATGCATATTTTTTACCCTAATGCTATATAATATTGTTTTCTTTCTCTGTCTTTTCTACTCCAAATTATAAATATTCTATATCTAAGGCTGAGCGCCAAAGAATTGATACTTTTGAACTGTGGTGTTGGAGAAGACTCTTGAGAGTCCCTTGGACTGCAAGGAGATCCAACCAGTCCATTCTGAAGGAGATCGGCCCTGGAATTTCTTTGGAAGGAATGATGCTAAAGCTGAAACTCCAGTACTTTGGCCACCTCATGCAAAGAGTTGACTCATTGGAAAAGACTCTGATGCTGGGAGGAACTGGCGGCAGGAGGAGAAGGGGACGACCGAGGATGAGATGGCTGGATGACATCACAGACTCGATGGACATGAGTCTGAGTGAACTCCGGGAGGTGGTGATGAACAGGGAGGCCTGGCGTGCTGCAATTCATGGGGTCGCAAAGAGTCAGATACGACAGAGAGATTGAACTGAACTGAATTATATTCTATATAATAGTATCTATTATGTGCACATATATATTATATATATCTTTCCCAAGAAGTGATTCATACGTGTTGACCATCAAACAAATGAGTTTATCCTCCAGGTCTTGTACTTTAAAGTGTGATCTTCTCAATACATAATTTCCTGAATCTCACTTTACTCATCTATAAAAAGTAAGAATAATACTCCATTGAGCAGTTCTATGACAGGCATTAATGATAAGGGGCCAATTTTAAAATCATAAATCATTGTCAATATTTCAGTTATCATTTTCATTAATAGATAGACACATTCATATCTTGACAAGATTTTGGTTGTTCATATCTTTTTTGTAGTTAACTTCATCACATGCCAATTACAGTTAAACCAAACAGTCAACTTCTTATTCAATTGTGCAGGATAACCAGCTAATCTCTTTATTGAACTTGGTACATTATATTGAATTATATACCATAAATGTCAAGGAAAGGTCCTTAAATAAGCCATCAGCAGTATAGGATTTTAACCTCAGTTGGCTTGCCAAAGATATTTTAATTGACTGCCCTGTTAAGTTTGCTGAAACCACTAACAGAGGCCATAAGAAAATTAAGCTCTGCTAGTTGTTTAAAAAAAAAAAAAGGATGAAAAGAGAGAAAGACTAGTTTTTAAAACAAAGACAGATATGTTGAAAATCACTCGGGCATAAATAATGTCTGCACAATATATTCAGTCTCTATTTGGCAAAAATTTCTATAACAGAAAAGCATGAAGATTTTTGTTTTCCCTTTAAATAGCACCAACTACTGAGAAATTGGTTCTCATCATGATGGACTCTGATGCATTGCAGCCACCAGACCCAATTTTTACACCATCAGTCAACTGAAATTATGTTCCACATAATTAAGGCATAATTACAGTGTGGAGTTTATTTGTGAAACAGAGTCTTAGCACACACCCATTTAGTTTACATAAATATTACTACATTCTTATTGAAACTGGGAAAGAGAGAGAGAAAAATAAGGGAGGAGAAAATGAGGAAAAAGCAAGAAAGAAACCCTGGAATGAGAGAAACATTTCTGTGTTTAATTTTCTAGCCTTTGGCTTTTGAAATTATTTCTCCAGAACTAAAATGCTAAAAACAAACAAGCAAAATTAACTGTTGTGATTTTTCAAGAGTAATTTTGATTACATGTTATTTTGTAACCTAACTACTTTTTAAGATGTTACATCACTCTGTTTAGAAATGGATAATTAACTTGTGCTTTTAAAAAGACTCCCTCCTCTTGTTTTATTTGAAACTAATTTACCTTATGAAGAAATCATGGGAAGTATTTCTATCTTATAAAATCAATCTCAGAAGTTCAGAAGATAAATCTGGGATCACATGGCATTTATTTCCAATAAGTAAGTCTTTATTCCACTATATATTCCATATATAATAAGTCTTTATTCTCTAGATTTTTTTTTTGACTATATTTCTTGTATACTACACTTGGACATGCAAATATATTTGTGCACACAAGCTACACAAGTTTGAATATGTCATAAATGCACACAAAAAGTTTAAAAGAATCATAATAAAAGAATAATTTTTTAAAAAAAGGAAATGAAGGAATTTTCCCCAAGGAATTCCATAACTTTTTAATTTTTCATAAACTGAAATTACTATTTTCACATATTTTGTCAATTGCTGTGCTTTACTGTAGATGGTTCAAATTATATTCAGTTTTTAATTTGTTAAAGGACTAGTGCTAAAAGTTAGTTTATGTTTTCCATCTTCTCAATTTTTTGACAATTTTTTCCTTAAACTTGTATAGACTAATTAATGGACTTTTCCTTGAAAGGTAAAGCACTGTATGAAGCATGTTATAATACTTCATGGAGGGCACTTAGGCACTTTGTTGGCATCATCTACCCTTCCAAATTTAGTTTTTGGCATTTGAAGGCAAAGTCAGAGAAATCAAGTGTATTGTCTATATAAAATTCAGGTAAACTTAATGGCAAGTCTCACATTTTGACAGGTTTTTAATTAACCAGATGTTCACATGCACTAAACACAATCAGACCAAGGAATGCATTATACATCCAGATCCTGATTAGTGTTCGCATTTAGACTTCAGATGGATTAGAGAACTTACTAGCTTATTGACTGAGAGAAACAAACTTGATAAAAATATACCAGTAACAAGAAACATAAGCGCTTCAAGAGAAACTGTATTTTAGAATAAAATGCATTTTAGGAGAACTTAAGCTAGAAAATCCCATGGACGGAAGAGCCTGGTGTCTATGGGGTCGCAAAGTCAGACACGACTGAGCGACTTCACTTTCAAGCTATTATAGGATATGGAAAATACTATGGAGCAAAACATAATGCTAAAAAAAAATAACTATAAAATGCATTCTGAAGAGAATAACTGAACTTTTTCTCAAGACTGTAGTATCTAGTTTTAAATTGACCTTTCTATGCTATGCCTTCTGGTAATTTAACTGTATTTTAGCATCTTACCAGTAAATGATAATAAAAATGAGTCATATCATAAAACTTTTATATCCACACTTGATCTTAGCCAAAAAGTTGAGAAGCAGTTAAAACTTTTATATCTAGCACAGTTTAAAAGATAAACAAGTCTAATGCAAACTAAGATAGTATATAACAAATTTCTTTATGAATTTAATGCTCCCTTTGAAATTTAAGACTTTTTAAATATCTTCAATTTGTACTTATAAATTTGGTAATAATTTTCACTCATTGCCCCTCTAAAAAACATTACAAACCTTTTCTGTGCTAGAGATTGTGGTAAGCATTAAATAAATAATTCTGAGGAATAAAAAACTAGTCTCACGTCAAGGATCTTGTCTCAAATTGAGTAATTAATTATGGAGTGTTCCTGAGCCTCCTATGAGAAACAATAACAAATTATACAAACTGAAGGGCAAAACGTTGTAGCATACTCTCTTTGTGGTCTATTCTGGTCCTCAAATTATTTATGAAATCAAGATTGAAGTGGAAATATCCACTTCAAACTTGAGATGACTGACTCATCCTGAATTTGGTCAAGCTATGTTAATAAAGAAAAAATTATTTAATGGGGAATTCTGCTTAAAAGAAGGGCAGAATCTTGTTGTTGTTGTTGTTGTTGAATGAGGAATGAGTTGTTTTAATTTCAAGAGCCTTCCTTTATGTATTCAGGCAAAACTTGGAGGCCTGAGCATTTTGCTGAGTCAGGGTGTAGAGAGACTGGCTCTGTGATTTAAAGGTGGTTCCTGTGAGACAGAAAGGGAAGGAGAACGAAGGAATTAAGAAAGGGGATGAGAGAAGAGACAGACACATTCGAAGGTTGAGACCGCAGTGGGGATGGTTCCTGGTCTGAGAGGAGATGCAGTCTGCCATATCTTTGGGAGAAGATATTATGAAAACCACTAGAATCTATGACAGCTTGAGAGGGAATTTTAGACTGGTTAGGCTGATGTCTGCTTCTCCCTCTTGGCGCCCTGCCAGCCTTGCTTTGGCTGGAAGAAGTGATGAGCTCCAGAAAGCATACAGCTGGTCTTTCATGCAGCACAGGTAAGTTTCTGGATCAGTATTTTCAGCAAAAAAAAAAAAAAAATTCCTGGGTTCATAAACTCTTCTTTTGTTGGTGGTTTGATTTCTAAAGCTAGCCATTAATATTGCTTGCTTTCATGGCTTCCCTGGTAGCTCAGAGGTTAAAGTGTCTGCCTACGATGCGGGAGACCTGGGTTCGATCCCTGGGTCAGGAAGATCCCCTGGAGAAGGAAATGGCAACCCACTCCAGTACTCTTGCCTGGAGAATCCCATGGACAGAGGAGTCTGGGGGCTACAGTCCACGGGGTCACAAAGAGTTGGACACGACCGAGAGACTTCACTTCATAAGTAATGTGCTTGAATATCCCAAGATTTATTTTCTGTTTTGAGCAAAGCTATCAGATCTATTCATTGTTCCTCTAATGAAGAAAATTTCTAAGGAGTAGAACATGGTGAGTGAGTGATACTGCTAGTTGCTCAGCCATGCCTGACTCTTTGCAACCCCATGGACTGTAGCCTGCCAGGCTCCTCTATCCATGGATTCTCCAGGCAAGATTACTGGAGTGGGTTGCCATTTCCTTCTCCAATAGAACATGATAGGATTAACAAAATGTGATGCTTGAGGTTCTGCGGCTTGTGCTTGCTTTCTAGAACTGCTCTCTGTGGGGAGACAACCACCACGCCCTGAGGACACTCAAGCGGCACAGAGAGGTCTGCATGGTGAGGCAGCACCAGCTTGCTGGCTGTGTGACTGAACCACCAGAAAAGTGGGTCCTCCCAGCTGCAGTCAAGCCTTCAGATAACTGCAGCTCTGATTGACATCTTGATTGAAGACTTGTGAACGATTGGAGGCAGAACCACCTAGAACTGCCCACGCCTGAATTCTGGACATTTTTTTTTTTTTTTTTTTTTTGGTGTGCAACATTTATTGCTCTATTTACCAGCCTCTCAAAATCTTCTTCGTAAATAGGGTCCCACAAGGATCTGAGAGTTCCTTTCTCAGGAAGGCAACTTGGCGATGAGACACCTATGGTAATAAGCTCCAAGAGGGTGGCTGTTGCCGGCTGGGCTCAGATTCCAGAGACTGAAGCACCACAAGCAGCTTCTTCAGCTCCAGTCTAAGAATTGAATGCAATGATCCAGGCACCCTTCACAAAAGGGAGAATAATTTGTTTTTCCAAAAACATACAGAGATAGGTGAGTGTGTTCTAGACCATCAGAAACTAAGTTTTATTTCAACTTAACTCACAGTGTCCGAGAAAAACAATGACCATAAAGTGGCCCTCAAACCTCTGATTATCTTTCCCATCAGCTCAGGGGATTAGAAACCAAGGATGAGCTGGTTAAATTGAAGACTTTGGGATTTTTCCACTCCTGTCAGCTCTAGTTCATACTGTATTAAAGGGCAGTACTTGCCTCTTGGCATTCTCGAATCACAGCATCTTTTAAGCACATAGTCATGAGCCTTTACGTGATCTCCTCTCTCATGCTATTAAAATATTGGAAACATTGGGCATGCACAATTAGTTTTTACTCATATTTTTTAGGTTTTTCTTTCATTCATTTATTTATTTGGTCATTAAAAAAAAAAAGACTGGATATAAAAGGTACCCAGATAAAGCCCTTACCCAGGTAGACATTACTTTGTAATAGTGTGTGACAGGTTGTCTTTTTAAAAATTGACCACAGCATATTTCTGGTCCCCACTCTTCCTGTAGACCCCTGACAGACATGTATCAGGAGCTGGGGTTTCTCTCCCTTCCACTGGAACTGGAAACTGGGCAGGCCTCTGTGACTCACTTAGCGAATAAAGTTCAGCAAGAGTTATGTGCTGTTTGCAGTCTAGGACGAGGTCACAAAAGGCAAAATAACTTTTCTCTTTTTCCACTGGCTTTGGAATCCTGAGTCTCCATGCAAGATTTCTGGTTATCCTAATGCTGCCACGCTGGAGAGAGAGCACTTAGATACATACAAAAGCCCTGGGTTTTCCAGCCCCCAGATGTTCAAGTCTGCAAGTGTGGCACATGTGAGGAAGTGAGTCTGATTCTGCACTCCAGCTATATGTAACTGTGTAGCTGCATGGGGGGATCTCATAGAAAACCCAGTAGCTAACCCCTCCAACCACCAAATGCATGAACAAAAAAAGTGATTCTTATTGTTCTTAAGCCATTGTTTTGGAGTGGTATGTTATGCAAGAGATAAGGAAAACATGAGAAGAGAGAGAAAATAAACAAATAAGTCAATGAATATAGAGTACATCACAAAGGCAAAGAAATCAAATAAAGCAAGGAAAGAGATTAGAAGGACCAGGTAGTGAAAGAAAGAGTTCATTATTTTAAACAGGTTTCTAGAAAAGTCTTGGCTGACATGTGGACATTCAGGCAGAGACCGGAAGAGAGCTGACTTTGTGATTGTTTGGGAAGAAACATTCTGTCTGAGAACAGCAGTGCAAAGGCTCTGGGGTGAGCGTGTGCACAGTCCGTTGCAAAAAAATAAGGGACAAGACAACTAAAGCAGGAAAAAAAGGAGGGTGAGAATAGTAGGAAATTGGGCCTTTGAGTATAAATGGGCCAAAAGGATCGAAAGGTATAATTGTTTGCCTTCCCTATAACTAAGGGAAAGGATAAAAACAAAGTATGGCCCTGAAAGTCCTTACAGTACCAAGAATAACTCCAGCTTCAAGCTCTTTGCCAAATTTTCACAATCTACTTTGATTAACAAGCATAGCCTCATTTTGCTTGGCTAAATTCAGCTCATAGCCTATTTGCATACCAATGATTTTTAAACCACACAGAAAACAATTTGCCCCTGGTGTGATTCATAAGCACCGGAATGCAAATAAATCATTCAAGACAACTTTTAAAAGCACATATTGCAAAACATTCATCTTGTAGATACCCTGTTTTACTAGGATGCCCTAAATTTTACTGCCTTTTCCAGAATAAGTGATTAATCCAATCTGTAATTTTGTTTGTGAGATAAATGCTATCACGAAAACATAGCCATTGAACAGGAAAGCATCTTTTATCTGTGGCTCATCTTTTATCTTTGTCTCAAAGTGTTTCATTGTTGGCAGAAAGTATGCTTTTGTCTGTAGCTAGTGGAATAATATAAACTCACATAAGCTGTGCTTAAGGGATTGTGTTAGTTGACATGAAGCACTGATTGGATCTGGATTTAGATACAGCTGTCACATGGACTGCTGGAAAATATGGTGAGGTTTGGGACTTGGGAAATGACAGATTACCTAGATAAACTTTATGGAGCTCTAACTCCCTTCTCCCCATCATCATGTACACGTTCATGAAACAGGATTCTAGTGACATTTAACTGGTTTGTGTTTTAGTAGTCATAAAACAGAAAACAAAGGATAAAAAACCTAAATGCAAGTAAAAGGAAGTTAAACCTTGGAAAAATTCTGCTTGGGTAATTAAAAAGTGACTAAGTGGCTGCTATTCAGTAGAATTACATCCCAAATCCCAGGAAATTACATGTAAAACAATGTTTATTTGCTGAGGCTTATGGGCTCTCATGGTTACTTTTTGATACAGATAGTAAATCATTCATTCATTATGCTACCGTTCTTGATTTCATTTGTTGTCTCTTTGAAGCCATTACACCGTTCGTGCTATAGTTATTATTTTGCTTCTCAATGTTTCTGGGCTTGTTTGTTTGCTTACTTTTCAGAAAATAGCAGAGAACTTTTTCACTGCAAGCTCCTGTGGTTTAGTGGCGGGCCCATCAACCCAAATTTGAGGAACAGGGAAGTTATAAAGGATAATTTTGTAAAGTCAGAGGTCTTTCTTTCTTTTTGTTCTCCCTGTGATAAGTGGCTTGGCTTAGAAGAAGGAACATAAACTTTGCAGTTAGACAAAGATTTGAACCCTGCTCCACCACTTACCATCCCTGTGGCCTAGGTCAAATTATTTAATCTTTTTAAACTTTGTTTACTTAATCTTCAAAATGGAGATATCTGACACCACTTTAGAAGGTTTACATGAGAAAAAGGAAAAAAAAAAGCTCGTGTCACAATTTTCAGTACACTTTTGTCACTCATTCAACAACTATTTGTTGAACTTTCAACATGTCCTAGGAACTGTTTGGGGTTCTGGACATTCAGGGTTAAGTATTTGACTTCACAGAGGTTATATTCCGGTAGATACTTTTTAAATGAATTAATATTTTATAAGCTGTTGCTGTAAAACATAACCCAAGAGGGAGAAAAAGGTACTTGGTATCTATTTCTAACTCTGATATTAACATAGTAATGACATGTTCATGGGCTTAAATATGATATGAGAGCAAACATGCATGTGCGTCACTACAAAATTTTTTTTTCCTCTAATTTTACATTTCAGTATTTCTGAACTAGCAAATACTGAGAGTGGAGTACATCTCAAGTTTGTATTAAAATATTATTAGTGGCTCCTGATTCTAGGAAATTGAATTAGATGTAGCTTTTCTTATGTGTAGGACTATGTAGATCTGGGGCTCCCCTGGTGGCTCAGACGGTAAAGCATCTGCCTGCAAAGTGGGAGACCTGGGTTCGATCCCTGGGTCGGAAAGATCCCCTGGAGAAGGAAATGGCAACCCACTCCAGTACTCTTCCCTAGAAAATCCCATGGATGGAGGAACCTGGTAAGCTACATTCCATGGGGTTGCAAAGAGTCAGACATGACTAAGCAACTTCACATCCTACGTAGATCTAAAAGGCCTTCAGGTGGCTCAGTGATGCAGAATCCACCTGTCAATGCAAGAGACATAGGTTCAATCCCTGGGTCAGGAAGATGCCCTGGAGAAGGGAATGACAACCCACTCCAGTATTCTTGCCTGGAAAATTCCATGGACAGAGGAGCCTGGTGGGCTACAGTCAATGGAGTCACAAAGAGCTGGACATGACTCAGCAACTGAGCGCACACATGCAGGTAGATGAAAAAGGCTGGATTAAAAGAAGACAGAAAACTGAAGAGAAGATGGCAGCCCAGCTAGCTGGGACACAGTTGGTTTTCTGCATGTTCTTTATATCTCATATATCCCACAGTTTAAAATGGAGGAGCCAGCAACTTAGAAATCCCAAAAGTGGGGGGAAAAAGTAACAAAAGCTTGATCCCTTTAGCCAAAGGGCCAGTGAAGAAACGGCATAGCAAGAAAGAAACTTTTAGATAATAACTGCTCTACCCCCAACAAACAACACAGGAAACAAAAAATGTCCTTATTCTCATTCATGCCAGCAAAGGTCAAACAGGCAACCTAGATACCATCCCAGTCTGCAGTGAGGCACCCCAAGCCTTTCATAGGCTTATGCCGGTAAAGGCGACATCCTGAATAAGAAACAGTACCAGTCCATCACGGGATAACAAAACTCTTCCATATTTTCCACTAGTTTCAGTAGAGACCACGGTGGAGGAAGGAGGCCTATATTTCTACCCCTCCCCAGTAGTAACACTCCATATTTCCACTGACGTATTTTCAAAGAAGACCTCGTAGAGATTCAGGGATTTCACACTGCACACGATGACATCAGTATAGACCATACAATGAGCAGTAACAATGCATTCCTACCTTTCCCAGCCAGTGAAATATCAGTGACAACTTGTTGGGGAGTGAAACTTCACCTTCCTTCATGTTTTAATAAAAAATCACTCAGCATGCAAGAACCAAGACGATCTCACACTAAATCAAAAAGAATCAAAAGATGTTAACACCAAAATGACTGAGATATAAGAATTCTAGCAAATATTTTAAAGCACCCATCATAAAATGCTTCAATAAGTAATTACAAACACACTTAAAATAAATGCAAGAAGAGTCTCAGCAAAGAAATAGGAGATATAAAGAAAACCAAATAGTACTTTTAGAACAATAAACAAAGTAAATGAAATAAAAAGCTCAATGGATGGATGTAGTGGGAACAGGAAGGAATCTGTGAATTGGAAAACAGAATGGGAGTTATTCAATCCGAACAACAAAGAGAAAATGGGCAAAAAAATCCCAAATGAATAGCACTTCAGCAACCTGTGTGAATACAACAAAAATATAAATTCAGTGTCATCAGAGTCTTAGAAGGGGTGGTAAAGAGGATCAGGGTGAAAAGCTACTTGAAAGGTACTGATCAAATCTGGCAAGAGATTCAAGACGAGCAAACTCCTTACAGAAAAAAAATCAAGGAAATCAACCGAAACACAGCAGAATCAAATTCCCAAAGTTAAAAACAAAGAAGATATCTTAATAGCGGAGAAAGAGAAAAAATCTGCCCATAGTAGAAATACAATTTAAATGGTAGTGGGTTGCACACCCCAAACCATGGAGTCCAGAAGGAAGTGACACCATTTTTCAAGTGCTGAAAGAAAATAAATGTAAACCCAGAATTCTATATCTAGTGAAAATATCCTCCAGGAGTGAGGGGGANAGAAGATATCTTAATAGCGGAGAAAGAGAAAAAATCTGCCCATAGTAGAAATACAATTTAAATGGTAGTGGGTTGCACACCCCAAACCATGGAGTCCAGAAGGAAGTGACACCATTTTTCAAGTGCTGAAAGAAAATAAATGTAAACCCAGAATTCTATATCTAGTGAAAATATCCTCCAGGAGTGAGGGGGAAATCAAGACAGTCTCAGTTGCAAGAAAACTAAGAGAATTTGTCACAAGCAGAACTACCTTAAAATTGGCTACAGGAAGAAAGGTGTCATGAAAGAAGGAAACTTGAATATCAGAAGAAAGAAAGAAGACAATAAGGGAAAATATAGGTAAATACAATAGATTTCCATTTCCATCTTGAGTTGTCTGATTGATATTTGATAATGGAAACAAAAATTTTAACACTGTATGATTTGTCTAAATTTCAGCAAAGCAAATATCATAGGCAACTACATTATTAATATAAAAGGGGGAAGGTAAAGAAGAGAAGTAAAATTTCTAAACTGCATTGAAATTGGCAAAATGATGACACTGGTAGACTGATTATTCAACTCTCTTCTTTCAATAATTGTAGAAAAACTGCACAGAATATCAGAGAGCATAGAAAAACTGACTCCATCAACCAATAGTATACAAATGACATTTATAGAACACTCCACCAAGAACAGCAGAATGCACATCCTTTTCTACTGCCTGTGAAACATACTAAGGTAAACCATATCTTGAAACATAAACCTCAAGAGATTTAAAAGGTTTGAAATCATACAGAGTGTATTTTGAAATCATATAAAGTATACTGTCTGCCACAGTAGTATCACCTAGAAAATGATTTTTTAAAAATAAGAAAATATACAAACACTTGGAAACTAAGCAAAACATTTCCACATTGCACAAAGATCAAAGATGAAGTCTCAAGGGACATTTTAAAAAAGCATTGAACTGAGTGAAAATGAAAATACAGTATTTCAAACTTTGTAAGACACAGCTAAATTAGTGCTGAGAGGGCAAATTATACCATTAAATGCAAGCATTTGAAAGAATAAGTCTCAAATCAATATACGCTCCATGACAAGAAACTATAAAAGGAAGAATAAAATAAACTAAATTAGGCAGAATAAAGGAAATAACAAAGATAAGAGTAGAAATCAATGACAGTGAAAACAGGAGCTACCCCACATCCAAGGTCAGGGGCGGTGGCCAAGAGGAGCTACCCCACTTCCAAGGTAAGGAGCTACCCCACATCCAAGGTAAGCTGTGAAGAGATACCTTACATCCAAGGTAAGAGAAACCCAACCAAGATGGTAGGCACTGAGAGAGGGCATCAGAGGGAAGACAGAGTGAAACACAATCACAGGCAACTAGCCAATCTAATCACAAGGACCACAGCCTTGTCTAATTCAATGAAACTAAGTCATGCCGTGTGGGGCCAGCCAAGAGGGGTGGGTCATGGTGGCGAGGTCTGGCAGAATGTGGTCCACCGAAGGGAAAGGCAAACCACTTCAGTGTTCTTGCCTTGAGAACCCCATGAACAGTGTAAACAGTGTTGGAGTACTTGAACATTAATGACTATAAAATGAATCTTAACCTAAGATGGACACCTTTTATAAAAATTAGCTCAAACTGAATCATAAACTTAAAGTAAGATGTAAAAATACTTACAAGACTTTAAAAAAAATTAGGAGAAAAATTCCTGGGACTTAAGGATAGGGAAGAATTCTCAACTCAGCACACAAAGCATAATCCATAGTGGAGAAAGATAACTTAAACTTCATCAAAATTAAAAAAATTTTGAGGATAAAACTAACCACAAAAGTTCGAAAAAATATTTCAAACTACACACTTGACATAAAAACTAGTGTCTAGAGTACAGAAAGAACTCTCGAAACTCAACAGCACAATACCCAAACATTTCAACTAGAAAATGAGCAAAAGAAAATAGGGTTTTTT
>SJYT01041583.1:86250-117592 GCA_006410635.1 Cephalophus harveyi
CAACCAGTCCATTCTGAAGGAGATCAGCCCTAGGATTTCCTTGGAAGGAATGATGCTAAAGCTGAAAGTCCAGTACTTTGGCCACCTCATGTGAAGAGTTGACTCATTGGAAAAGACTCTGATGCTGGGAGGGATCGGGGGCAGGAGGAGAAGGGGACGACAGAGGATGAGATGGCTGGATGGCATCTCTGACTCGATGGACATGAGTCTGAGTGAACTCCGGGAGTTGGTGATGGACGTGGAGGCCTGGCGTGATGCGATTCATGGGATCGCAAAGAGTCGGACACAACTGAGCGACTGAACTGAACTGAATGGTATTTCATAATAGCTGCTATTTCCTTAAAAACTAATGATGTTGAATATCTTTTCATGTTCATTTGCTGTCCATTTATCTCCTTTGGAAGTGTTTGTTCAAATGCTGTCTGCATTTTTATTACATTTATTATTGCATCTGGGGAGTTTACAATTGTTATATATTTTGAATACACATTCATTATCAGATGTATAATTTGAAAATACCTCTGCCATATTATGGGCTGTCTTTTATTATTTTAACCATGTCTTTTGAAGAGCAGGAATTCTTAATTTTGATGAAATCTAATTCTTCAATTTTTTTATCAGTACTGTCCTCTCAGTGTGATACCTAAGTAATCTTTGTCTAACCCCAAATCAAAAGACTTTTCCTCTCTATTTTCTGTTAGAAATTTATTAATTCTAGGTCTCTCATTTTGATCTATGATAGTTAATCTGTATGTTCTTTGAGATATAAATTGAAGATTTTTAATTTTTTTGCATATGAGCATCCAATTATTCCAGCACTATTTGTTGAAAAAACTACCCTTTATCCATTGAACAGCACCTGCGCACTTCTGTTCAAATTAACTGACCTTATCTGTGAGCCTGTTTCTAAACTCTTCATTCTCTTTCATTGACCTATGAATCTATCTAGACACCAGCACCACAATGCCTTCTTTACTGTGCCTTTGTATTAAAGTACAGAAGTTGAATAGTGTAAATCTTCCAAACTTGTTTTTCATTTTTAGAATTATTTGATGCTCCTAGTCTTTTTTTTTTTTAATTACCTTGTCAATCTCAAATTAAGTTTGTTAGGATTTCCATTGAGAGGGACTTGAATCTATATATACATAAGAGGAAAACTGACATCTAACAATAGTTATCTAACACTTTGTTATCTAAGCTCTGTATCTCCATTTATTTAAGTCATATAATGTAACTCAGCAATATTTTGCCATTATTCAAAATACAGATCTTGTAAATCTTTTGTCAAATTTATTGCTAAATATTTAAGATTTTCTTACTAGTGTAAGTGGCAATATATTTCTAATTTTAGTTTCTAACTGTCACAACTATACCGAAATTATAACTGATTTTTCAAAATTGATCATGTGTTCTGCAAAATTTCCTAAATTCACTTAGTTCTATTAGCTATTTCATATACACTGTAACATTTGGTGCACAACCATGAATGAATAATTTTCATTTCTTTTTTCTTTTCTTGATATCTTTCCTTTCCTTTTCTTTTTTTAAATTAATTGATTCATTTTAATTGGAGGCTAATTACAATATTGTGGTGGTTTTTGCCATACATTGACATGAATCAGCCATGGGTATACCCGTATCCCCCCCATCCTGAACCCCCTCTCCCACCTCCCTCCCCATTCCATCCCTCAGGGACATCCCAATGCACCAGCCCTGAGCACCCTGTCTCATGCATCAAACCTGGACTGGCGATCTGTTTCACATATGATAATATACATGTTTCAATGCTATTCTCTCAAATCGTCCCTCGCTCGCCTTCTCCCACAGAGTTCAAAAGTCTGTTCTTTACATCTGTGTCTCTTTTGCTGTCTCACATATAGGGTCATAATTACCATCTTTCTAGATTCCATATATATGCGTTAGTAAATGGTATTGGTGTTTTTCTTTTTGACTTACCTCACTCCGTATAATAGGCTCCAGTTTCATCCACTTCATTAGAACTTATTCAAATGCATTCTTTTTAATGACTGAGTAATAGTCCATTGTGTATATGCACCACAGCTTTCTTATCCATTCGTCTGCTAATGGACATCTACGTTGCTTCCATGTCCTGGCTATTGTAAACAGTGCTGCGATGAACTTTGGGGTACATGTGTCTCTTTCAATTCTGGCTTCCTCAGTGTGTATGCCCAGCTGTGGAATTGCTATGTCATATGGCAGTTATATTTCCAGCTTTTAAGAAATCTCCACACTGTTGTCCATAGTAAGTGTACTAGTTCTCATTGCACCCACCAACAGTGTAAGATGGTTATCTTTTCTCCACACCCTCTCCAGCATTTATTGTTTGTAGACATTTGGATAGCAGGCATTCTGACTAGTGTGAGATTCTACCTCATTGTGGTTTTGATTTGCATTTCTCTGATAATGAGTGATGTTGAGCATCTTTTCATGTGTTTGTTAGCTATCTATATGTCTTCTTTGGAGAAATGTCTGTTTAGTTATTTGGCCCATTTTTTGATTGATTCATTTATTTTCCTGGAATTGAGCTGCAGGAGCTGCTTATTTATTTTTGAAATTAATTCTTTGTCAGTTGCTTTGTTTGCTATTATTTTCTCCCATTCTGAAGGCTGTCTTTTCACCTTGCTTATAGTTTCCTTTGTTGCACAGAAGCTTTTAAGCTTAATTAGGTCCCATTTGTTTATATTTTTCTTTTATTTCCATTACTCTGGGAGGTGGGTCATAGAAGATCCTGCTGTGATTTATATCGGAGAGTGTTTTGCCTATGTTTTCCTCTAGGAGTTTTATACTTTCTGGTCTTATGTTTAGATCTTTGATCCATTTTGAGTTTATTTTTGTGTATGGTGTTAGAAAGTGTTCTAGTTTCATTCTTTTACAAGTGGTTGACCAGTTTTCCCAGCACCACTTGTTAAAGAGATTATCTTTAATCCATTGTATATTCTTGCCTCCTTTGTCAAAGATAAGGTGTCCATAGGTGTGTGGATTTATCTCTAGGCTTTCTATTTTGTTCCATTGACCTATATTTCTTTCCTTGTGCCAGTACCATACTGTCTTGATGACTGGCTTTGTAGTAGATTCCTCCAGTTCCATTCTTCTTTCTCAAGATTGCTTTGGTTATTCGAGGTTTTTTTGTATTTCCATACAAACTGTGAAATTATTTGTTCTAGTTCTCTGAAAAATACTGTTGGTAGCTTGATAGGGACCTGCATTGAATCTATAGATTGCTTTGGGTAATATACCCATTTTCACTATATTGATTCTTCTGATTGATGAACATGGTATATTTCTCCATCTATTTGTGTCATCTTTGATTTCTTTCATCAGTGTTTTATAGTTTTCTATATATAGGTCTTTTATTTCTTTAGGTAGATTTGTTCCTAAGTATTTTTTTCTTTTCATTGCAATGGTGAATGGAATTGTTTCCTTAATTTCTCTTTCTGTTTTCTCTTTGTTAGTGTATTGGAATGCAAGGGATTTCTGTGTGTTTATTTTATATCCTGCAACTTTACTATATTCATTGATTAGCTCTACTAATTTTCTGGTGGAGTCTTTAGGGTTTTCTGTGTAAAGGATCATGTCATCTGTAAACAGTGAGAGTTTTACTTCTTCTTTTCCAATCTGGATTCCTTTTATTTCTTTTTCCTCTCTGATTGCTGTGGCTAAAACTACCAAAACTATGTTGAATGGTAGTGGTGAGAATGGGCACCCTTGTCTTGTTCCTGACTTTAGGGGAAATGCTTTCAGTTTTTCACCACTGAGGATAATGTTTGCTGTGGGTTTACCATATATGGCTTTTATTATGTTGAGGTATGCTCTTTCTATTCCTGCTTTCTGGAGAGTTTCTATCATAAATGGACGCTGAATTTTGTCAAAGGCTTTCTCTGCATCTATTGAGATAATCATATGCTTTTTATCTTTCAATTTGTTAATATGGTGTATCACATTGATTGATTCGCAGATATTAAAGAATCCTTGCATCCCTTGGATAAAGCCCATTTGGTCATGATGTATGATCTTTTTAATATGTTGTTGGATTCTGTTTGCTAGAATTTTGTTAAGGATTTTTGCATCTATGTTCATCAGTGATATTGGCCTATAGTTTTCTTTTTCTGTGGCATCTTTGTCTGATTTTGGAGTTAGGGTGGTGGTGGCCTCATAGAATAAGTTTGAAAGTTTACCTTCCTCTGCAATTTTCTGGAAGAGTTTGCATAGGATAGGTGTTGCTGCTGCTGCTGCTAAGTCGCTTCAGTCGTATCTGACTCTGTGTGACCCCATGGACAGCAGCCTATCAGGCTCCTCTGTCCACAGGATTCTCTAGGCAAGAGTACTGGAGTGGGTTGCCATTTCCTTCTCCAAGGATAGGTGTTAGCTTTTCTCTTTTTGGTAGAATTCAGCTGTGAAGCTGTCTGGTCCTGGGCTTTTGTTTCCTGGAAGATTTCTGATTACAGTTTTGATTTCTGTGCTTGTGATGGGTCTGTTAAGATTTTTTATTTCTTCCTGGTTCAGTTTTGGAAAGTTATGCTTTTCTAAGAAATTGTCCATTTCTTCCAAGTTGTCCATTTTCTTGGCATATAGTTGCTGATAGTAGTCTCTTATGATCCTTTGTATTTCTGTGTTGTCTGTTGTGATTTCTCCATTTCCATTTTTAATTTTGTTGATTTGATTCTTCTCCGTTTTTCTCTTGATGAGTCTGGCTAGTGGTTTATCTATTTTATTTATCTTTTCAAAGAACCAGCTTTTAGCTTTGTTGATTTTTGCTATGGTCCTTTGTTTCTTTTTCATTTATTTCTGCCCTAATTTTTATGATTTCTTTCCTTCTGCTAATTCTGGGATTCTTCATTTCTTTCTTTTCTAGTTGCTTTAGGTGTAGAGTTAGGTTATTTATTTCACTTTTCTCTTGCTCCTTGAGGTAAGCTTGTATTGCTATGCACATTCCCCTTAGCACTGTTTTTACTGAGTCCCAAAGGTTTCGGGTTGTTGTGTTTTCATTTTCATTGGTTTATATGCATATTTTATTTTTTTTAATTTCTTCTGTGATTTGTTGGTTATTCAGAAGTGTGTTTAGCCTCCATTTGTTTGCATTTTTAATAGTTTTTTTTTTTTTTTCCTGTAGTTGACATTAAGTGGCTCAGATGGTAAAGCGTCTGCCTACAATGCCAGAGACACGGGTTCAATCCCTGGGTTAGGAAGGTCTCCTGGAGAAGGAAATGGCAATCCACTTCAGTGTTCTTGCCTGGAAAATCCCATGGATGAAGGAACCTGGTAGGCTACAGTCCATGGGGTTGCAAAGAGTCAGACATGACTGAGTGCCTTCACTTTCACTTTGACATTTAATCTTACTGCATTGTGATCAGAAAAGATGCTTGGAATGATTTCAATTTTTTTGACTTTACCAAGGTTAGATTTATAGCCCAGGATGTGATCTATCCTAGAGAAGGTTCCGTGTGCACTTGAGAAAAAGGTGAAATTCATTCTTTGGGCATGAAATGTCCTATAGCTATCACTTAGGTCTAACTGGTCCATTATACCATTCAAAGTTTGTGTTACCTTGCTAATTTTCTGTTTAGTTGATCTATCTATAGGTGTTAGTGGGGTATTAAAGTCTCCCACTATTATTGTTTTACTGTTAGTTTCCCCTTTCATACTTGTTAGCATTTGCCTTACATATTGCAGTGATCCTATGTTGGGTGCATATATATTTATAATTGTTGTATCTTCTTCTTGGATGATCCTTTGATCATTATGTAGTGTCCTTCTTTGTCTCTTTTCACAGTCTTTATTTCAAAGTCTATTTTATCTGATATGAGTATTGCTACTCCTGATTTCTTTTGGTCTCCATTTGCGTGAAATATCTTTTTCCAGCCCTTAATTTTCAGTCTGTATGTGTCCCTTGTTTTGAGGTAGGTATCTTGTAGACAACATATATAGGGGTCTTGTTTCTGTATCCATTCAACCAGTCTTTGTCTTTTGGTTGGGGCATTCAACCCATTTACATTTAAGGTAATTATTGATAAGTATAATCCCATTGCCATTTAGTTTGTTTTGGGTTCAAGTTTATACACCTTTTCTGTGTTTCCTGTCTAGAGAAGATCCTTTAGAATTTGTTGAAGAGATGGTTTGGCTGTTGCTGAATTCTCTCAGCTTTTGCTTGTCTGTAAAGCTTTTGATTTCTCCTTCATATTTGAATGAGATCCTTGCTGGGTACAGTAATCTAAGTTGTAGGTTTTTCTCTTTCATCACTTTAAGTATGTCTTACCATTCCCTTCTGGCCTGAAGAATTTCTATTGAAAGATCAGCTGTTATCCTTATGGGAATCCCCCACCTCACTTATCCTGTCTTCTGCCTCAGTTATTCTACTGTTGGTTCCTTCCAGAGTGTTTTTTATCTCAGTTATTGCATTATTCATTATTGTTGGACTCTTTTTTATTTCCTCTAGGTCCTTGTTAAACATTTCTTGCATCTGCTCAATCCTTGTCTCCAGACTATTTATCTGTAACTCTATTTTGTTTCAAGATTTTGGATCATTTTTGCTATCATTATTCTGAGTTATTTTTCAGGTAGACTCCCTATCTCCTCCTGTTTTGTTTGGTTTGGTGGGCATTTATCATGTTCCTTTGCCTGTTGAATATTTCTCTGTCTTTTCATCTTGTTTAGATTGCTCTGTTTGGGGTGGTGCTCTGTATGCTGGAAGTTTGTGGTTTCTCCTTATTGTGGAGGTTCCTTCCTGTGGATGGGGATGGATGGGTGACTTGTCAAGGTTTCCTGGTTAAGGAAGCTTGTGTTGGTGTTCTGGTCGGTGGAGCTGGATCTGTTCTCTCTGGAGTGCAATGAAGTGTCAAGTAGTGAGTTTTGAGGTGTCTATGAGTTTGGTGTGACTTTGGGCAGCCTGTATATTAATGCTCAGTGCTATGCTCCTGCGTGGCTGGAGAATTAGCGTGGTATGTCTTGCTCTGGAACTTGTTGGCTCTTGGGTGGAGCTTAGTTTCAGTGTAGGTATGGAGGTTGTTGGATGAGCTCTTGTCAGTTAATGTTCCCTGGTTTTAGGAGTTTTCTGGTGTTCTCAAGTTTTGGATTTAAGCCTCCTGCTTCTGGTTTTCAGTCTTATTCTTACAGTAGCTTCAAGCCTGCTCCATCCATACCACACCAATGATAAAACATCTAGGTCAATGGAGAAAATATTTTCCGCAGTGAGGGACACCCAGAGAGATTCGCAGAGTTACATGGAGAAGAGAAGAGGGAGGAGGGAGATAGAGGTGACCAGGAGGAGAAGAGGGGAAATCAAAAGGGGAGAGAGTAATCTAGCCAGTAATCAATTTCCTATGTGCTCTCCACAGCCTGGAACACCCAGAAAGGTTCACAGAGTTACATAGAAAAGAGAAGAGGGAGGAAGGAGATAGAGGTGACCAGGAGGAGAAGAGGAGAGTCAAAAGGAGAGAGACAGATCTAGCCAGTAATCAGTTCTCTAAGTGTTCACCACAGCCCAGAATACCCAAAAAGATTCACAGAGTTGGGTAGAGAAGAGAAGGGGGAGGGAAGAGATAGAGGTGACTTGGGAGAGAAAAAGAAGAGTCAAAATGGGGGAAGGGCAATTAAGCCAGTAATCACACTCCTAAGTAAATATGGGTACTGAAGATTGGATTCTTAAAGGTACAAAATTGATTACCAATACCAAAAAGCAAAGATTAAAAATCTAGAGTAGAGGTTAGACTCTCAAGAATACAATATTTTTTTTAAAAGTCACAAAAATTATAAAAAATATGTGTGAAATTTGCTTTAAAAATAGGGTCTTTTTTTGGCAAGGTAATATAGGTTATAAAAATGAAAATTAAATGATTAATAAAGGACTTAAAAATAAAAAAATTTTAATTAAAAAATGATAATAGTAAAATATATCTAGGAATTTCTCTGGAGCTGTTGGGGGCAGTGTGGGGTCATTTCAGCTTCAGATAATTCCTTGTTCCAGCTTATACTTCTTTTCGAGGTCTATGGGCCCCTTCCAGTGTAGTTAGTGCTAGCTACAGGGTTTGAATCTGTTCCACCTGTCACTTCCAAAGCCGTTCCCTCTGTTTATTTTGGCTTCTTCTGTTTACAAGTCTCTTCAGTGTCTAATTTCCGCCCTGACACGAGGAGGGCTGAGGTGATCACTTATGTAGGCTCACTTGTTCAGTCGTGCTATAGGGAGGGAAGAACACTGCAAACAAATATCACTGGTGTGTGTGGGGAGTGCTCGCAGTGTCTGAGCCACACTGGGTTTGCCCCCACTCGTGGTGTGCATGCTTTCCCAGTCTACACTGCTCAGGCTCCAGGTTGTTCTGCAGGGGAACTATCTAAAGTGGGCCCTGGGTTGTGCGCACTTCCCAGGTCTACGCTGTTCGGGTTCAGGTTCTTGGGTACTCCACAAAGGTGCAGACTTGGTTGGGCATGCGTTTTGTGCCCTTCCCAGGTCTGAGCAGCTCAGGTAACCAGGTGCTTGGCGAGTGCACAGTTCCCAGGTGGGTGGTGTATCTTATCACCTCCCCCATCCCAGCCGCTTGGTTTCCTGGATGCGCAGCAGGAGCACCATCTCAGGTGTGCTGTGTGTCTCCTCTGGGGAGCTGATCTCTGGCTGCAACCCTCCTGGAGGATGTCAACCGTCCATGATCCCAGGAAGACTTGGTTAGCACCTGGGAGCCTGCTTGCCGCTTGGTAAAGGATGCTGTTTCTGGGGCCGCTATCACCCCTCTCCTTCCGGTTCTGGCTGTCGCCTGCCTGCTTCTCTGCCTCTAATGGGGGATGGGCTTGTCTGCAGCCAGCTAGCTCTCTTCTGGTATTCACTCAGTCATTTGTTCTGTGAGCAGGCTGGCAGTGCCTTAGGTTAAAGCTTTTCACAGAAAAGTTCTCTCTCTCTCTCTCTTTGTTCTCTCTCTCTCTCTTTCTCTCTCTCGCTATCCCACAGTTTGGGTTGCTGTTTCACGTTAGCTCCCTCAGATTGTCCTCAGGGCATTCAGGCCTGGTCCTTACCCTAAGCCTAAGCAATGCAGCCCATGCCTCCCTGTTCAGCTCCTGCTTGCTGGTGGCAGACGCGAGCATCTGGGCTACTTCTCCGCTGGGAGTTGCGGTTAGGTGCATAATCTGTGGGTTTTATTTATTTATTTTTTCCTCCTGGTTATGTTGCTCTCTGAGATTCCAAAACTCCCCACAGACCCACCGGTGAGAGGGTTTCCTGGTGTTTGGAAACTTCTCCTCTCACGACTCCCTCCCCGGGACGGGTCTCCATCCCTAACGTTTTTGTCTCTCTTTTTATCTTTTATATTTTGTCCTACCTCCTTTTGAAGATAATGGGCTGCCTTTCTGGGTGTCTGGTGTCCTCCACCAGTGTTCAGAAGTTGTGGAATTTGTTCAGCATTCAAGTGATCTTTCAATGAATTTGTGGGGGAGAAAGTGGTCTCCCTGTCCTCTTCCTCTGCCATCTTCTTTCTTTTTCATTCCTCTCAACTGCAAAAAAAAAAAAAAGAGTCCAGAAGAGTTTAAAATAGAAGTAAGATTTTTTTTGATGTTCAGGGAAAAGCATTCAGTGTTGAGACATAAGGTTAACTACAGGTTTTCCATTGGTTTCCGTATCAAGTTGAGGAAGTTCCCTACTCCTGGTCTGCTGAGAGTTTTAATCAGCAGTGGATTTTGGATTTCTCAAATGCTTTTTTGGTAACTGTGGAGACTATCATATGATTTTTATTAGATAGCCTTCAATATGATGAATTACATTGATTTTCAAATAAACCAACATTCCTAGGATGAACTCTAAATAGTAATGAATCGTGATCATTATTATACAGTGTTCCATTTGAATTGCTAATTTAAAAAAATTGCTTCTATGTCTCTGAGAAATATTTTTCTATAGTTATCTTTCCTTGTAATGTGTTTGGCTGGTTTTTTGGTCTTGGCTGATGATAATTTCATAAAATGAACTAGGAAGAACCCTTTCCTTTTATAATGTCTACAAGAGTTAATGTACAAAATGCTCATCAGCATCTCAAAGAATATGTCAATAGAACCATCCAAGCCTTCAGTTTCCTTAAAAGTAGAGAGTAAGATTTTTAGCTACAAATTCATTTTTAAATAGATGCAGTGAGTGTTACATTATCTATTTCTTCTTGAGTCATCTTTTATAGTTGGTTGTGTACTTCAAGAAATTTTCTTTTTGCTCTATGTATCAAACTTAATGGCATAAATATGTTCATAATATTCTCATATTATTTTAATATCTGCAGATAATTTACTTATGTCACCTCACTCATTCCAGATATTGGTAATTTACATTTATTTTTTTCTTCATAAGTTTGGCCAGATTTTTTTTCAATTTTAATGACCTTCACAAAAGAAATGGGTTAGGTGGTAGTGATTTCAATATTGATTTTTTTCTGTATTTTATTTAAACGAATTTTGCTTTTATCATTTCCTTTTCCTTCTTTCATTGTATTTAACTAGATCTTTTTCTAGTTCTTGAGGTGGGTGTTGAAGTCATTGATATGAAACTTCTTTTGTTCTACTATATCTATATTAATTGCTATAATCTTTCCTCTAAGCACTTCTTAAACTGCATCTGACAAATTCTGATATGCTGTGTCTTTTGTTTTCATTCCATTTAAAATACTAATTTCCCTTTTGACTTCTTTTATGGCACACAGATTTAAAAATCTGCTGCTCAGTTTTCAAATTTTAGGGTCATCTCCAAGTTTATGGTTTTGGCTTCAAAATTAGTTCCATTGTTATCTGACAATATACCTACATGATTTTATTTCAAAAAATACTGATATCGTTTTATTGCTTATATCATGGCCTACATTGGTGAATGATTTTTGTATACTTGAATAGAATATACTATTCTGCTATTGTTGGGAGAAGTGTTCTAAAACTGTCAATTAAGTCAATTAAGTTGGCAGTGTTTTTCTAGTCTTATAAATCTTTACTGATTGTGTCTACTTATTCTATAAACTATTATGAAAGGAGTATTGAAAGGTATATTATGTTGTGAAAAGGTGTTGAAAATTTGAACTGTAATTATGGATTTGTCTATTATTTCTCTTTACAGTTCTATTGGTTTCTGTTTTATGTATTTTGAAGTTGTGCTTTTATTTAAGAAATTATTTTAGATTGTCAGATAACTTTATGAAATACTGTTTCTTTATCAACAGCAATATTCTTTGATCAGAAATCTGTCTTGTCTGATACAGTAAATCCCTTACATATGAATGAGTTCTATTCCAAAAAGATGTTCTTTGTAAGTCCAGATAATTTCCAAGTTCAACAAAGTTAGCCTAAGTATCCAACTAACACACTTGGCTATCCTATAGCACTGTACTATATTAGGCCTGCGCGGTAGTTTGAGCATTCTTTGACATTGCCTTTCTTTGGGATTGGAATGAAAACTGACCTTTTCTAGTCCTGTGGCTACTGCTGAGTTTTCCAAATTTGCTGGCATATGGAGTGCAACACTTTCATGGCATCATCTTTTAGGCTTTGAAACAGCTCAACTGGAATTCCATCATCTCCACTAGCTTTGTTCATAGTGATGCTTCCTGAGGCCCACTTGACTTCACATTCCACAATGTCTGGCTCTAGGTGAGTCAAACCATTGTGATTATCTGGGTTGTGAAGATCTTTTTTGTACAGTTCTTCTGTGTATTCTTGCCACCTCTTCTTAATATTTTCTATTTCTGTTAAGTCCATACCATTTCTGTCCTTAATTGGGCCCATCTTTCCATGAAATGTTCCCTTGGTATCTCTAATTCTCTAGACGAAATCTTTAGTCTTTCCCATTCAATAGTTTTCCTCTATTGCTTTGCACTGAGCATCGAGGAAGGCTTTTTTATCTCTCCTTGCTATTTTTTGGAACTCTGCATTCAAATGGGTATATCTTCCCTTTTCTACTTTGCTTTTCACTTCTCTTCATTTCACAGCTATTTGTTAAGGCCTCCACAGTCATTTTGCTTTTTTGCATTTCTTTCTCTTGGGCATGGTCTTGATTCCTGTCTCCTGTACAATGTCACTAACCTCCCTCCATAGTTCATCAGGCACTCTGTCTATCAGATCTAGTCCCTTAAATCTATATCTTATTTCCACTGTATAAGCATAAAGGATTTGATTTAGGTCATATCTGAATGGTTTAGTGGTTTTCCCTACTTTCTTCAATTTAAGTCTAAATTTGGCAATAAGGAGTTCACGATCTGAGCCACAGTCAGCTCCCGGTTTTGTTTTTGCTGACAGTATAGAGCTTCTCCATCTTTGGCTACAAAGAATATAATCAATCTGATTTCAGTGTTGGCCATCTGATGATGTCCATGTGTAGTGTCTTCTCTTGTGTTATTGGAAGAGGGTGTTTTCTATGACCAGTGCATTCTCTTGGCAAAAATCTATTAGCCTTTGCCCTGCTTCATTCTGTACTCCAAGGCCAAATTTACCTGTTACTCCAGGTGTTTCTTGACTTCCTACTTTTTGTATTCCAGTCCCCTATAATGAAAAGGACATCTTTTGGGGGTGTTAATTCTAGAAGGTCTTATAGGTCTTCATAGAACCATTCAACTTCAGCTTCTTCGGTGTTACTGGTTGGGACATAGACTTGTATTACCGTGTTATTGAATGGTTTGCCTTGGAAACGAACAGAGATCATTCTGCTGTTTTTGAGATTGTATACTAGTCATGGACTCGATGGACGTGAGTCTGGGTGAACTCCAGGAGATGGTGATGAACAGGGAGGCCTGGCGTGCTGCGATTCATGGGGTCACAAAGAGTCGGACACGACTGAGCGACTGAACTGACTGAACTGACTGACTGCATTTCAGACTCTTTTGTTGACTATGATGGCTACTCCATTCCTTCTAAGTGATTCTTGCCTACAGTAGTAGATATAATGGTCATCTGAGTTAAATTCACCCATTCCAGTCCATTTTAGTTCGCTGATTCTTGAAATGTCAATGTTCACTCTTGCCATCCCCTCTTTGGCCACTTCCAATTTGCCTTGATTCATGGACCTGACATTCCAGGTTCCTATGCAATATTACTCTTTACAGCATCGGACTTTGCTTCCATCACCAGTCACATCCACAACTGGGTGTTGTTTTTGCTTTGGCTCTGTCTCTTCACTCTTTCTGAGTTATTTCTCCACTTATCTCCAGTAGCATATTTGGCACCTAATGACCTGGGGAGTTAATCTTTCAGTGTCCTATCTTTTTGCCTTTTCATACTGTTCATGGGGTTCTCAAAGCAAGAATACTGAAGTAGTTTGCCATTCCCTCCCCAGTGGACCACAGTTTGTTAGAATTTTTCACCTTGACCCATCCATCTTGGGTGGCCCTACAGAGCATGGTTTAGTTACATTGAGTTAGACAAGACTGTGGTCCATGTGATTAGATTGGAGTTAGTTTACTGTGATTGTGGTTTCAGTCTGTCTGCCCTCTGAGGCCCTCTCTCAGCATCCATCTTACTGGTAGGCTCAAACTACCACACAATTGCACTCATCTCACAGGCGAGTAAAGTAATGATCAAAATTCACCAAGCCAGGCTTCAGCAGTATGTGAACTGTGAACTTCCAGATGTTCAAGCTGGTTTTTAGAAAAGGCAGTAGAACGAGAGATCAATTGCCAACTTACACTGGATCACTGAAAAAACAAGAGAATTCCAAAAAAACATCTATTTCTGCTTTATTGACTATGCCAAAGCCTTTGACTGTGTGGATCACAATAAATTGTGGAAAATTCTGAAAGAGATGGGAATACCAGACCATTGACCTGCCTCTTGAGAAATCTGTATGCAGGTCAAGAAGCAACAGTTAGGACTGGACATGGAACAACAGACTGGTTCCAAATAGGAAAAGGAGTAAATCAAGGCTGTAGTCACCTGCTTATTTAACTTATATGCAGACTACATCATGAGAAACGCTGGGCTGGGTGAAGCACAAGCTGGAATCAAGTTTGCTGGGAGAAATATCAATTTTCTCAGATATGCAGATGACACCACCCTTATGGCAGAAAGTGAAGAAGAACTAAAGAGCCTCTTGATGAAAGTGAAAGAGGAGAGTGAAAAAGTTGGCTCAAAGCTCATCATTCAGAAAACTAAGATGATGGCATCCAGTCCCATCACTTCACGGCAAATAGACAGGAAAACAGTGGAAACAGAGAAAGACTTTATTTTGAGAGGCTCCAAAATCACTGCAGGTGGTGACTGCAGCCATGAAATTAAAAGACACCTTCTCCTTGGAAGAAAAGTTATGACCAACCCAGACAGCATATTAAAAAGCAGAGACCTTACTTTGCCAACAAAGGTCCATCTAGTCAAGGCTATGGTGTTTACAGTAGTCATGTGTGGATATGAGAGTTGGATTACAAAGCAAGCTGAGCACCAAAGAGTTGATGCTTTTAAACTGTGGTGTTGGAGAAGACTCTTGAGAGTCCCTTGGACTGCAAGGAGATCCAACCAGTCCATCCTAAAGGAGATCAGTCCTAAATGTTCATTGGAAGGACTGATGCTGAAGCTGAAGCTCCAATACTTTGGCCACCTGATGCAAAGAGCTGACTCATTGGAAAAGACCCTGGAGCTAGGAAAGATTGAAGGCGAAAGGAGAAGTGGACAACAGAGGATGAGGTGGTTGAATGGCATCACCGACTCAATGGATACGATTTTGAGTAAACTCTGGGAGTTGGTGATGGACAGGGAGTCCTGGCATGCTGCAGTCCATGGGATCACAAAGAGTCAGACATGACTGAGCGACTGAAATGAACTGAACTAAACTGGGTTCACTGAAGGATAAATTAAGAGAGGCTTCAGCTCCATATCACCAGAAACATTGCCATCAAACAAAAGAGTTAGCTTATCCTTTGTTGTCTTATAGCCTGGCATCAGATTTTTCCGCCTTTCTGATGTAACTTCGCTCTGGCATCCTCTTCCCTACAGTCCTCTCTCATCTATATTAAAAACCTGGTCAGGTAAATACTCACCTTCATCAAAAATATCTTGAAGCATTTCAGGAAATTTCTGGGCAGCTATAGTATCTGCACTTGCCTGACCACTTACTTTTATGTTGTGAAGATTGGCTCTAGCCTTGAACCCATGAAACCCTCTATGGCTGGCATTAAAAGATGTGCCCTCTTATTATTCACCATGTTTCTTTAACAAGTTTTCATAAAGGCTTTTAGCTTTCTCTTGAATCAGCATTAAGCTGAGCATTACTCAACATTGATGCTGATCCAACATCCATACACTGAGAAGTTTCTCTGTCTTCTCCATCACTTTTCTATGCTTCTTCGATGTCATTGTTGACATCATTGGCACAGCAGACTTCACATGTTCCACAATCTTGGTCTTTGTTCTTTAGAATCATGCTATGGTTGAATGATTCATGTTATAAGAATGAGCAACATCTACCATCTTTTCACCTCACTTTACTCTGTCAATTATTTTTCATTTTTCTTTCCATTGTTATCCTTTGGTGCTTCTTAGCAGTACCAGCTGGTCTTCCCTGGTGGCTTAGACAATCTGCCTGCAATATGGGAAACCTGGGTTTTAATCCCTGGATTGGGAAATCCCCTGGAGGCGGGTTTGGCAACCCACTCCAGTATTTTTGCCTGGAGAATCCCTGTGGACAGAAGGGCCTGATGGATTCTAGTCCATGAGGTGGCAAAGAGTCAGAAAGGACTGATCAACTAAGCACAGCACACGGCACAGCAGTACCAGCTATATCATTGCTGTTTTTATATGTGTATCCAGACACCCTGCACCTGAAATATAGATACTGTACTAATGCAGTCTATACAGTAAAGTATACAAAAGCACAACCACTTGTAGAAGATGCATGCCTGTGACTATAAACCCCAGACACATGAACTAATGTGACTGGACATACAAACCCACATTCGCATCTTTGAAAGTTTGCAACTTGACCTTTCATATGTAGAGGACTTTCTGTATTAGTATAGTCACTCCTATCTTCTTTGGACTATAGATACACACATATATATATACACACACAGGCTTCCCAGATGGCACAATGGTAAAGAACCTGCCTGACAATGCAGGAGATGAAGGAGACACAGATTCAGTCCCTGGGTCAGGAAGATCCCATGAAGGAGGAAATAGCAACTTTTCCCAATATTCTTGCCTGGAAAATCACATGGACAGAGTAGCCTGGTGGGCTACAGTCTATGGAGTTGTAAAGAGTCAGACATGACTGAGCACATGTGCGCATGCACACACACACACACACACACACACAATCTTCCATCCTTTTGATGTTGCTTTTTAAATCCTATCTATTTTAATTGGGATATATAAACCATTTGTTTTTAATGTGATTACTGAAAAAAATGGACTTATATCTATGATTTTGTTTTTAATTTGCCCCACCTGTTCTTTGTTACTTTTCTCCTCTTTTTCTGTTCTTTTTTAGGATGGAGTACTTTTATAATTCATTTTATCCCCTTTGTTTTCTTATTAGCTGTAACCTTTTATTGACTTGATGGAAACAAAGATTTTTTTTTCATGTCTTAGTGTGCAGATTGAGATTCATAATGGCTATAAACATTTTGAAAATTCTCATGCATAGATTAATGAGTGTATTGAATGCCAATTCTATCCCAAACATTAACAACACACTTGTGAGTAAAACAAAGACATATAGTCTTCCAAGTGTACATCCTGGTTGGACTGAGAACTCAAATAGCTAGAATGAACTTAGATACCCCTACAAGAGATAATCATCAGAATCCGACAACAATTTAAAGAGCTTCCACTTATAATACTTGGCAAATAAGTGGCCTGGTCAATAAGCAGTATGAGTTCAGTGGCTGTAACAGTAAAGTGGGAAGAAAAAAAATAGTAATTTAATGCTTTTTGTTCCAATAAGGGTGAGTTTGTAGGTTTGGTTGTTTTGAGGGAAGGAACAGTTTGTTCCTGTAGCTCACTATGCTTTGCCAGCCTGTGATCTCAAGGGTGACTCTTCCAGAGATGGGGGTCAGGTCGAATGGAGCAGCTTGCAGAAATGAAGCAAGATGATAATGCTCTTAAACATGTTTTCTACTTGTTCTTTACCCCTGTCTTCCCAAATACACACTACTTGCCCAGGTCAGTGTTAGAGGAGATTATATTCCTTTTAAGCGATAAGACTCAGCAGGATTAGGAGAACTCAGAGTGGCTTTGCCTATCAAAGACATAGATCTCTTCTTCCATGAAAGGGTTCAGGACAGGTTGTTTGAAAGTCTTGCTTAAAAGATCTCAAGTTATGACAAATTTGGAGCTCTGGGCTCTGATGATGATCTGATGAAGTCCTTTAGAGATGCAAGCTAATAGTAGTGTGGATGGGGAAGGAAGGGATTTGAGAGTCCTTATAGTACTGACTTTTCCCAGGATGTTCTTGCATGAGGCAAATTCCCTTTTGAAGCTTGGTTTCACTGTCTGTGCTTAACAGATGTTTAATATATGAACTGAAAAATCCAAATTGATGGTGAACCCACCAGTAAAGATAAACTAGGGTTCATCTTCCACTGATTTCTGGATTGGGAGTGGTCAGATCTGGGTCCTAGTCCAGGCTTTGGCTCTAAATTACTGGCTTCCTTTGGGCAAGTCTTAGATTTTTGAACCCTTGTGCTGGAATGAAATTGAGAGTAATCTAGTCAAACTTTCTTTTAACAAAGGCAATCCATCTATAATATCCCTGACTGATAAGTATAGAGTCTTTCTATTTTGGGGGCCTCAGTGTGTCCATTTATATGATGAAGAGAGTTGATCTTCAATTTGAGTCAGGATCTGGGGTAGGAGAGGAAGGGTTAAGAAAGTAGAGGCTAGGTCTCTGAAGTTTAAATTTAATGATAACATAATCTAGCAAAGGCCAAGTTCTAGATATAGGGTCTAATTAAGAACCCTACGTCTATATATTCTTTCCATCTTCTGGTCAATAGTGAAGAAAATTTAGAAGTTGTAAGTTAATACTATGTATAATAAAACATAAATTATTTTAATTATTGGTGGTTGCTTTAGGGTTTATAGTTCTGCTTATTCATTACTATTCATTACTGATAAGACGTTTTTCTACTACCTCCTGTCCTGCAATTTTTTCTTGCATTGTTTGCTACTATTTTCTTTTTCCTCTTACATAATAGTCCCCAACACTCCAGCTAACTGTAACATGTATGAGTATGGTATGCCTACATGTAGTTTTCATCATGCGTTTTGTTGAGTTCATTGAACATCTTAGCTATGCTCTCTTCTTCCTCAGAGACCCCAATTATACTTATGTTAGGCTGTCTAAAGTCATCTCATAGCTAATTGATGCTATTTTTACTTTTTATTTCCAGCCTGTTTTGTGACTGTATTTCATTTTGGATAGGTTCTATTTTTCTGTCTTCAAGTTCAGTAATTGCTTTCTTTCTGGAATATCTAATAAACTGTTAATTGTATTAATATATTTTTTATTTCAGACATTATAACTTTCTTCCTAAGAATTTTGATTTGGTCTGTTTTAATTGTTTACCATCTTTTGGACTCCATTTGCTTTCTTGAAATGGTGGTTATAGTTACATTAACTGTTTTAATGTCCATGCCCCTTTATGCTATCATTTGTTTCATTCCTAATTATGGTTTGTATTTTTCTGCTATTTTCATGCCTAGTAAATTTTTACTGTGAATTTTACCTAGTTGTGTTAATATACTCGAAAACAAGTATTTCCTGTAAACATCATTTAGTTTGTTCTAAGAAGAAGTTACTTGGAAACAATTTGATCCTTTTGAGGCCCTTTTTTTTTGGGAGCGGGGAGGAGGGAGGTTCAGATAGGATGAAAGCCGTCATTAGTCTAAGGCTAATTTTGTCTTGCTGTTTAGGCAAACCTTTCTGAGTACTCTTCCTGATGTCTTATGAATTATGAATGTTTTCTACTCTGATGGAAAAGTGAAGGTGTTAGTTGTTCAGTTGTGTCTGACTCTTTGTGACCTCATGGACTGTAGACTCCAGTCTCCTCTGTCCATGGGATTCTCCAGGCAAGTATACTGGAGTAGGTAGCCATTCCCTTCTCCAGTTAATCTCAATCCAGGGATTGAACCCGAGTCTCCCACACTGCAGGCATATTCTTTATTGTCTGAGCCACAAGTGAAAGTGAAGTTGTTCAGTCATGTCCAACTCTTTGCGACCCCATGGACTGTAGCTTACCAAGCTCCTCTGTCCATGGGATTTTCAGGCAATAGCACTGGAGTGGATTGCCATTTCCTTCTCCAGAGGATCTTCCCGACCCAGGGATCGAACCCGGGTCTCCCGCATTGTAGACAGACGCTTTACCGTCTGAGCCACAAGGCAAATCCAAATGGAAGACAAATATTTTTCAATCCTGTGTGAATTTCAACAATCATTCTTTCCAGTTTTTTCACACTATTCTTTCTTCACACTTATATATTTTCCTCACACACATATGCTCACCAGTATTCAGTTGAAGTTTCTGAAGATATCTAGGGCTCTGTCTTATTACAGCTCTCCCCTCTTACATATGCTACCTAAATGTTAGGTAGAGAACTATAGCCCCCTTGGTCTCCTTGGACTCCCAACTCTGTCTTTTCAACTCAGGAAGATTGTCAGGCTCTGCCTGGATCTCCCTTCCTTGCCTTGAAACCTGAAATTCTTTCTAGATAGTAGGCTGAAATTATTGTTGGGCTCACCTATTTTGTTTTCTTTCAGGAATTATTTATTGCTCTTTGCTGCCTCATATCTAAAACCTGTTTGTTTGCTTTTTCCCCCACATATGGTGACTGACTTCAAGTCATTTTCTGCAAGATGATAAACCCAGTCCTTTTTACTCTAACTTGGCCAGAAGTGCAAATTCTTCATTAAGTCATTTAAAAGATTACTTTTAATGGCTTAATGCACTTAATATAAATAAACCTTTTAGACGTGACTTAAATCATTCCTCATTTTTGTACTTTCAGTGTTTTAATGATTCTTTTTGGCTATATAACATTATAACCAAATTTTTGTATATAAATGTTATTATTTCTCTTATTCTGCCAGTTAATTATTAAAAGCAACTATTCCTGGTCAAAATATATAAACATTTTAAGTTGCTTGTTGGCTTTTATGCTATTTTGGATAATGTTTCAAAACACTGATTTTTCTGGATAACAAGGGAAAGGTTATTTTGTGATTGGCATCAAAATGGATTATTAACACCATAAAGCTTCTAAGATATAAATAATTGCTATTTCATATTTTTAAACACCTGGAAAAAATTTGAAAGACTTCCAAATGGTAAAGAAGAAACTGCCTTTTAGTTTTACTTCAGGAATTATTCCAGGTATAAATACTCTGCCTTATATGTATACACTGTCTCTTATACACATCTTTCTATTTTGGGGGCCTCAGTGTGTCCATTTATATGATGAAGAGAGTTGATCTTCAATTTGAGTCAGGATCTGGGGTAGGAGAGGAAGGGTTAAGAAAGTAGAGGCTAGGTCTCTGAAGTTTAAATTTAATGATAACATAATCTAGCAAAGGCCAAGTTCTAGATATAGGGTCTAATTAAGAACCCTACGTCTATATATTCTTTCCATCTTCTGGTCAATAGTGAAGAAAATTTAGAAGTTGTAAGTTAATACTATGTATAATAAAACATAAATTATTTTAATTATTGGTGGTTGCTTTAGGGTTTATAGTTCTGCTTATTCATTACTATTCATTACTGATAAGACGTTTTTCTACTACCTCCTGTCCTGCAATTTTTTCTTGCATTGTTTGCTACTATTTTCTTTTTCCTCTTACATAATAGTCCCCAACACTCCAGCTAACTGTAACATGTATGAGTATGGTATGCCTACATGTAGTTTTCATCATGCGTTTTGTTGAGTTCATTGAACATCTTAGCTATGCTCTCTTCTTCCTCAGAGACCCCAATTATACTTATGTTAGGCTGTCTAAAGTCATCTCATAGCTAATTGATGCTATTTTTACTTTTTATTTCCAGCCTGTTTTGTGACTGTATTTCATTTTGGATAGGTTCTATTTTTCTGTCTTCAAGTTCAGTAATTGCTTTCTTTCTGGAATATCTAATAAACTGTTAATTGTATTAATATATTTTTTATTTCAGACATTATAACTTTCTTCCTAAGAATTTTGATTTGGTCTGTTTTAATTGTTTACCATCTTCTGGACTCCATTTGCTTTCTTGAAATGGTGGTTATAGTTACATTAACTGTTTTAATGTCCATGCCCCTTTATGCTATCATTTGTTTCATTCCTAATTATGGTTTGTATTTTTCTGCTATTTTCATGCCTAGTAAATTTTTACTGTGAATTTTACCTAGTTGTGTTAATATACACGAAAACAAGTATTTCCTATAAACATCATTTAGTTTGTTCTAAGAAGAAGTTACTTGGAAACAATTTTATCCTTTTGAGGCCCTTTTTTTTTGGGAGCGGGGAGGAGGGAGGTTCAGATAGGATGAAAGCCTTCATTAGTCTAAGGCTAATTTTGTCTTGCTGTTTAGGCAAACCTTTCTGAGTACTCTTCCTGATGTCTTATGAATTATGAATGTTTTCTACTCTGATGGAAAAGTGAAGGTGTTAGTTGTTCAGTTGTGTCTGACTCTTTGTGACCTCATGGACTGTAGACTCCAGTCTCCTCTGTCCATGGGATTCTCCAGGCAAGTATACTGGAGTAGGTAGCCATTCCCTTCTCCAGTTAATCTCAATCCAGGGATTGAACCCGAGTCTCCCACACTGCAGGCATATTCTTTATTGTCTGAGCCACAAGTGAAAGTGAAGTTGTTCAGTCATGTCCAACTCTTTGCGACCCCATGGACTGTAGCTTACCAAGCTCCTCTGTCCATGGGATTTTCAGGCAATAGCACTGGAGTGGATTGCCATTTCCTTTTCCAGAGGATCTTCCCGACCCAGGGATCGAACCCGGGTCTCCCGCATTGTAGACAGACGCTTTACCGTCTGAGCCACAAGGCAAATCCAAATGGAAGACAAATATTTTTCAATCCTGTGTGAATTTCAACAATCATTCTTTCCAGTTTTTTCACACTATTCTTTCTTCACACTTATATATTTTCCTCACACACATATGCTCACCAGTATTCAGTTGAAGTTTCTGAAGATATCTAGGGCTCTGTCTTATTACAGCTCTCCCCTCTTACATATGCTACCTAAATGTTAGGTAGAGAACTATAGCCCCCTTGGTCTCCTTGGACTCCCAACTCTGTCTTTTCAACTCAGGAAGATTGTCAGGCTCTGCCTGGATCTCCCTTCCTTGCCTTGAAACCTGAAATTCTTTCTAGATAGTAGGCTGAAATTATTGTTGGGCTCACCTATTTTGTTTTCTTTCAGGAATTATTTATTGCTCTTTGCTGCCTCATATCTAAAACCTGTTTGTTTGCTTTTTCCCCCACATATGGTGACTGACTTCAAGTCATTTTCTGCAAGATGATAAACCCAGTCCTTTTTACTCTAACTTGGCCAGAAGTGCAAATTCTTCATTAAGTCATTTAAAAGATTACTTTTAATGGCTTAATGCACTTAATATAAATAAACCTTTTAGACGTGACTTAAATCATTCCTCATTTTTGTACTTTCAGTGTTTTAATGATTCTTTTTGGCTATATAACATTATAACCAAATTTTTGTATATAAATGTTATTATTTCTCTTATTCTGCCAGTTAATTATTAAAAGCAACTATTCCTGGTCAAAATATATAAACATTTTAAGTTGCTTGTTGGCTTTTATGCTATTTTGGATAATGTTTCAAAACACTGATTTTTCTGGATAACAAGGGAAAGGTTATTTTGTGATTGGCATCAAAATGGATTATTAACACCATAAAGCTTCTAAGATATAAATAATTGCTATTTCATATTTTTAAACACCTGGAAAAAATTTGAAAGACTTCCAAATGGTAAAGAAGAAACTGCCTTTTAGTTTTACTTCAGGAATTATTCCAGGTATAAATACTCTGCCTTATATGTATACACTGTCTCTTATACACATCTTTCTATTTTGGGGGCCTCAGTGTGTCCATTTATATGATGAAGAGAGTTGATCTTCAATTTGAGTCAGGATCTGGGGTAGGAGAGGAAGGGTTAAGAAAGTAGAGGCTAGGTCTCTGAAGTTTAAATTTAATGATAACATAATCTAGCAAAGGCCAAGTTCTAGATATAGGGTCTAATTAAGAACCCTACGTCTATATATTCTTTCCATCTTCTGGTCAATAGTGAAGAAAATTTAGAAGTTGTAAGTTAATACTATGTATAATAAAACATAAATTATTTTAATTATTGGTGGTTGCTTTAGGGTTTATAGTTCTGCTTATTCATTACTATTCATTACTGATAAGACGTTTTTCTACTACCTCCTGTCCTGCAATTTTTTCTTGCATTGTTTGCTACTATTTTCTTTTTCCTCTTACATAATAGTCCCCAACACTCCAGCTAACTGTAACATGTATGAGTATGGTATGCCTACATGTAGTTTTCATCATGCGTTTTGTTGAGTTCATTGAACATCTTAGCTATGCTCTCTTCTTCCTCAGAGACCCCAATTATACTTATGTTAGGCTGTCTAAAGTCATCTCATAGCTAATTGATGCTATTTTTACTTTTTATTTCCAGCCTGTTTTGTGACTGTATTTCATTTTGGATAGGTTCTATTTTTCTGTCTTCAAGTTCAGTAATTGCTTTCTTTCTGGAATATCTAATAAACTGTTAATTGTATTAATATATTTTTTATTTCAGACATTATAACTTTCTTCCTAAGAATTTTGATTTGGTCTGTTTTAATTGTTTACCATCTTCTGGACTCCATTTGCTTTCTTGAAATGGTGGTTATAGTTACATTAACTGTTTTAATGTCCATGCCCCTTTATGCTATCATTTGTTTCATTCCTAATTATGGTTTGTATTTTTCTGCTATTTTCATGCCTAGTAAATTTTTACTGTGAATTTTACCTAGTTGTGTTAATATACACGAAAACAAGTATTTCCTATAAACATCATTTAGTTTGTTCTAAGAAGAAGTTACTTGGAAACAATTTTATCCTTTTGAGGCCCTTTTTTTTTGGGAGCGGGGAGGAGGGAGGTTCAGATAGGATGAAAGCCTTCATTAGTCTAAGGCTAATTTTGTCTTGCTGTTTAGGCAAACCTTTCTGAGTACTCTTCCTGATGTCTTATGAATTATGAATGTTTTCTACTCTGATGGAAAAGTGAAGGTGTTAGTTGTTCAGTTGTGTCTGACTCTTTGTGACCTCATGGACTGTAGACTCCAGTCTCCTCTGTCCATGGGATTCTCCAGGCAAGTATACTGGAGTAGGTAGCCATTCCCTTCTCCAGTTAATCTCAATCCAGGGATTGAACCCGAGTCTCCCACACTGCAGGCATATTCTTTATTGTCTGAGCCACAAGTGAAAGTGAAGTTGTTCAGTCATGTCCAACTCTTTGCGACCCCATGGACTGTAGCTTACCAAGCTCCTCTGTCCATGGGATTTTCAGGCAATAGCACTGGAGTGGATTGCCATTTCCTTTTCCAGAGGATCTTCCCGACCCAGGGATCGAACCCGGGTCTCCCGCATTGTAGACAGACGCTTTACCGTCTGAGCCACAAGGCAAATCCAAATGGAAGACAAATATTTTTCAATCCTGTGTGAATTTCAACAATCATTCTTTCCAGTTTTTTCACACTATTCTTTCTTCACACTTATATATTTTCCTCACACACATATGCAGACTTCCAAATGGTAAAGAAGAAACTGCCTTTTAGTTTTACTTCAGGAATTATTCCAGGTATAAATACTCTGCCTTATATGTATACATGATCAGGGACAATAGAAAACAAAAGAGAAAATTTAGAACATATGTTATTTGTAATAACAAGTATTGTTTTGAAAACATCAACAAAATTGATTTATGAAGACTGTATATTCAAGAACACTATTCAGAGAGAGAGTTCTTGTTTTGTGAAAAAATAAGTCTCTGTCTTTTGAAAATACTGAAGCTTCAGTTTTTGTTGTTGTTGTTTTATTTCTTGCAGTAAATATTTCCCATTAAGCCAGAAATTGATTTCTGAGAGGTGAATATTGGTAAGACAACTAACAGTGTCTAATTATATTCCAAACTGCTTTCAATAATGTAAAATTTAAATCTATTGCAATTGCTATCAGCATTAGGAAAAACTACCTGAAGTAAAGAAAGAACTAATTTATATTTCAATATTTTTGAGTGAAAAATATCAGTTTGTATAACGTCACTAATTAAGGTGGTGGTTTAGTTACTAAGTCGTGCCCAACTCTTGCAATCCTGTGGACTGTAGCCCACCAGGCTCCTCTGTCCATGGGATTTTCCAGGCAAGAAGACTGGAGTGGGTTGCCATTTCCCTCTCCAGGGGATCTTCCTGACCTAGGGATTGAATCTGGGTCTCCTGCACTGTAGGCAGATTCTTTACCAACTGAGCTATAAGGGAATTAGAGAATGAAAATGAATATTGGAAATGATGCTGTAATTAGTGGCAACAGTGGAGGAATAAAATGAATTTCTTCCTTCTTGGAAGAAGTCAGATATCATAGTGTTTTTTTAATGGGTAGATAATCAGATGATTTTTGAGAGCAGTAGGAAACTGTGTATAGCTTTGAACTTTAAAGCTGCAAAAAGAGAATTTATTGCTTGAAGGAAAGAAAAGTCATTTTATCCCTTCAGCTCAGAGAAATACCTTGTTAACAAGATATTAACAAATAATAAATCATTTATTTCATCATTTACCCCTTCATTTATTCAATCAGTTAACAAACCCTGTTTTCAGTCTTCCCTCTGTTTTGCAGCAGCCATGTCTCCAGGCTGCTGCAGAGAAGACACAATCTCTAGACTCCCCTCTCCAGGCCCTGGGCCACCAAATGATTGCTCTCCCAGAAAAGAGAGATCCTAACTGAGACTCAGACTGCAGGTCTCCTAAGGAAGAACGTCTCCGAGGAAGTTTCAGTCACCTCTGGTCATCAAAAAATAAGTGCTTCAGGAATTGAAAATATGGGGCGTCCCTGGGTTTTCCAGCTTGAACTGTTTACCCACCTTCTCTCAAGAAACTCTCAGGGTTAATCCTGTCATTCTTCACTTTCTACTTCTCAGTAGTCACTCCGAGAGGCCCAGGACACCTCTGCTATCCGTCATCGAGTGAACTCGCATTCCCACGCTCCGCTGTATGCCCATTAATCTCCTCTAATCTCTTAACTCCCAAATCCTTCAAGTGTGCCCTTTGCAAAGCAACCTTTGTCAGCAGCAAAGCACTGAGTTGCTCTAACTCGGCTCTGAATGTTCTCTTCAGCCTCTCCCTCTAACTGAAACCTGACTATTCTATGAACTACACAGCTTCACAGATCTTACACAGCTTCACAGGTATTTCAAAGCTGCAGATCTTTCAAGACTCTTTCCTCCTCTCAAGGGCTTCACTACTAGTAATTTTCCCTCCATTTCCTGCATCTAAGTTCTCAATTACTATGAATCATTCCCACTTGCCTTTCTATTAATAAAAAAAATTTTTAATGACCACCCCTTCCCACACCCACCCCATCCAACCCAAGCCACAGTCCCGTATCTCTGCTCCCTCCATGGAAAAATTGAAATATTCTTTGTTTATAACACTGCCATTTTCTTGCCTACAGTTTTTCTTCACACCACTCAGATGAAACTTCCAGGCTTACCAGTCCACCAAATCTATTCTTTGCAAGGTTGCCGATGACCTATATGCTGTTAAAGTCTATAGTTCTCTCCTTGAAACACTTTCTTCCTTTGAATCCTTGGTTTTCTTCTCACCTCACCTCAGTCTCCTTTGATAGCCCCTCCTTCACTATTCAGTCACAAATGTTGACATGTTCCAGGGTTTGGTCCTGAAGCCCCTGTTTCCTCTATCTAGACATTAGTCACTATCCTATGTGATCTCACCTAATCCTGTGACTTTATATACCTATGTGAACCATCCCTCCAAAGGACCAAATTAGCTTTTCATTACTGCATGTTTCCACTTAGATTTCAAATAGACATCTTGCACAATTTTGATAAAACTTTGCTTTTCATCCCCAAACATGCTCCTGTTGACTTTGCTTTCAATTTTAGTAAACATTTTCCGATTTCCTCAAGTCAGAAATTTAGGTATTATCTTTGATTTATATTCTTTCCTCAATCTTATAATCAATCAAATAGCAATCCTTCCACTCTATTTTCAAAATATATTCTGAATCCATTCACTTTGCAACACTTCAATATTACCTCCATGTCCACAGAGTGTGGTTATGTAGATTTTTCAGTGGACAAGGGCATTTACCCAAGAGATGAATCTGTCTGAAAATTTAGGCCATGTTCTATCTGCTATCTTGGTATTGGATTATGTGTTTTTGGCAGAAGGAATTTTTTTTTCTTGGTACAAGATTCTTGGCAAGACTTGCACTGAAAGGATCACCCTTTCCAAATTGCACAAAGACAGGCTATCTAACCCCTAGTATCACTCAAGTAAAGTTACCATCATTTCTTTCCCAAACAACTATAATAGTCCTCTAATTGTCTTCTTTCTCTTTATTCATTTGTCTATACAATTGACCAATATCACAATACATTTAGCAGCCAAAATGAAATTGTAAATCACAACATGTTGTTCCCTGGCTTACAATCCTTGCCTGGCTTACCAAGTCCTACATAATCCATGCCTTATTTGCTTATCCAAGCTTATCTGGTATCAATTTAGAAATAATTGGTGAATCACTCTACAAAGGAAACTTTGAGCTTTTCATGCATTTTTTTTGGGTGGTGGGAGGCATGTTTTCATCTGATTCTCTTGTGTTTGGATCCTTCTCACCATTTACAGCTTATCATACCTTTAAGAATTTCTCTGAGTATCAAAACTAAGTAGCTCTTGTTTGAATATTTTGTAATTGTTTAGTATTAATTCATTCTTCACTTATCATTACACTCATTGATTGTTTATGTTGGTCTTCTCTAAAATGAATTCCTTATTTATCCTGTTCATTGCCATTTTCCAGCCTTTTGAAATATGCATGGTTCACAGTAGGTCTTTGATAAATACTTATTTATTCAATGACTTTCCGATTATGTCAAGTGCCTGCTCAGCAAGTCACACAGTGAGTGAGTGTACGATATCATTCTGTATTTAATGGAAGAAGGAAAAAAGCAAAAACAAATACTTACTCTCTACATGAGAGCATGTGCTTAGTCATGTCCAACTCTTTGGGACACTATGGACTATAACTATAGCCCTCTAGGCTTCTGTGTCCATGGAATTTTCCAGGCAAGAATACTGGAGTGGGTTGCCATTTCCTCCTCCAGGGGATCTTCCCCACCCAAGGATTGAACCCAGGTCTCCTACATCTCCTGGATTGACAGGTGGATTCTTTACCACTGTGCCACCTGGGAAGCCCTGCTTATCTTCTAGGGCATAGCTAAAATTATTTCAGTAAATTCATCTCTCACACAAAACCCCTTTCAGTATACACACACAAATTAGAAACTTGTTAGAGGAGCATTGATTTTTAAGGGAATTAGGTGACTAGTTAGTACTTGTTTCTGTTTAAGATTAAGCCCATGCTGGGAGATACAGATGTGAGACTTACATAACACAATAATCTTTGAAGCAGAGGCAATATCAAAAAAAGTTCTAAAGAAAGGAAAGGAAGAACTAACATAGAAAACAAATTGGTGACATTAAAGAAGCCTGAGAGTCAGAATAGTATGGATTCTCATAGTGTAGGAAATAATTAATTTTGCAATTTCTACATGAATGGCCATGGCATTAAAAGATTTTTTAAAAATTAACTGCTGAGATGACACAGAGAGGTATTTGTTTGTTTATATCTGTACTCTATTTTTTTTAAGCCTTGAAAAAAATTTAATAAGTGAAACACTGGTAAAATGATGTATCTTGAACACAACACATCAAGGAAAATTTACCTGTTTAGCAACTGATTTTTTGTCTGTCACATTTGATGTAATCCCAGGTCACATTCTGTAGTTCTTTTTTTAAAATAAAGTAAAATTTTAATTGCATTCTCCTCCTAGGTTTTAGATTGTAATTTTGCTAGTATATATCTTAAAGTATATAAATAAATAAGAGGCATTAAGAGAAATTGGGTTTAAAATCATGATTCTATTGTATATTAACTGAGTGATGTTGGAAAAGATTAAAAAAAAACCTTCTTCAGTTTAAATTTTCTCACTTGTAAATAGATCTATGATATTTTCCATTCTTATAAAAATAAGTGATGTAATATGTCTAAAGCTGTTGAAACATAGCCTAGCCTCACATAGCAATGCTCAGTATATGAAAGCTTTATTTATTTGAAAAGCAAATTATTTCCAGGTGAAAAGACGTTATTTTACCAACTTAAAAAAATATGTCCAACACTGTTCTCAAAACGTTTGTCTGTGATACAGGCTTTCTATTTCACATACCAGGTTAGGATTTTCTTCTAGGATTATAAAGAACAATTATACAGAAAATATGAGCTTTCCAGGTGGCTCAGTGATAAAGAATCTGCCTGCCAATACAGGAGATGCAAGCTTTGACCTCTGGGTCTAGACGATCCCCTGGAGTAGGAAATGACAACCCACTCCAGTGTGAAAGTGAAAGTGCAATTTTTAGTTGCTCAGTCATGTCCTAGACTTTGCAACCCCATGGACTGTAGCCTGTCAAGCTCCTCTCTCCACGGGATTCTCCAGGCAAAACTACTATAGTGGGTTGCCATTTACTTCTCCAGGGGTCTGTCCAACTCAGAAACCCAGGGACAGAGGAGCTGGTGGTACAGTTCATGGGGCTGCAATGAGTTGGACACAGCTGATCATACATACGTAGAGAAAATATATATATATTCCTTTAAAATGGTGAGACTCATCAACATAAGGAAATGCACAAAGTGAGAAAAGTTTAATAATAGACTCAGATTAGCATGTGGTGGTAGAATCTACTATCTTGTCCTATATTATTTTGAACAACCGTCCCTTTCCTTCCACCAGCCCCATCACTGCTTCAACCTTGTGGTTTAAGTAAAAGATAACAAGTCCCATCCTGGCCATTGTTAATCAGAAAGAGTTGTGTTTGTACTTAAAGATGTTCCACTCAGACATTTTTTCCAAGAATTATAAAATTAGAATTTAAGGAAGTGAGAATTCATCTTGGTCAGTGAGGGAAGGACTACGACCACAGAAGCAGCTGGTAGACATGACATCCACAGCATGGATTAAGTGCATCTGCACAAAAGAGGACAAAACTTGACAATGTGAGAGGTAGAGCCCAGAAATATCCCTTTACTTGTTTACAGTTGTCCATAAAGCCAGCTGCTCTTGTGACTTTTGGCGGTATGTTTTTGTGGACAAATGTATTTCCCTTTTGGCCTAAGTTTGTTCAAGCTGGGTTTCATTCAGTTCAAAACAAAAGTGTCCTGAGAAGTGTTTATTGTCAAACATTACTGTGTATAATTAGCTCATTCGGAGTGCAAAGGACAACATGGCAAAACAAAACTGTCTTTATATCATATTATTCATATTTGAGAAAATTTGGGTGGAAAGTCAAACTTTGGGAAATTGTAAATATTATTAGGCAACAAGACATTGATCTTCAGAGATAGCTATATCTACCCTTCTTGTATTATTAATTTCCCCTTTTAGGAGGAAGTATTGATGAGTGTTTTTTTTCCCCCAAAAAAAGTATAGAGCAGTTTGGCTTGATTGGAATTTAAACTCTTAGCCCCAAAGTGCTCTGTTCTAGCAGCTGCATAAACAAAGGATTTACTGCTCTATATTGAGGATGCAACTCTTCTTGGTGTTTTCATTATTCATTGTGTTGATCCTATTGGTTGTTCAATTTTCTAGGAAATGTAAGAAGCCTGCAATATAATAGGACTTTGGCTTTAACAATTGTCAGATATCTTAACCTCTTAAGGTTTTTTTTACAAACTTCCATCTCCACTTGTTAAATATTTAGTAGTTACATATAATCATTATAGAGATTTTCAGAATACAATTTCCCGATAATTTTAGAACACAGTGTTATTATTGAGATATTCTTTGAACTTGCTACTATTAAATATAAAATACTGTCACCAAATAAAATCAAAAGTGAAAAAAATTACTATCACTCAAGACTGCAGCACTAATGTACATTTGCCAGCTATTCTGTTACTAAGGAGATGAGAAAGTAGTGGTTTCTAAAAGAAATATCAGGAAAATTATTTAATTGTCTTACGGATTCTAATGTGACACTAGCAGATTTACTCAAAAAAGACAATGAAGCCATTCCTCTTTTGGAAGCTGTGTAGAAAATTAAAAAAAAAAAAAAA
>SJYT01041583.1:140986-157614 GCA_006410635.1 Cephalophus harveyi
GGGGGGGGGGGGGGGGAAACAACAGTAATTCCGCAAGGCTTTTATCCACCTTGCCATGTCCCTTCCAGGGAGCAATGGGTTCAGACCAATTACTCATTTTTGAAAGACCAAAGAAAAGAAGGCATACTGGAGAAATAAGGGACATAGATTGTTATCTCAAAAATACTATTCTATTATGACCTTATTTTATGCATTATTTTAAATATAACAAACTTTAGAACCTTAAATCCTGCATAAAACCCCCAAATATAGCACCAGTTTATCAAACTCATCCATATGTATATAATTGTTAGATTTATGGATGTTTTTAAATAATCATCCATGAAATTCAACACCTTTAAAGATTTCATTTTAATGAAGACTCAAATATAATTAACTCAAAACCAAATGACTTAAAACATGCAGGTAAAATTTGAAATGGACAGCTTACCAGAAAGAGTTTTTGCAAGAGATGGCTAACAAAGAGTTTCAGGTATTATGTCATGCTTGTTAAAGCTGTATTTAAACAAAACCAGAAGTGTCTGTCTTTCAGAGGACCAGATCTAGTCTGTAAAAAATTGATTTCCTTGCAGGTGGATACCATAAACATGCTGAGGTTGTGTTAATGCCTCTTAGAGTGTTATATGCATAGTAGGGCCTTGATATAGTTGGGGAAAAAACAACTGAATGCTGAATTAAAAAAAAAAAACAACTGTATTTAAACAAAACCAGAAGTGTCTGTCTTTCAGAGGACCAGATCTAGTCTGTAAAAAATTGATTTCCTTGCAGGTGGATACCATAAACATGCTGAGGTTGTGTTAATGCCTCTTAGAGTGTTATATGCATAGTAGGGCCTTGATATAGTTGGGGAAAAAACAACTGAATGCTGAATTAAAAAAAAAAAACAAAACAGGGTCACCTTAAAAGTATTCCATTTTCTAAAATAAATATGTAATACATATTAGAAAAAAATATGCCTTACACAGATTAACTATTTGTGGAAACAGAATTCATATTATTCAGATATAAAATAGAAATTATTCTACTTACAAGGAAGCTCATATACATTTAACAACAGGAGATGGATTTCTCAATATGTTTCTAGGCTGATACATGCTTCCTGAGCTGTGTTTCACATGATGGTCAGCTCAGTGGAGAATTGGTTTATGTCATATTCTTGTTTCACTTCTTCCTCTAGATGTTAATGTTCCAACTGTACATATTTGTAGACTAAAAAATTAGTCACAACCTGAAAGTAGAGAGTTATTTTACTCGGTGGGAATGTTAAGAACTCCAAGCTCTGGAGGCAGCACCTCAGTAGCCCTGAGTAAAGTGCTCCCAACAAAGTTTTGGTGAGAAATAGGTGAGCAGACAGTGCCCTCTTCTCTTCACTTTCTTTACCACTGGGCTACCTGGAAAGTGATGGAGATTCTGGTGGTATGCAATTAAAAGTGGCCTGGTAGCTCCCTTAAAGCAACAAGCTAAACCACAGGTCAGCTAGCTTGCAAGAGAGAGCTAAACAGATTGCTAGAGTCCTCAGGAAGTCAGCAGGAGCCTCAGAAACTTTTCCTACAAAGGGCCTTGTATTTAATTGAATCAGATTGTGGAACAATTTTTGCTTTAGGTCATTGTAAAAGACAATAGAGCAATCAGCTAACAGTTAGTGAAGCCTAACATCTCTGTGTGATACTGATAGAGGCAGACAGCTGATCAGAGAGAGATAGCCACAGAAAGTCCTGCTAAAACCACTCTCAAACCAGGGTAATTTTGTAATAGGTCATTGTAAAAGACAATAGAGCAATCAGCTAACAGTTAGTGAAGCCTAACATCTCTGTGTGATACTGATAGAGGCAGACAGCTGATCAGAGAGAGATAGCCACAGAAAGTCCTGCTAAAACCACTCTCAAACCAGGGTAATTTTGTACAGCCCAAGGAACAGCCCTCTTAGGAGAACTATTAGACTTTACAGAGAGAGAAAGACTTGACTAAGTTAGTCTAGCCAATAAGCAAAACAAATAAGCAAATAGCAATGAATCCTAGCAAGGAGAGAGAGTCAGTATCCGGAGTTGCTTCAATTTATGACCTAAAATAGTCTTTAACAACAAAAAATGAGATATACAGAAAACAACAGGGAAACATAGCAGAGAGAAGGCCCAAATGTTGCAGATATGTTCAAAGAACTAAAGGGAATCATGCTTTAAAAAGTATAGTAAGTTATGCTGAAAATAACTCATTAAATAAAAATATTGAACTGGGGTCTCCTGCATTGCAGGCAGATTTTTTACCAACTGAGCTATCAGAGAAGCCCAAAAATATCAATAAATACAATGCTATAGTTCATCATAGCAATAATGTATATCCTTTTGGTTTATCTGTACTAGTAGATAAAGACTGTTTGCATTAAAAAGCAGAGACATTACTTTGCCAACAAAGGTCCATCTAGTCAAAGCTATGGTTTTTCCAGTAGTCATGTATGAACTGGAGTGGCTTGCTATTTCCTTCTCTAGGCTTGCCATTTTCTTCTCCAAACTCAGGGATTGAACCCAGGTCTCCTGATTGGCTGGTGGATTCTTTACCACTGAGTGACCTGGATAGACAGTAGCAAATGCTCTCCTTCCTTGCCAAGCAAGATCAAGTTCCTAAATATTTACCAAGACATCACTAGAGTTAAAAATTGGGGGAATCATGTCAGTTTATTTTAATTTTCTAAAACTTTTAATAGCTTTCTCTAAAAATGAAATCTAAAATCCATGAAGACACTACATATTCTGACTTTAGTTCACCTCTCAAAAATTACTTACATTCTGTTATTTGCTGTTGTTGTTCAGTTGCTGAGTCTTGTTAAACTCTTTGCGACCCATGGACTGCAGCATGCCAGGCTTCTCTGTCCATCACCATCTCCTGGAGCTTGCTCAAATTCATGTACCTTGAGTCAGTGATGCCATCCAACCATCTCATCCTCTGTCATCCCCTTCTCCTCCTGCCTTCAATCGTTCTCATCAACAGGGTCTTTTCTGATGAGCTGACTCTTTGCATCAGGTGACCAAAATATTGGAGCTTCAGCTTCAGCATCAGTCCTTCCAATGAATAATTCAGGACTGATTTCCTTTAGAACAGACTGGTTTGATCTCCTGGCAGTCCAAGGAACTCTCAAGAGTCTTCTCCAATACTACAATTCAAAAGCATCAGTTCTTTGGTACTCGGCCTTTTTATGATCCAACTCTCACATCCATACATGACTACTGGAAAAACCATAGCTTTGACTGTATGGATCTTTGTTAGCAAAGTAATGTCTCTGCTTTTTAATATGCTTTCTAGGTTGGTCATAGCTTTTCTTGAAAGGAGTAAGTGTCTTTTAATTTCATGGCTCCAGTCACCATCTGCAGTGATTTTGGAGCCCAGGAAAATAAAGTCTGTTATTGTTTCCATTGTTTCCCCATCTATTTGCCATGAAGTGATGACAGGATGCCATGATCTTAGTTTTTTGAATGTTGAGTTTTAAGCCAGCTTTTTCAATTTCCTCTTTCACCTTTATCATGAGCCTCTTTAGTTCCTCTTTGCTTTCTGCCATAAGGGTGGTGTCAACCGCATATCTGAGGTTATTGATATTTCTCTCAGCAATCTTGATTCTGGCTTGTGCTTCATCCACCCTGGCATTTTGCATGACGTACACTGCATATAAGTTAAATAAGCAGAGTGACAATATACAGCCTTGATGTACTCCTTTCCTGATTTGGAACCAATCCATTGTTCCGTGTCCAGTTCTAACTGTGACATGCATATAGGTTTCTCAAGAGGCAGGTAAGGTGGTCTGGTGTTCCCATTTCTTTAAGAATTTTCCACAGTTTGTTGTGATCCACACTGTCAAAAGCTTTAGCATAGCAGAGCTAGAAGTCTTTCTGGAATTCTCTTGCTTTTTCTATGATGCAATGGATGTTGGCAGTTTGATCTCTGGTTCCTTTGCCTTTTCCAAATCAAACTTGAACATCTGGAAGTTCTTGGTTGACGTACTGTTGAAGCCTAGCTTGGAGAATATTCAGCATTACTTTGCTAGTGTGTGAAGTGAGTCAATTGTGTGTTAGTTTGAACATTCTCTGGCATTGCCTTTCTATAGGATTGGAATGAAAACTGTCCTTTTCCAGTCCTGTGGCCACTGCACTGAGTATTGAGTGCAGCACTTTCATAGCATCATCTCGCCTTGACTTCCATCACCTCCACTAGTTTTGCTTGCAGTGATGGTTCCTAAAGCCTACTTGACTTCACATTCCAGGATGTCTGGCTCTATGTGAGTGATCACATCATGGTGGTTATCTGGATCGTTAAGATCTTTTTTGTATAGTTCTTCCGTGTATTCTTGCCACCTCTTCCTAATATCTTCTGCTTCTGTTAGGTCCATAACATTTCTGTCCTTTATTGAGCCCATCTTTGCATGAAATGTTCCCTTGGTATCTCTAATTTTCTTGAAGACATCTCTAGTCTTTCCCAGTCTATTGTTTTCCTATATTTCTTTGCATTGATCACTTAGGAAGGCTTTCTTATCTACATTCAGATGGGTATATTTTTCCTTTTCTTCTTTGCCTTTAGCTTCTCTTCTTCTCTCAGCTATTTATAAGGTCTCTTCAGACAACCATTTTGCCTCCGTGCATTTCTTTTTCTTGGGAATGGTTTTGATCACCACCTCCTGTACAATGTCATGAACCTCCACTCATAGTTCTTCAGGCACTCTATCTATCCATTGAATAGATCTAATCCATTGAATCTATCTATCACTTTCACTGTATAATTGTAAGTGATTTGATTTAAGTCATACCTGAATGGTCTAGTCATTTTCCCTACTTTTTCAACTTAAGTCTGAATTTGGCAATAAGGAGTTCATGATTTGAGCTACAGTCAGCTCCAGTCTTGTTTTTGCTGCCTGTATAGAGCTTCTCCATCTTTGGCTGCAAAGAATATAATTAATCTGATTTCAGTATTGACCATCAGGTGATGTACATGTGTAGAGTCATCTCTTCTGTTTTTGGAAGAGGGTATTTGCTATGACCAGTGAGTTCTCTTGGCTAAACTCTGTTAGGCTCTGCCCTGCTTCATTTAGTACTCCAAGGTGAAAGTTGCCTGTTACTCCAGAGATCTCTTGACTTCTGACTTTTGCATCCCAGTCCCCTATGATGGAAAGGACATCTTTTCTGGGTGTTAGCTCTAGACAGTCATAATAAATCTTCATAGAACCATTCAACTTCAGCTCCTTTGGTGTTAATTGTTGGGACAATCCAATGTGACAATCCAGTTGACTTGGTTTACTGTGAAACTGAATGGTTTGCCTTGGAAATGAACAGAGAATCATTCTGTTGCTTTTGAGATTGCACCGAAGTACTGCATTTTGGACTCTTCTGTTGACTATGAGGGCTACTCCATTTCTTCTAAGGGATTCTTGCCCACAGTAGTATATATAATGGTCATCTGAATGAAATTTGCCCATTCTGGTCCATTTCAGTTCAGTAATTCCTAAAATGTCAATGTTCACTCTTGTCATCTCCTGTTTGACCACTTCCAATTCATCTTGATTCATGGACCTAACATTTCAGGTTCCTATGCACTACTGTTCTTTACAGCATTGGACTTTACTTTCACCACCAGACACATCCACAGCTGGGCACTGTTTCTACTTTGGCTTGGTCTCTTAATTCCTTCTGGAGCTATACATCTGCTCTTCTCCAGGAATATATTTGGCACCTACCAACCTGGGGAGTTCATCTTTCAGTGATTACTCTTTTCCTCCTTTGACATGTCAATCTTGTTCCAACAAAGAGTTTTTCTTTGCTTGTTGAACATTTCCCCCAAAGATCTGTGAATTTCATCCTTTTGCATATTTGCTCAAAGCTTTATTTTTCAGAAAAGCTTTTAGTAATCAGTTCCTCCATATCTATTGGAATATCTATCCACATCTTTGCTTTATTTTTCTTCCTAGAATTAAATTATATATCTATATCTATGCAGCCTTGTTCACTTAGTTCTTGTCTGTCTCTGGAAATAAAATGTATGCCTGTGGACTATGCTGGTATTTTCCAGTGTCTCAAGTTGCTAAATATATATAGTGATATTCCATAATTTGATGCATATGGGAATATTTGAATGAATGAATGAATTTAAATGGAATTTATAATACATAGATTTGGTCCTTAATGGTATATAGGAGATGAAAGAATCCAAAGAGCTAAGAGGTTCCCAGGTTCAGATGATCAGGAAGACATTCACTAGACAAAATAATAAACACAAGAGAAAGCAGTAATGTGAAGACAAGCATTACATATTTCACTTTGATCACGCTGAGTGTGACTGTGGAAACTATGAATCAAGAAGTCCAACAGGCCATTAAGATATACAATTCTGGACTGGGGGGAAAAAACAGACTCTAGTTAAAGACTTGCTATCTATTGCTTATAGGTAGCAGTTCAAGTCATGGAAGTGAATTTGGTCAATTAGGAAGATGGTGATAAAGAGGAAGACAAAAAGGTACGAAATGGAAGTCTGGAAAATTACAAAATTTAAGTCTTAACTAGAGATAAAAATGTGTAGGAAGAAATAAAAGGAAAAAAAAAGGAGCAGAACTTGAAAACAACAACAACAACAACAAAACAGGTCTTCATTTATTGCCCCACAGAAAATGCCAAGCATTGTGCTAAAATGCTGTAATCAAACAGGAATAAGATATGATTCCTATTAGATTTCAGGAAGATGAGCACATGGCAGAAAACACCCATAATGAACCTGAAAGGCTCAACCACTGAGTGAGTGATGGTTGAAAGCATAGGATACGGCTGTGCATGACTCTTCTCACTCAACTGTCTCTTTCCCACAGCCTCTCACAGTGTTTCTCAGTTTCACCAACCTCTGAGTCCTGAGTGCTGAGAAGGAGAAGCCAACGTGCTAAAATAAGAGAACTAGGGTCTCTAAAGAACTGCCGTGGACTCTTCGCCTGAAAGGCTGGATACTAGAAAACAACAGCATAAAAACTATGTAGGCCTTGAGAAAAAACCAGCGACTGCAAGAGAGAGCAAGGTGATCCGCAGGGCCCCAGTGTTCAATCATGGCCCACTAGGCTGATTAGGCACCCCGAGGGCCACTGCAGCGGGTGTGCGGGGCCTCAGAAGACTTCACAGAAGTGTACCAGAGCCACCAGTGAACAGGTTCTATGAAATATGGCTCACAGGGCAGTACTCATGCTGGGAAGTATGTTGGGGCCTTGCCATTTAGCAAGTGGGTTCTGAGTTCTACTCATCCGTGAAGCTCAGGACAAGCTTGCGGGTGTGCGGGGCCTCAGAAGACTTCACAGAAGTGTACCAGAGCCACCAGTGAACAGGTTCTATGAAATATGGCTCACAGGGCAGTACTCATGCTGGGAAGTATGTTGGGGCCTTGCCATTTAGCAAGTGGGTTCTGAGTTCTACTCATCCGTGAAGCTCAGGACAAGCTCCAGTGTTGAAATAATTTCCCAGATCCATATATTTCATGGGAGTTAAAGTGGGATATTTAAGTTAGTATATGGAAATACTTAAAAAAAAATTTTTTTTTCTCATATCTGTAAGAAGTATGGAGTCATATCTCTTTGCTTGCAGACACCTTAATCGGTCTTATTTGTATTATGTTGTTGGCAATATAATAAGGTCGTGACTTACTCTATTTTATTCATGTGTTATTCTTACATATTATGCCTTATTCATTTTTATAACTTTTAGTACCTGAAAGTAGTAGGTGCTTACTGTACAATCTCTAAATTATTCAAAAACTTATGCTCTGTTCATACTTATGGAATATAGCCAAAAATGTCCAGAAAAAAAAAAGGATTCCATTTAGTGATTAACTGAGCACACACTGAGAAACATTCCACTAGGATGCTGGGGAGACAGCTGAAATAAATTCAAACCTGAAATTGTATTATTCAAATGAAAATCAGAGCAGAATGAAATGAAAAATAATTCAGAATAACTGAATTGCTGACTTTAATCACTAAGCTAAATTTTTACTTTTTAGTGTCTACATGTATGCAATCACTGGGGAGTATTCTGGTTATTATTAAAAAATCTGTCAGCTAGAGATCAAAATACAAATTACAACACATAGGAATATTATGGGAATTTGTGTCACTCCCTGGAGAACTTTAGGTTTATAAAAAGCAATGAATGAATTACATGGAGATATAAATATGCTCCTGCATTTTCATCTGTGACAGATATATTCTTACTGCAAGGCACTCTTAAAACTACACCACCTTGGGCTATGAGCTCATCAGAGCTCTCAAGCTTAGCAGGGTCAAATCTGGCTAATGTTTAGGAGGATGACCTCCAAGGAAAATCCAGGTGCGGGAGGATATAATGTTAGTAATTCAATGGATGACATGGTTCCCTTTAAGTCACTAATAAGCAATTTCCCCTCAAGGCCGTTACTAGACACCATGCTACCGGATGTTTTTTCTTAAAGATTTAATATATATGTGGACATTTATGATCTCATGCATTTTTCTTCTTTATTATCATGATAATCATTCAGTGTTAAACACTTTTTCAATTTTTCATTGAGGTAACATACACATAACATACAATTTGCTATCATAACCCTTTAAAAGTATTACAGTGATATTAAGTACATTTATATTGCTATGCAACCATATCACCATCCATCTTCAGAATTCTTTTCATCTTGCAAAACTGAAACTGTATTCCCATTAAGCAATAACTTCCCATTCTGCCTCCTTCCAGCCCCTGGCAACCACATTCTTCTTTCTGTCTCTATGATTTTGATTACTCTAGGTATCTCAGATAAGTGGACTGCCTCACTGGACCATGTGATATCAAGAGTTTTGGTCAAATGCTATCCTGAGTGTATCTCTGAGGGTATTTCTGGATGAGAAAAACATTTGAATCAGTAGACTGAGTAAACCAGATGACCCTTCCCAGTGTGGGTGGGCTCCATCCAATCCTTTGAAGGCCTGACTAGAACAAAAAGTGCTGAATAAGGGATAATTCACTCTCTCTGCTTGACTATCTCTTTCAGAGTTGGAGTGCAATTTATACCATCAGGTCTCCTGGTTCTCAGGCCTTTATATTCGGACTACAACTTACCATTGACTCTCCAAGGTCTTTGGGCCTCCAGCCAGATGACTGTAGATCTTGGGACTTTCAGTCTCCATAATTGTGTGAGCCAATTCATACATTATATGAAATATTGGTTATATTATTGCTTCTGTTTCTCTGGGGAACCCTGACTAATATACATAGTATACTACTTTTGCAAGCCCAATTCTATGAGTTCTTTTATTGTTTCTTATACTATCTGTCTCATAATTTTGAGATTCCTATTTTATTTACTGTGGGCCATTACTTTCAACAAGTTTCCAAAAATCATCTTAGCAGCATGTTAGCACTGTCTCCTATAGTTGTTACTGCTGCTGCTGCTAAGTCACTTCAGTCGTGTCCAACTCTGTGCGACCCATAGACGGCAGCCCACCAGGCTCCCCTGTCCCTGGGATTCTCCAGGCAAGAACACTGGAGTGGGTTGCCATTTCCTTCTCCAATACCCGGGAGCTAAATACTGAATCTTAGGAGGAAATACCTTAAGATAAATATTCCTTTATTAAACCACATGTTCTGCTCCATCAGTCATGCAACCTTTAAATCCAGTCCCATGCATACTTCCTGAATTTTGCCTATGTGCATTGGCTAGGTCCTACAATTTGGGGAGGCATATCCTCTTTTATTCTTAGGAGGTTCACGTTTCTTTGATCTGTTTATGCTGTGATTTGATCTACTTATTGATTTGGTAGCAGAAAGGTAAGGTGAGTATAGGTCTTGAGGAGGATATATGGTGCATATTTTCTTTAAGCAAGAGGCTTACAAATCTCTAACAAGGGGGACTAGGTCATGTTTGCCAAGTTTTGAGGGATATGGAATATTATATATACAGTTTTTGTTTTTTGCCTGCTTTGACTTGGATGTTTCCTGGGTATTCTCAGGATCTCAACTCTTCCCAACTAAAGCCTTAACTCTGGGAAAGCAGACTTAAGAAGTCATGAATTCAGAATCTCTGAATGTATCTTTATCACTTTTATTATTCATTCCTAAGCCTGGATCTCAATTATTCTGCCCTTTAAGTTCATGCAAGAAACAAAGGACTTCTTTACCTGCTGCCAAGGAAGACTTCTCACATTTATACTTCACCTTCATTTGGAGATCAGGCATCTTCAGTTTTTTGCTCACTGTATTTTTTCAATATGGCAATTGTATTAAGCAAAACCCATCTGATTCTACCGTTCTTATAATTAACACTTTCCCCTAAACCCTCACTTTCCTGAAATATTGCACTTTCTATTGAATTCTTTTACTGTAGTAGTCCATCCTAATGGACTACTAGCAAAACTGTAACTTTGGTACAATCTACAGAGGATATAATCTACTACCAGTGAAGAGGTGTTCATTACTGACTTATCAGTGAGTGACCCAAATCCAGTTTAATTTTTGAGTCTTCTTTCATGGACCAATCTAAACACCGATTATCTCAGGTCAGGTTTCCTGGGAAATTCTGAAACAAACATATGCATGCAAGGTCTTTAGTGGGAGAATCACTAGGATCCACAATTCAGGAATGAAGGAAAGAACTAGTATATGGTCACAAAAAAATGGCCTCAGTCAGTCTTATAGATGTCCCTTCAGGGTTGTACCCGTACAGGCAAAGAAGGCCTTTAATTCCTTACATCAATTACTTCAGGGGTCAGCAAACTTTTTCTCTAAAGGCCAGGTAGTAAATATTTTTGGCTTTGTGGATAACATTCATTCTATATCACATATTTCATTTCTCTTCCACCTCCTCTCTATTGTCTTCTTCCTCTTGCTCCTTTATTAATACCATTTAAAAATATAAAGAAAATATTTTTATCCTCTGCACCCTATAAGCATGGACTGCAGGCCAGATCTGGTCTGCAAACCATATTTTGTTGACCTCTAAAGCATCAACAAGTGTGTGGTTCCTTCATGAAGGTGGTGCCAGCTTAGGCTAGGTGGTTCCCAGGACCTGAAGAAATTTTGAGAGAAAGATCCATTTCCTTGTGTCAATGTGCATCACTTATAGAAACTAAGGATAATGAGTGACTCAGTCCTGAGTGAGGAATGTGGGTGGGCCACTGCTAAATATAGTATTATTTTAGTATATAATTATGTTAGTTATATTTTAGCAGGAGATTCAGATAGTAAGCTATAAACATAATAAGTCAGTAAATAAGTAAATATATTATAAAGTTATGGGTGTTCTGGAAAAAGAAGTAAGATGAGGAGAATCAGTGATGGGACATACATTTCACTTAAAGTAGTTGGGTATCTACTTAAACATCATTGGGATGTTTAAGTATGTCATTTTATGGAGACAGAATAAAACCACTTCACATCCTTAGCTTGATGTGTTTTGACAAATATATGCAGTTGAATAAATATCATCACAAGTAAGACATAGAACCCATCCATTACTCACCCCTAAATATCCTTATGTCTCTTTGTAATCAATTTTTTTCTGTCCTAAACTCTTTGCAAACACTGTTCTTGTTCTGTTTGAAATCCCTACAGTTGTGTCTTTTCCAGAATATCATATAAATGGAATCATATAGTATTTTTATCTTCTCTTCCTCCATTTAACATATGGTCTTGAGATTCATCCATGCTGTTGCATGTATTAAAGATTCATTCTTATTTAATAGCTGAATAATATCTTAATAAATTGATATACCACAGTTTGTTTATCCATTTACCAGTTGACAGATATTTGGAGTTGTAGCCAATTTTTGCTCTCTTCTTTTTATAAAACTGATATGAATACTGGCATGCAGGTCTTTGTGTGAACACATGCCTATTTCTTTGGGGCAAATTATCTAGGGGTGGGATGGAAGGAGTATAAGATAAATGTTTACATTTATAAGAAACTGCCAAAACATTTTCCAAAGTAACCATCCAATTTTGTATGCCCAGAAATGACATACAAGATTGCTAGTTGTTTCAAACTCTGAACATAATTAGGAATTATCAATTTTATTTTAGCCATTTGAGTAATTGCATGGTGATATCTCAGTTTTGGATTTAATTTGCATTTTTATGATGACTGAAGAGGTTGAGCATATTTTTATATGTGTGTTAGTTGCTCAGTCATGTTTGACTCTTTGCAACCCCATGGACTATAGCCCACCAGGCTCCTCTGTCTGTTTTCCAGGAAAGAATGCTGGAGTGGGTTGCCATTTTCTTCTCCAGGGGATCTTCCTGACCCAGGGATCAAACCCGGGTCTCCTGCATTACAGGCAGATTCTTTACCATCTGAGCCACTAGTAAAGCCCATATTCTTACATATGTTTTAACTATTTGCATACTTTACTTGGCAAAATATTCAAATATTTTGCCCATTTAATAATTGTCTTTCTGTGTTTTATATTGGGTTGTAAAAGTTTTATATATATATATTTAAGGTGCAAATCTGAAAAAAAAGATATACCTATTACTGACAAGCTATCTTTGCCTCGGTCAAAATGAAAATATTGCATATTGATGCTTTCTAACATTCATTCCTCAATTGCTTACTAAAATCTAGACATTTGCTTTGTCATGTTTGAAGAGGGAACTCTAGAGATTGTCTTTGTCCTCAAGGTTTTCAAGATGGCAAAGAAAAAAAAAAAAATATATATATATATAAATATATATATACCTAGCCACAGAATGCTGTGGTGAGTACTATGAGCATGTAATCTTTGCATTGAATTCAGGAGGGCTTTCCAGAGAAAAAATGTGAGCACTAAATCTTGGAGATGGAGTAGAATTTTTCCTGATAAATTATTAGATTGAATTCTATTGGGTGAAGAGAGTTTATGTGAATTTTTGTTTTCTCTTCTGATCCCTTGGAAAGCTTTTTTAAAATTCATGTCACTCCCAAAGTACATACTAAAGATAAAGATAAGTCATATGTTTTTCCTCAATAATTTCCTAAAAATATAGTGTTCTTTTCCCTTGAAATGTATGAATTACTTGCCAAGAACTTATCTTCATTTTAGAAATGAGAAACAGAAGAATAATACCTACTCACCCTGGTGTCTAATAAATATTTAAACCAGCTTTTAGCTGGCTAATTATTTTATCACAGAGTATTTCAGAAGCTTAAAAATGTGAACCCTTTCTCCAGTGTGGGTAACCATCTCTTGAGCAGTAATTCATACTTTGGTAAGTTCTGAATGCCTTTGGATGACAATGATGATGATATAGTGCAAGGGATCTATGATTTATCACAGGTGATACCCACAGCAAACTGAGTCTTAAATAGTGTTTCTATTTTCCCTCCTAGTCTATCACTGCCACCTGATAAATTATTTAAAATGGAAGGGACTTGATATAATATTGAAAATCTAGTTCATTATGGTATTAAACAAAGTAAAAGTTAGTTTTAACCATAAAGGTTTTTTGCAAAGTAGCCATTACCTTGATTATAGGATTAAAGTCCTACAGTCTCTATAAAAAAGAACTTTTTTCTTAAAGAGCTTAGTTAAATATGAGATTTAGAAAAACACACATTTGTTATCACTGTGTCTAAAACTTAACACAGGTTCATTAAAAGTATCTTTAAGATTTAACAAACATTTGAAAAGCTAGCATTTATTTGTATGAAAGTTGCAGGTTATATAAATTATCTTATTTCCATATGTTTATTTATTATTTCTATTTAAATAAACAACTGATATTCCAATTAAGAAGTCTGGGTCTGAAATCATAATTACTTAAAATGGTAAAAAGGATTAAGTAACTGTTTAATAAAGGTAAGACCATCTAGTCAAGGCTATGGTTTTTCCAGTGGTCATGTATGGATGTGAGAGTTGGACTATGAAGAAAGCTGAGCCCCCAAGAATAGATGCTTTTGAACTGTGGTGTTGGAGAAGACTCTTGAGGGTCCCTTGGACTGCAAGGACATCCAACCAGTCCATTCTGAAGGAAATCAGCCCTGGGATTTCTTTGGAGGGAATGATGCTGAAGCTGAAAGTCCAGTACTTTGGCCACCTCATGCGAAGAGTTGACTCATTGGAAAAGACTCTGATGCTGGGAGGGATTGGGGGCAGGAGGAGAAGGGGAAGACAGAGGATGAGATGGCTGGATGGCATCACCGACTCGATGGACATGAGTTTGAGTGAACTCCGGGAGTTGGTGATGGACAGGGAGGCGTGGCGTGCTGCGATTCATGGGGTCGCAAAGAGTCAGACATGACTGAGCAACTGAACTGAACTGAAGACATTATTACGAAGACAAATGAGAAAGGTATATCTTTGGAATAACAGTTTGGATATCACTGACACAAGACATTGTATTGCCTTAGCTGTGGCTGAAATATCTATAATATTGGATAGTCAGTCGGTAGCTCCTTATGTTTTGAATCACATTTGAAAAATATATGTGCAAGAATATTTATTTGTCTTACTTAAACAAGCACTGAAATATTTAGATCTACTTTCCAAAAGAAAATTGAAATTCCCGTGAAAGTTTTAAGGTTTAGTAAACAATATGGTACAGTTATTTCTCAGCTTTTTAATTTCAAAGTCCAGGCATATTCTCAACAAGACTCTAGAACTGACATAATAAGAAAATCCCAGAGGACTTTGAAGTTGGTATCTGTCCAATAGCTAAATTACATCAAAATTTGTAGTAGAATTTATTTTCTTCTCTCAAAAAGTTTCTATATACAGTCCTTTGCACAATATATGTTGGTAATAAATGGTACAGGCTTCCCAGGTTGCTCAGTGATAAAGAGTCCACCTGCAGCGCAGGAGTCGCAGGAGATGTGAGCTCTATCCCTGGGTTGGGAAGATCCCCTGGAGGAGGAAATGGCAACCCATTGCAGTATTCTTGCCTGGGAAATCCCATGGGCCAAGGAGCTTGGCAGGCTACCATCCATGGGGTCTCAAAGAGTAAGACATGACTTAGGGGCAGAGAACACACATATTTGAAGCAAATGAAAAGAATGTACCTTCACTATTGATTTTATTTTGCAGTATTTACTCCACAAAAATAAATGAACACTTTGATATTTAGATGTAAATGACAAAAGAGCTTGGTGGGCTATAGTCCTTGAGGTCACAAAGAGTCAGACACATTGAAGTGACTGAGGACGTATGCATAAAGGGTACACAGACTAAAACAGCTCCAGAATAAAAGAGAAAAGAATTAATTTTGAGTACCTAATATACTCCCACAACTGTACATATAAGCCTCAAAATAACTCTAGGGATGGGCATAACTTTATATTATAGGCATAAAAAGTACATGGAAATTAACTTACTTGTCTAGTTTCATACAACTGATATATAGCAGAGTCAAGTTCATACCTAACTGATGTGCTTCTCAAGGTATAGAAAGGAAGTATTTAATAAAATTAACATTATAAATGATCAAAGAAAAATATTTTAAAGGGAAGTAAGTTCTCTATACTTCACTCTAATTGGTAAAATGTATCAATATACTATGATAAATTATGTATGTAAATCCAATACCTAGAATACATACATTAAAATCAATACAAAAAATACACTCAAAAACACTAAGAATCAATCAAAAGGAATCCTAAAATTGTTCAAGGAACAACTGATACACACACCTTCTTGGGTTTTGATTTCAAGGATATAGAATGAAGAAAACCAATCTCAAAATGTCACATATTATTTGATTTGGCTTGAATTGATTTATGTAGCATTTAAAATTGACAAAAGTATACAACTGGATAACAAATTAGTATTTTCTCAGAGTTAGTAGTGGTTGGGAAGAAAATGTGAGTACTTCTATAAAGGGGTAACATGAGAGGATTCTTTCTGGTGATACAATAATTCTATATCGACTGTAAAGGCTGTGATTTATCATGTGATTTCTCACATGATAAAATGACATATAACTATAAATACATATTTTATCAATATCACTTTCCTTACTTTGATACCACACGATAATTGTATAAAATAAAACTTTTGGGTGAAACTGAGTGAAATATATATGATAATTGTCTAAAATATCTTTGCAACCTCTTGTGAATTTATATTTTAATAAACACTAAAAAATACATAGATAATGGCAGAACTTATTGGAGTGTAAGTTTCTTGACAATAACAATAAAATTCAGAATATAGGAGTCAAAATACTGGGAACCAATATAGTCCATTTTATTGGAGATTCCTCATCCCTTTGATAAATATATTTCTGATAAATAATATAGATAGCAAGAACTTAATTGAACCATCATGATAGGAATTCTATATCGAGATACTAGACAGTCTAGGCCTAACAACACACTTATTATATGGCAAATATTTTTGATAAAGTTTGTACACTTTGTTCTCATTCTTGAAAAGTAAATATCAATTTTTATTTTATAATCTTTTCAACAGAAATAACTGGTAAAGTGGCATTTACAAAATTTATGGTTTTCAATACATTTTCCCCTTGGTGTGACCCATATCAAAAGGAATACATTGGACAATTTGTCGGCTGTTACATCTAACGATTCATATGAATCATTGGAGTGCCTAAGTTTTGGCGGTGAACATTTCATACATCTTATTTTTAATAATACAAGGCAAAGAATAGTCAGAAAAAAGAAAG
>SJYT01041597.1:0-33605 GCA_006410635.1 Cephalophus harveyi
GTTTAATGTCTGTAAAATATATAAATACTTATATATAATATATAAAGATATAAATACAGAAAAGGGAATTTTCATATAATTTCAAATAGTTCTGAAAATATGATTGATAGTAGCATTCTTCACAGAATTCTTTAAAAAACAGGTGCTCAATAAATAGTTGTTGATATAATTCTATTTCTAAAAGTATTTTTTAAGGGAATTGGAATTAGGGATTTGGAGTTCCTCAATAATAAAACTTACCTATCACAAGATATTAAATTCTCAAAATAATTGCCTTGCTAAAGAACTGTATGTAATCTTATATATGACTCAATCATTTTTTATTATTAGGATGAGAATCAGAATGAGCACTTCCAAAACTGTGACTTATTCTGGGTAATCTTGCTGGAGGCTGGATGGGGGCGAGTATGTGTGAAATTCACAAATAACCCTCAAGACTAACTTTGTGATGGTTTCAGTATACAAAATTGGGCTCCACAAATTTTAGGAAAATCATGAAAAATAACTGATTTATTTTGAACTCATTCCCTACCTTTGAGATAACCTTTTTATTCTAAAAACAATGTATATGTTCTTTTTAACCTCTGAGGGAACAGATGTGTAAAATGCATGTCTGATTTTGTGACCCCATGCACTGTAGCCTGCCAGGCTCCTCTGTCCATGGGATTTCCTAGGCAAGAAGACTAAAGTAGGTTGCTATTTTCTCTTCTCCAGGGGATCTTCCTGACCCAGGGATTGAACCCATGTCTCTTGCATCTTCTGCATTGCTAGGTGGATTCTTCATCCAATTGTGCCACTGAGAGGCCCCAAGAGAACAAATAATTGACTTTGTTCCTTTGTTCTCAATGTGACAGTTTCTGCATGATAAATTTTGGTAAAATTCATTATCCTATCTCATTCATCCAAAAAGAGATTATTTTTTAACACATTAAAAAATTTATTTTTGCCTCTTGTTAGGCAAACTAATTTTGCTTTCTCAGAATTAGTCATTATATCTAAATTCTGAATTAGAGATAAGGCCGTCATCAGAAGAACACAGTGACTCAGTAGCAGTCCTCCCAGGCTTCAGATGTGATGTGTGGAATGGAACTAGTAACCTCCTTCAATGTCAGAAAGAACAAATCTCTCAGACTCTTAAAATGGCCTAAAAATTGGCTGGTTCTGCACTTCAATTTTACTCTTGGCAAAAGTACAAACTTAGAAAAAAGTTATCTTGGATATGTACAAAGTAAGAAATACAGTGTGGATTCTGAAGGTATTTTAAGGATAACTGTCATTTCAAATGACAGTTTCAGGTTAGATTTCAAGAGAAAGTTGGCAGCTAATTAGCTTCTCACTACTGTGACACACAAGGTCAAATATCAGAATGGCTACTTTTTATACCATGTTATGAAAAGGATTTTGTGCTTTGGGGTGTACTCCTTAAGCATATCCAGTTAAAATGGTAGCTTGGCAAAGAAGACAACTGACATTAAATATTGGTGGAGAGATAATAGAGGAGATGTAGACTGACCTCTTCCATCTCACTCCCACCTTCATACTCTCCCTTTATCAAAAGGTAATCTCTTCAATCAAACATACCAATAGGTAAAGAGGAAATTTTAAATATATACGTATAAAACTCTTACAAAATTCATGACAATTTCAGAACTGCAAATTACCTTACTTATACTATCTTGTCTTGCTAAGCCTGTATTAATACTATTAAAATAAAATTAATATTAAATTATTGATTTAAAAGGTAGAGTAATTCATATATTGATTCAGCAAATTTTTATGAAATGCCTATTATTTTCTAGGTACTATTTTGGGCACTACTGATGCTGAGAGGAAAAAAACAAAAGCTTCGCTCTCCTAGAGCTTACTTATGGTAGGAAAGACAGAAAAGAATCAGACAAATAGATATAGATCCCAATATCACATAATAATACTGTAATCAAAATGATGTAGGTGAGGAATGAGAGACTCAAGGAAGTCTTTAGCTTGGGTGATCAGGGAGAGCTTCCCCAAGGAGGTAAATTCTGAGCAGAGAATTTTTCATCTGATCATTTGAAAATATTGAATGTGCAATATGTATAGGTCACTATGATAGGGTGGTAGAATAAAACACGATCCCTGTTTTCTGTGAACTTACATTATAGCAGAGGAGCAGAGACTACATAATATGAATTAAATGTTGTGAGTAAAATGTAAATTATGTAAGAGATCAGAAGAGGGATATATTTCTTTCAACACTAGTTATCAAGGAAGCCTCCAGAACAAGATAGGATTTAATGAATGGGTGCATAGTCAGGTAGTGTGGGTATGTATGTGGAAGGAAATCGACGGAAGGATGGAAGAGCCCACTGTGAATAAAAACAAAGCAGCTAGAAATGCAAAACATATTTAGAGAGCAGCAAGAATATTGCTTCGGTCTTCTCGAGTGGCACAGTTCAGTTCAGTTCAGTCGCTCAGTCGTGTCCAACTCTTTGCGACCCCATGAATCGCAGCACGCAGGCCTCCCTGTCCATCACCAACTCCCGGAGTTCACTCAGACTCACATCCATCGAGTCTGTGATGCCATCCAGCCATCTCATCCTCTGTCGTCCCCTTCTCCTCCCGCCCCCAATCCCTCCCAGCATCAGAGTCTTTTCCAATGAGTCAACTCTTCGCATGAGGTGGCCAAAGTACTGGAGTTTCAGCTTTAGCATCATTGCTTCCAAAGAAATCCCAGGGCTGATCTCCTTCAGAATGGACTGGTTGGATCTCCTTGCAGTGCAAGGGACTCTCAAGAGTCTTCTCCAACAGCACAGTTCTAAAGCATCAATTCTTCGGCGCTCAGCCTTCTTCACAGTCCAACTCTCACATCCATACATGACCACAGGAAAAACCATAGCCTTGACTAGATGGACTTTAGTCGGCAAAGTAATGTCTCTGCTTTTGAATATGCTGTGTAGGTTGGTCATAGCTTTCCTTCCAAGGAGTAAGTGTCTTCTAATTTCATGGCTGCAGTCACCATCAGCAGTGATTTTGGAGCCCCCAAAAATAAAGTCTGACACTGTTTCCACTGTTTCCCCATCTATTTCCCATGAAGTGATGGGACCAGATGCCATGATCTTCGTTTTCTGAATGTTGAGCTTTAGGCCAACTTTTCCACTCTCCACTTTCACTTTCATCAAGAGGCTTTTGAGTTCCTCTTCAGTTTCTGCCATAAGGGTGGTGTCATCTGCATATCTGAGGTTATTGATATTTCTCCCGGCAGTCTTGATTCCAGCTTGTGTTTCTTCCAGTCCAGCGTTTCTCATGATGTACTCTGCATATAAGTTAAATAAGCAGGGTGACAATAGACAGCCTTGACGTACTCCTTTTTCCTATTTGGAACCAGTCTGTTTTCCATGTCCAGTTCTAACTGTTGCTTCCTGACCTGCATACAGATTTCTCAAGAGGCAGGTCAGGTGGTCTGGTATTCCCATCTCTTACAGAATTTTCCACAGTTTCTTGTGATCCACACAGTCAAAGGCTTTGGCATAGTCAATCAAGCAGAAATAGATGTTTTTCTGGAACTCTCTTGCTTTTTCCATGATCCATTGGATGTTGGCAATTTGATCTCTGGTTCCTCTGCCTTTTCTAAAACCAGCTTGAACATCAGGGAGTTCACGGTTCACGTATTGCTGAAGCCTGGCTTGGAAAATTTTGAGCTAATGATTTCACCTGCCAATGCCCAAGATGCAGGAGATGCAGGTTCAATTCTTGGATCAGGAAGATCCCTGGAGGAGGAAAAGGCAACCCGCTCCAGTAGAAATCCTGGAAAATCCCATGGACAGAGGAGTGTGGCGGGATACAGTCCATGGGGTTGCAGAGAGTCCGACACGGCTGAGCAACTAAACACACACACATACACACACACACACACACATGAGTACTGACTGGCTTGAACATGAGACATGCTTCAGAAACAACCTCTAAATACTTGTAACAGCTTAAAATAGCTCCTGCAAGGAGGGAATCTATTTGAATCCTTGTATTCTATCTATAAAATCCAGGCAAATTTTGCTTTCTATTACATTTATTCATCTATCCTTATTTTAATATAAAAATATTTTCTCCCAAAATCTTTGAGTAAAATGAACACTCAGGAAGGTGTGTCAGTTTTACCTGTGGTTTCCAGTAGCCCTGTCAAACATTTAACTGGACATTCACATTTTACTCTGAAAACCAAGGACAGAAGAATAAAGGGAAAAAATTCTAAAAGAGTTGATTGGATCAAAATATTATTGAGTCTCAAATAATAGGTCCACACATTTGATTTTTGTCATGTAAGAAATGGAAAACCTAACAAATATTTTTTAAACAAGGTATTAGCTTTATCTTTTTGATCATGCTGTTTTCCTGCACTGCTTGGAGTGACTTCCTCTTCCCAATCTTACCCATCTATTAGTGTTAGGCTCTGTAGGTTCTGTTCCCTATAGCACCATGAGCAGGGACTTTCATGGAGAAAACAAGAAATGTTTGTAGAATGAATGTATATGAAGAGCTCCTGAATGAAATGATTAATCTGGTAGCAGGATGAAGTATGTACCAGAGGTGGGTAGCCTAGAGACAGTGAAATTTGTTGAGTCCTTTACAATTTTTCAGCCTTGAGCTAGTAAGTGCTGTCATTGATTATTTCAAATGAAGAGGAAGGAATGAATATATCACTGAGGCAGAATCTGAGGATTTTATTTGACTAAGGAAGAGAAAGACAAGCAGGAATTTGGAATTCTGGTCTATTGACCAATTTTGAGAATTTAGTGAGTCCGTCTGTGGAGGGAAGGCAGAAATTTTAGATTTTTGATATTAGCTGATGGAAACTATAATGGAACAGTCAGCTGTCAAGTGAGAACAACTCAATACTGGAAAAAGTCATGAATGAAGATAGATTTAAGAGCCACGTGTATAGAAGTGAACTGGAAATTCATTGGTGGTGAATATAAAACCCAATACAAAAATAATACAAAAAACCAATACAAAAATTGATGGTATACAAAACCCCTGCACAAGTCCTTTTGATGAGAGAGCGGGGGATGGAGGAATGATGGTCAACAGTGTCCATATTGAAAGGTGAAAGAGAGAGAAGGATGGGGAAACAGAGTACAAGGAGTGAAAGGTCAGGGAACAGGAAGAGAAACAGGGCATTTGGCAACAGAAGAGTTTCCAGAACAAACTCATCCATCACAGGGTGAGGAGTTGGTAGGGCAATTGGAGACCTTTAGTACGAGTGAAGAGAAGGCAATGGCACCCCACTCCAGTACTCTTGCCTGGAAAATCCCATGGATGGAGGAGTCTGGAAGGCTGCAGTCCATGGGGTCGCTAAGAGTCGGATCGACTGAGCGACTTGACTTTCACTTTTCACTTTCATGCATTGGAGAAGGAAATGGCAACCCACTCCAGTGTTTTTGCCTGGAGAATCCCAGGGACGGGGGAGCCTGGTGGGCTGCGGTCTATGGGATCACACAGAGTCGGACAGGACTGAAGCGACTTAGCAGCAGCAGCAGCAGCAGCAGCAGCAGCAGTGTGAGTAAAACAGAAGCAAGGTTTCAGAAAAGTGAAGAGAGAATGTGGGTGGAGACAGCAAGCCTGGAGTTACAAATGCTCCTTTGAAGTGAGTGTGGCTCTAGAAGTGGGGAGAGGCTTGCCAGAGGCTGGTAGCCAGAGTTCAGTCAGAAGGAAACAGGATGTCCTATAACTTGATGCCTCCAGTATGTAATTTTTAAGCTCCCCCTCTCCTCACCAGGCATCAGGCATTTCATTCTCTGTCCTTTCTGATCTGTCCTCAAATTAACCAGTAATGCCTCAGGATACTGACCTTTAAAAAACTATTTCTGTTGAAAACATCTCTGTCCTCTATCCCATTCCTTTGAAGCTGCATTTTCAAGTGTTCCACAAGTAGTTCCTCAAGATGCCGTATGAGGAAGGACTCTGTGGTCAAGTACGTCTGGAAAATGCCACAGGGAATATAAACATGTTAAATATCCTGGATGAACTGATGAAAAGAAACTTTAATGATTTTGTCTAAACTATCCAATATTATTTGTTCACAGACTCTACTCTTTGGTATTGTTACTGCCACGAAATTCTTAGTGGTTCCACTTTGGAGACATTTTGCTTTTAGGGCCTTGGTGGTGGATGATTAATATGATAAATGCACACATGTTTGGTATTAATCATTGTGAGAGGAAGATTAACCTTCTGATATTCATAATTTACCAGGGAATTTAAGAGAGACTTCAAAAGGAAGTTCAGTGTTGGGATTTAGCCTTATGGATGACAAGTAGGGATAAAGTTTTGGATAGCATCATCTTTTTTTTATTTTTTAAAAATATTTATTTATTTGGCTGTGCCAGATCTTAGTTGCAAGATCTTCGATCTTTGTTGTGGCACATGGGATATTTTTTAGTTGCAGCAGGCAAACTCTTTAGTTGCAACATGTGGAATCTGACCAGGAATTGAACCCAGGCCCCCTGCATTGGGAGTGTGGAGTCTTAACCACTGGACCACCATGGAGGTCCCCAGCATCATCTTTTAGACTTCTCAAATCATGCTATTCAGCTGTGGGATGGCTACTCCATATCTATATCACCTTTATATCCATGGCTAACTGCTATATCCTTTTTTTCACTAGGTCTATTACTGTGTTTCGACCCCAGAACTTCAATCAGTTTTCTATCCAGCCTAAAGAATGGAAGGGAGGCATTCAACACCATGATGATATATTATGTGCTGCATTTTCACCTCCACAAACTCTTGTTACAGGTTACTTGAATGTTCACTTGACAATCAGTGGTATAGTTTCCTTTGCCTCACTTTGAAAAAGCCTTTCCTCAACTACAAAATGAACAGGTTTCTTAAAGAAGCTGTCCTTGTACTTTAAACTAAATCTGGTCCTTATTTCTAGGGCTGTACAACAGTGGTTACATACATCAGCTCTGAAGCCTGGCTACCGGGCTTCAGATCCTGGTTCTACAACTTGCCGCTACCTCATATTGAACAAGTTATTTTGACTCTAAAATACCATTTTTTCTGGCAAATAATAATTTATCAGCATGTTGGTTTATAGTGAGGATCACGTAAGATAATCTATGTATGGGTTTAATCCAGTGCTTACAATAAGCCCATCAGTAAATACTAGCTTTCATTTTCATTGTCCTTTTCTGAGGAGCAACCTCAGGGTTGTTGGGTACAAATCACACTTCTGTAGCACTCAGATGTTTCATAACAGGAACACCCTCTGGGCACAGTTTACTCTAAGTAATGTTGGTTAAAGACTGGTCTCACAAAAAGTTTATAAATCCAAGCTCTTGACAGGATCCATGGGCATACTTTGATGTGTCATATTAAAGAGGATCAGAAATTGTTGAATTATTTCCAACCAAAGAAAACAATTTATAAAGACAGATTGTACCATGAAATTATAAAGTCCATATTTTGACAGCCTGATTTGTTTTATAGGACCAAAAATGTCATTAACTAAGAGGAATGAAAAATTACAGGAAAAGAGCTTGGATATCTGTGAAGTGTTACCATATGAGGTTTCCTGCTTTATCTACACTTAGAATTTTGTTGTTTTCAGAACTTCCAGGAGGGCTAACTCTGCAGCTGAATTTGATCTATAGCTGCTGGAAGTCTACCCTGCAGCATGTACCATATACTGAAATGTGATTAAAATAAGTATCGCTGTGTAGTTGATATTGAAGTGTTATAAAATACCATTGTAATTGGGGAATAAATAATCTCTTCATTCGCGTTCATTCCTTCAATCCTATGTGAACATGCTCTGTCAAACACTTTGCAAGTAGAGCATTTTAAAATGTTAAGAGAAGGTGGATATTCCCATGAACAGCTAGCTCGTGGAAGCTTATCATCTTTGGCCAGTTTGTGAGTTACACAGGTTGCCTCTCCAGGACAATACAGAGTGCAGTGGGCATTACTCTCTCCTCTCTCCAAATCCCAAGAAGGACACCATCGGTACACACCGCTCAACTCTTGTCTTTAGCTTTCCTCTTGATGTTGGCCCTCTGCCCACTAGGGAGCTCTTCTCCCGGGGCTGCTGAGAACAGTGGTCTGGGTATGCACTGCTCCTTCTGAAACCAGCTTGGTCAGACTTAGCCTCACTGTTTGGACTTTTCTATGTTTTCTGCATGGAACAGTATGAAAAGACTGGTGTAGGGAAAGTTCTAGGACTGGAGAAAGCAACATTCAATAAACAACATAAAAGAGAAAAAATAAACAGAACACACACAACAAAAGAACAGAGGTAGGAAATAGAAACCTAGAAGGAAAATTCGCTTGCCCTCAATAATAAACAAATAATATAGTAGTTATTAATATGATTTCAGTATTTGTAATATTCTAGGCAGTAGGTGCTTTTCATTCTTCAGAGTATAAATTTATTTATCAGATAAATAAATTTATTAACCCATTTTTTAGGTGAGGAGCTTGTGGCATCAAGTAAAGTTAAATAACTTGCCAAGGTTACACAGCTGGTAGGTGGTAGAACCAGGACTCAAATTGATGAATTACAAAGCATTTATTCTGAATGCTTTCTTACCACAAAATAAAAAAAGATATTACAATAATCTCTATCAAACTTACTGAATGGTATTTTGTGAAGTTCCCAAATTCTAAAGTTTAATACAAACACTAACCCGTGGCAGATTCATGTTGATGTATGGCAAAACCAATACAATATTGTAAAGTAATTAGCCTCCAATTAAAATAAATAATAAATGCAAAAAAAAACCCACCCACTAGTAATTAATATTCATTCATGTCTCCAAATATATAGAGAAAACTTACAAAGTGCTAGATTCCGTGTAAGTTATTATGCCAATGATTTCTTCTAATTGTTGTTGCTTGTATTTTCTATCTAACTTTCTGGTATTTTCTATTCCCTGTCTTGTCTCTTGTAGGGAGTTATGATGGAGAAATTGTTCTGTGGAACAACAGCACGGAAAATGCTCACTATGTCCTTCACCCTGATTATCAGAGGCTGCTAAAATCAAAATTGGGTGAGTGCAAGTTTGAAACTAAAATAATGTGGCCTGGTTGTTTGTACATGGGCTTGCTGCAGCTTGCTTCTGAATTATAGATGATTGGCTGTAAGCGCAAGGGATTAGTGATACCGTTGTCTTGTCAAAGTGACTAAAAAGAACCTTGAGATTTACTTGGCTTAGCAAATTCTCCATGGCTTGCTGTTCCTTTTCCTTATGCTACCTCAGCGTTTCTGAATTACTGACAGAGGGGAACAGGAATCTCATTTTTATCTAGTTTATTTTTTGCCAATAAACCTCGCCAAATTGCCTTTGAGTGAACCTTGGGTACTCCTTGGGAGGAAAATGGGAACTTGTGTTCACTTGATAGGCTGATCAGGCTTAGTCTAGAGCTTGTATTAAATATTATGCCACCTGGAAATCTTAAATTATTTCTTGTTTTAGAAACCTGTGTGGAGCATTAGATGGAATTATATTGTATTTTATGGAACTTTAGCAGAGCAGATGAATATTTTATGCTTAAGCAAAATGTCTTGACAATTGCCTTTCACATTTTATTTTAGTTTCCCTAGATACTAAAGGTTTTTCCTTAGACTAAGTTATTTGGGTAATGAATATGTCATACCTCATGTGCCAGTGAGGTTCTGTTGTATCAGTTGGATAAACTCACAGAGACTGAATTAGATTAGGAAAGGACTGGTCATTAGATACAGTTTTGCATGTTTGTGTGTGTGTGTGAAAAGCTGAGGGAGTAATTTGTTAGGAGGAAGAAAACTAACAGAAGAAATTTGGAATTTACTTGGCTGCAGGCATGAAACTCTGACTTGCTTTATGTTGTCAATACAAAGAGCTCATCATTAGGGTTCATTTGAATCCTCCATGGAGAAAGTGGAATTCTGCCTCTTTGCTGCATCGGCCCTCAGGGGAATAGTCTTGTTTTCACAGCAGACTTAATTGTGGCTATGATTAAAAACACAGAGAGACAAATAGAAAAGAAAAGCAGATAATGTCAAATTTTTAAAAGACACAAGAAGCATTGCTGTAGATTTCTGGCTTTGAATGTTTGAAGATACATCTGTATAGGTTTTTCATAAGTATGTTCAGACTATTCACAGATTCTGAGATGAATATCCCCAGTTTTTATTAGTGGGATGTGAAGATGATGTCATTAGATCATTGAAGTACCATTAAGGATATCCTTTTCAGGGTAACTCATTAACAAATAACATTGCTTAAAAATGATGATTTAAATACACAGTCATTATATCTCAAGTTCATTAAATTATTTACAAGCTTAATGTTAATCATTAATAAGTTGAAAATGGCATGATATTAGGATCACATTTGTCTTGAATGTATCAGTATCTCTAAGATGTTATCAGGGTCTATAAAATGAAGTCCCTATTAATTCATATCAAGGGAAAACACAGTAAACTTATATGGAGTATGAGAAACAAAAATGGGATCAAACAGTCTGTGAAGTTGAGGTTGAGAAAGTGAACTGCAGAGGGCTCTATGGATGTTGTCTGGAAGCCCATTGTAAGACTTGCTGGAGTCATCAGAGACTGTGATGGGGGTGGCCTGTTGTTTTTCATAAGTGTTTGAATAGCAGATGTTTCTATTCATTAAGTCACCTGGCTTGTCTCCATCTCAGATGCAGGGCCCCAAAAGCTTCTTGGTGCTGGGAGGAGCCCCTCTACCCACCCCACATATGACCAGGCTACCCTGGGAGCCTGTTCCTTTGAGATGGACACTGAGTGCAATCATGCTGTTATGAGGCTTCGCTTCCTTGAAGCAAGAAAAAACATCACAGGGACAGGTAAAATATATATTTATATTTTGACTGTAGACTGCTTTGATATATTGTAAAATGTTGGGACAGGGAAACGTAAAGAAAGTTCAGTCTGATTTGATCTAGGTCTCGCAGAGTTTGACTGCACCTAGCAAACAGTCAGGACCAGATTACAGAAGTCACAGGCCATGGCCAACAAGGTTAAGGTTCAGGAGGATGGGTCCAGGAGCAGAAGCTAGACCAGACTCTGCCAGGAATTCATACCATGTTGTGTATGTCAGGATCAGAGAGAGTAAAACTCTGGGCAACAATCAGAATGAAGAAAAGCTATGACAAACCTAGACAGCATATTAAAAAGCAGAGATGTTACTTTGCTGACAAAGGTCTGTATAGTCAAAACTATGGCTTTTCCAGTAGTCATGTATAGGTGTGAGAGTTGGACCATAAAAAGAGCTGAGTGCCGAAGAATTGATGCTTTTGAACTGTGGTGTTGGAGAAGACTCTTGAGAGGCCCTTGGACTGCAAGGAGATCCAACCAGTTAATCCTAAAGGAAATCAACCCTGAATATTCATTGGAAGGACTGATGTTGAAGCTGAAGCTTCAATACTTTGGCCACCTGATACAAAGAACTGACTCTTTAGAAAAGACCCTGATGCTGGAAAAGATTAAAGTGGAAGGAGAAGGGGATGACAGAGAATAAGATGGTTACATGGTATCACTGACTCAATGGACATGATTGAGCAAACTCTGGAAGTTGGTGATGGACAGGGAAGCCTGATGTGCTGCAGTCCATGGGATTGCAAAGAGTCAGACATGACTGAGTGACTAACCTGAACTGAATCTAGCCATGGCATAGAGATTTGTTAGGTATAGGGCTCAGCATGGGCTTCCCTGGTGGCTGAGATGGTAAAGAATCCACCTGCAATTCAGGAGATCAGGGTCAGATCCCTAGGTTTAGAAGACCCCTAGAGAAGGGAATGGCTACTCACTCCATTATTCTTGCCTGGGAAATCCCATGGATAAAGAAGCCTGGTGGGCTCCAGTCCATAGGGTTGCAAAGAGTTGGACACGGCTGAGCCACTAAGTACACAAGCACAGGGCACAGCATGAAATACGCTCCAAATATATGAGCCAAAGGCTACATGGGATACAAGAGCTGCATCTGAGAAACCACACTGGCACATGTGATCAACATGGACTAGGAGAAAATAGTGAGAAACTCGGAGATTGGAAACTAATCTGAAATTTGAAATAGCTGCTGCTAATTGCTGATCCCAGGTCATGCGAACTGCCTGCTTTTTGTCTTAATATTTTTGGTGGGGGTTAGTAGGTTATGCTTTGGGTGTCTATACCAACTGTGCATCCTTTTCAGAATAAGTCTGGTTAGAGCTGCTTCTAAGATACATGCTAACATATGATTTACCACAGTTATTTGATATTATAATAAATGAAATAACTATTTGCTTAATTTCCTTTTTGTCCTCAGTGGTGATGTAAACGTGGTATTGATGCAGCTTGCATCTTCCTAAAATAAAAATCTGCTTCTGAAAGCAATGCATATTTTTCACTTTTCTTCTAAAAAAATAATTTTTTAATTTTAGAAGTGTTTTTCCTTAATGTTAGGAATCTAGATCTATATGTATTATATGATTGAAAAAAGAAATAAACATATCTGAACTCTGTTTTCCATATTTAGTTTCTCATATTCAATTTGAAGATAGAAAATCTGCATGATTTTCATGTAAAATTTTTCTGCATTAAAAATCAATAAAGGTATATACCCTTATAGAGTTCTAGAATCATTATGAAATATTTAGAATAGACCTTGAAATGGTTAGAGTCTAAAACTTTCTATTTTCCAGAATGCACCTACACTCGCAAAATGAACTGTTATCCTGAAATTGCTCTCATTTCCTCAACACTAATTCTTCTTAATGTTATCAGTATTCCCAAATTGTTTCCACTGAAGCGGCTATATACCATTATTTCTACCTTAAACAGATATCATTGTTAATAGGCAGCTCATTTGTGAAGCAAATTGAAAGTCATCTACAGATTTATCAAATAATAATAGGAACTTCGCCACAGAAGAATAGTTTAGGTAAAGTACTTCTACATGCATATAAAAATGGAAAATGAAAAGGTTAGTTCTAGGCCTATGAACCAAAAAAGTGTTCCATAAGGACTTACAATGAATTATTGATGAAAGATTAAAAAGCAAGCTCATAAGTAGATTTCTAAGCATATGGTTGCACAGAGAAACCCATAGCTGTGCTACTGTAACTATACATATATGCATAGCCAGCTCTGTGCATGAGGAATTTTACTACTTTGATATGTGTGTCCAATGGGTAGTTAAGAAAGATGGGTTTTCTGTAATTGGAATATTATCATAATGTTGAAATTAAAATTTTGTAAGTTTGTCTGAAGTAACAAATCAATTTTATCAAAATTTTGAAACCTAAATAATATCAAAATAATGAATGAAGGAGAGGTGACTAGATTTTATAGAACATCTTATGTATCCTACCTCACTTAATACTCAGCACAAACCAGTGAAGCTTTCATAGGGCTTTACCCAGTGTATATTTGAGAGAATCAGAGTGCTGGGAATTGATCTCAGGGCTACTCACCTGTCCGACATCCATATGCTTTCAACAAGGAAACTGATGAGGAAGTTGTTTCTTGTGTTTGCAGTTTCCTAATTAGGTGTTCTTATATATTAGGGGGAGCCAACCTGGTATCATGTGGAGGATCTGGGTATGTCAGATTCTGGGATACATTTAAGAAGCAACTTTTGGCTGAATTTTTGGCTCATAGTGGAGTTGGTTCTATTATTATGTCTACTGATAAATCAAATCGATACCTCACCACAGGAGATCTGGAGGGGTGGTTAAAAATCTGGAATATAGAGGTATGTTGAAAAAATTCTCACATTATCATTATAGTTTTTGATTGTCTTTTGTTTCAGATAATTATGAATCAGGTCTTGTCTGTTTTTAGATAAAGGAAGAAACACTCAGTATTTTAAAGAAAACTTATGTATTGATCAGAGACTTCTTTAATTCATGGAGAAAAATAGATTTTTCTCAATATTGAAAATCCTCTATTAATATATAGTCAGGTCAGTCTCCCAATTTAGGAACGCAATATTGTTAGTATGGTACTACAGCATTGTTTGAGAATAAATAGTTAAGATATGCCTCATTTTAAATGAGAGAGTAAACATATTCTAAGTGGTGTACTGGCCTTTTATCTAACACTGTTGTCATCTGAGTTTGTTTGGAGTTTTTTGTGTCACTGATTACCTGCTCAATTTTCTAATAATACTATAAAATTGTATAAAATGTGACTACCTATACATGATAAAGTTCATTCACTTTATCTAATAGCTGACTTTACTGCTTATATTTTTCCATCCTTCCATTCCCCATCCTTCCTTTCTTTCTACTTCTCAAGTTAGTCAAATCAGTTAGAAACCTTTTCTGGAATGTGAATACCATTTTTCTAACCTCTGTTATCATGAGCTATTCTTTTGCATCTGTATTACAGATTGCTATTTCCAAATGCACCTTTGTTCAATTTCTGTATCAGACTTAAAAAAAAAAAGTGTTATATCACAGTAGTCATTTCATATTTGGACATTTTAGAATTCTGGCGTGTCTTTTCATTCAGGAGTACTGTCTTAATTCCAGCAAGAACAAACTCACACAGGCCCCAACTCTGATAAGATCGTTCCGGCCTCATGACGACTGGATAAGCTCCTTAGAGATGTGTGAGCTGGGCGGCCGCTCGCTGATTCTCTCTGCCTCTGCGGACTGCAGCGTTTGTGTGACTGATGTCTGTGGTGTTCCTGTCCAGATCTTTGGTCAGGTAGAAATATTGCTTCTTTACTATTCTAATATTTACTTGACGTTTAGTATGAACTTGGCCTGGTTTCCATTTGAATCTCATCGGCTAGTAAATTTCATTAGTCATGAAAGAACTGACTTCCATTTCTGCAACTATAGCTCCAGACCTCCCTTATTAACCACGGCAGTTCCATCAAGAAGAGGACACTGGAGACATGGAAAGATGGGGGACATAAGCAGATTAAAATATGTAAGGATTTCTGAGCAAAATTTCTCCACCAAAATAAGTGGATCTCTTCAGTTTCAAAATTCAGTAGAAATACAGTGTGGATAATTGTACTGCAGTACTATAAAATAGATAGATGACTGTGACAGCCAGATAACAATCAGGCAATAATCAAATACAGAGAATTAAAAAAACCCAAATCTTTTGTGTTCATTTTCTGATTTATTCCTGCCAAAATCATATTCATTAATGTTTTCTGAGTTTGTCCTGTTCTAAGGTCTCTATGTGCATGCTATGTTGCTTCAGTCATGTCTGACTCTTTGTGACTCCACGGACTGTAACCCACCAGTCTCCTCTGTCCGTGGAATTCTCCATGCAAAAATGCTGGAGTGGGTTGCCATGCCCTGCTCCAGGGGATCTTCCTGACCCAGGGACTGAACCCTCTTCTCTTATGTCTCCTGTGTTGGCAGGCAGGTGCTTTACCACTAGTGCCACGTGGAAGCCCTATATGAGTTATTTCATTAATCTTTATAATTGCCTGTCCCATTAGGGAGGAACGCTCATTATTCCCATTTTACATATGAGGAAACAGAGGCACAGAGAGTTTGAATCCATTGCTGAGGTCACAGACACTAATAAGAGGTAGAGTTTGGCTTTGAATTGAAGCTGTCATTTCACAGCTCATGTTTTTAACTTCTTCCTCCCATGAAACTAAACTCTGATTTATATGAGCTTACAAAAAAATGGAACCAGAGGTCTTGAAAGAAAGAAAATATTTATTGTCTCATATTTCTTTTTTCCATTTGTTTTCATGGGAACTCAGTTCCGAGTCCCTTTTGTTTGGGGGACAATATAGCAGTTTGTTCTATTTCAACCGGTACTGTTCAGACATGGTGGTAAGAGCTCACCCTGGAACTTCAGTCTGGCTGGTTGACTTAGTCCTATCAGCAGCCTTGGATGCCACTCTCATGCCCTGAGTATGGCGGTTCCCTTCATGCTGGAAGACAAAGTCTGTTGTTGTTCCTTTTGTGGAGTCAGCTTGAGGACGTCATTCTGTGCTGCCCCAATTCCGTACAGCCCTTGCAGACGTGGAGGGTGGTGGGAAATCAGAAAATGATGGTAAATTGGTGGGTGGATTGGCTGGGTAATGTGGGAGTTGCCACGTGACAGCCAAGAGCTGTACAGCCTCTTCTGCTCTGTAAATAAGGCAAGTGCTAGACTTTTCTAGCAAAAAGAGTGTCTGAGTGGGAACTCAAATGGCTGTGTGGGCAGTTGTGGTGAGAGAGACAGCGTGGGGCACGGCTGGCATTCTGAACATGAAAGGAGTTGAAAAGCTGGCAGCTCTAGAAGTTACTGGAATCCTGACATTGCTACGAGGCCATGCCACGTGGGCTCTGGTGAAAGGAGGTGCAAAGAAACAGAGAGTCATCTGGCAGGTGGTGTCTGGAGTATAAGTACCTTTTGTGTGTGTGTGTGTGTGTGTGTGTGTTAGTTGCTCAGTTTTTTCCGACTCTTTGGACCCCATGGAACTTAGATTATGCTAAAGCAAGAAATAGGGCTGTTCTACGTATGGGTGCCACAAAAACTGTGTCCAGAAAGCACAATCTGTGTGGAAATTTTATTAGAATTAAGAAATATATGCTAGTAAAACTGTTCATTTGTATACCTTTGGTCGTTTTCCTTAGTTGTTTTGTAGTCTTTTGTATTTCGAAGGACTTCAGCCTCAAAAGCTTCCGTGAAAACAGTTTGGTTTTATCCCTTCTGTTCAAGATAGCCCGGTAGTTTTAGAAAGTAAAGGCTGGCAAAGCAGAGGACAGCTGGGTTTTCTAGTCCCTTCTGCCTGAGCTTTAATTTTTTTTTTTTTTTTTTGAGAACTCACTTTTATTAAGCTCTTGGATATGGTGCTGCTAGTTTCAAGGGCCATAGGAGGCAGCGGGAGGGGAAGGACATAAAAAGGAGGGGAGGAAGAAAAAGGAAATTAGTAGATAACTGGAAAAAAGCAACAGTGAATGTTCTCATAGTTTGAACAGAGGCATGTTTTCACAGAAAGATATGGTAAGCAGATGGAAATACTTAGATAAGAAGGGACTCCATTTGTAAATATGACTAGGGTCAGAACAATTTTTTCCTGATCCAACTTGATTTGTACAGCATAGTGACCTTTGACCTATATTTGAATGTTGCATTTGTCTTAGTTGAATTAATTTTGGTCTAGCAGTTACAAAAACAAAAGGAAAGGCAATCATGTATTTTAATTTCCTTCATTAAGGCTTCATCTTCCGATCGCATTCAATTTGATTAACGTCTTCAAAATTTCATGTAATTATGGTTCAGTATATTTCATAAAAGAAGCTTTTTTTCTAAAAACTGTGAATCAGTTTTACAACATAGCTATTGATCTGAGGTTGGTTTCCAAGTTAGATTTTTAAACGTAAGTAGTGTGCTATGTCTATTTCTAGAGTTGGAGAGATGGAGTGGGGATGTTTTATCTGTGGAGATACATTTATCCCAGGAAACTGTCAGACGATTGTGGTATAAAAAGAAGTGAGATGGTTCATGTGCTTCTTCAGTGTCCATCACAGCGCTGACCACTGTTGTGCTCTCCAGAGTTTGTGTTCTGGTGCCCCCTCCTCAGCTGATGCTTCTGATACTCAGTGACTTTGATTGAGCTTATGCATGCAGTATTTAAAATTTAAGTTTCCCATGTTTGAGCATGAGTTTTCATATAAGATCCGTATTTCTTACTTTTCTTGGAAAAGAACATATGTCATTTCCTGAGAGTAGCTATGGCTCCCTTAATAGAAAATGGGCTTACTCTAAGTCAGTGTAGTCCCATCTTTCTTTCCCTTTTGCTTATGAACATGGAGGCTGAATTTAATTTACTATTTATCATCCTATATGAGACCTGATCATTCATTGACTCTATATTCCTGGACCCTGGAGACATTCTACTCTGTAAATCCTTTTGACAAAGGTTGAACAGTTGCAGGTGAGATATGCTGGGGATCCCTAATGTTCCCTCATCATACAGGCTGTGTTCCCTGAGGCATGCCTGTGGATACAGTGTGAACAGGTAGAAGACAAATTATAACTTCAGAAAATTTCTGTTTGCTTCTTATAATGCATCTCTTTCTAATTTTATTAAACTTACATGTGTATGTTCCATCTCCCTTTTAAGACTGTAAGCTCCTTGAGAACTTATATATCTCCTTCATTTTTGATGTCCTGAGGACTTCAATAAAGAATCTAGCACATTTAGTCACTTCACTCTTGTCCCAGTCTTTGCTACCCCATAGACTTTAGTCCACCAGACTCCTCTGTCCATGGGATTCTCCAGGAAAGAAGATGAGTGGTTGCTATGCCTTCCTTCAGAGGATCTTTCTGACCCAGGGATCGAACCTGCATCTCTTATGTCTCTTGCATTAGTAGGCAGGTTCTTTACCACTAGCTCCAAGTGGGAAGCCTGAATGTTCAAGGTAAGTACATTTTATAAAAATAAACCTCTCTCTCTCTTTTTTTTAGGAAAAGCATTGGCAACTTGAAAACCGTTTTTCTGTTCCTAAAAGAGACACTAATTTAATGGGAAATAAGATTCAAGAGAAAAGCATAAAGGAAATTCCTTTATTTTCTAAGGAGGAATCATGTTTAGACCCATCAAAACATTTGCTACTTGATAAGAAAACATACAGGTTAGTACATCTTACCTGTAAGGGTAAAATTGGCCCCCAATTCCTTCTATGCTCTGTGGAATGTCTAATGACTACCTCAAGATTTCGCTCACATTCTGATCATTGGTAGATGTGTGTGTGTGTCAGGGGGAGAGCTTATATTCTCAGGCTGGTATCTGATTCTTACTTCTTGTCTCTTTGTAATGATTGATTTCTATCCTGTCTTCTAGTCTTCTGTGTCTACTCCAAAATCAACCTAATTTTGGAAATTAACCCTTTTCTTCGAAAGCAATATATGTGTGTATGTGTGTATGCATGTGTCTATCTAGCTAGCTACCTCTCTTAGAATGTATGTCAGATTTTACTTCTGGTTTTGGTAAGGCACACAGAGATTTGTGGGCTTCCCAGGTGTGTTTCAGTGGTAAAGAACCCGCCTTTCAATGTGAGAGCTGCAGGAGACGAAGGTTCGATCCCTAGGTCAGGAAGTTCCCTGGAGTAGGAAATGGCAACCCAGCCCAGTATGCTTGCCTAGACAATCCCGTGGACACAGGAGCCTGGCAGGCTACAGTCTACAGATTCAAAAAAAGTTGGACATGACTGAGCATGCCTGCACTCACAGAGGTTTATGTGACAGACGTTCAAAGAGCTTAACTTTGAACATTGAACAACACTCTCATTCTGTGACTTCCAGTCTTTCCTTCCTATTGTTCAGCCATTTCATCTCTTCTGCCACTCAGATGGATCCCATTCTTACATTCTTCTAACTCTCTAATGCCAGGCAGTTTTAATTGTTTTTTTTTGTTGTTGTTGTTGTTGTTGGTTTGTTTTCTATATTCTTGCTAACTCTTGGTTTCATAATTTCATCTTTTGTATTACACAATTTTTTTAGAAAACAATTTTATTCATTGTATTTTCTTTGATACAGTTGGCATTTCTATTACCACGTGCCTATATTACTTGTTCAAGCTCTATAGAAAAATTGCATAAAAAGTAGAGAGTTCATACATACTCTGCCCTCAGCCCATACAGTGTCAAGTGTTAGTGTGGTACATTTGTTACAATCCATGAACCAATATTGATACTTTATTATTAACTAAAGTCCATAGTTCACATTTAGAGGGTAAAGTTGAGCATTCTTTGATGACACTACCCAGAGACCTCTGCCTTGCACTTTTCTAAATTAATGCATTCTCTGACCAAACTCTTGGGGCTCAACCCCACCAGCTGGGGTTTCTCTGTTCCAGTCTCCTCACACTGGCAGCCTTGTCTCTTGCATAACTTCCCCTGGGTTAACTTCTGCTTGGCCAATAGGAAACCCACCCATCCTTGCCCCCCCAGCTACATGACAGTCACTCCTTCTCCTCCTGCTCATAGGGTAAAGTTGAGCATTCTTTGATGACACTACCCAGAGACCTCTGCCTTGCACTTTTCTAAATTAATGCATTCTCTGACAAAACTCTCGGGGCTCAACCCCACCAGTTGGGGTTTTTCTGTTCCAGTCTCCTCACACTGGCAGCCTTGTCTCTTGCATAACTTCCCTTGGGTTAACTTCTGCTTGGCCAATAGGAAACCCACACATCCTTGCCACCCCAGCTACATGACAGTCACTCCTTCTCCTCCTGCTCACTGGGGCAGTTTCAGTCATAGCAGACCTTTTCAGATATTAATTCACTGGTTCATTGTGTCCCTCTAAGGGTTATGCCTGGGCAGCAGATGTTTAGCTTTTTGCGTGGCTTATGTGAATGGAAGCTAAAACTGAGGGGAAGAGTCCCTCCTCTTCCATGAGGGTGGGACTCAGTCCTTACCTGTGACTCTTTCCAGTGAAAGTCTCTCTTAGAATTTCTGCATCCTTAGTCTTTTTTTGTCCTGGAGTGGTGGTTGATCTGAGCATCACAAGATCAGTTTTGGAGCCACCTTCTTGACAAAGGGAGCGAGCACAAGGAATTGATCTAGCACCTCGCTTTGAAATGTGGGAATGCTGTCTATCTCTTAATTAATTAATTATTTTGCTTTCAGACTTTTGGGACCTCTGTTGATAAGGAAGTAGGAGGAAAAAAAAATTCCCTTTTAAACATCCTGTTACACTAAATTACCCTTTGGTATTTGTTCTTCCATTTCCTTGAATTATGGCTTGCTAAAATGTCAAGTGGCATTTTGCTTTCAGGCAGAAGAATCTTTCGATTTAGAAATATAGCATGACTGATTCTGTACAAGAATAGAATGCTGAGAATGGAAAACTTGGTGTATGATAAAATGCCCCCACTCAGCCACCCAACTTAATCAGGAAATAAAGTTACCCCAGGGTAACGTCGATTGATCATTCTTTCTCTTTCTGTGACACTTCCAGAAGAGTGAATCCAAATGTCCACAGAATCTTATTTATTTCAGCCAAATACTAATTTCCCATTCCTATGACAATCTCAGTTATTTAATTTTAATCAACCTTTCCTTAAGAGTTCAAAATTGGCTTTTTGAACTCTTTACTTCTTTCGGACTTCTGTCTCATCTTATTTCCTTTCCTGTTGTCCCATGACACTTGTCTTCTGAAAATTAGTGCTGATGTGTAGACACTTAAATTCACAGATTTCTCTTAAAACTAGAGCTTTGCATCTGCTAGATTAGATAAGACTACAGCAGAGTGATCTTCTTACCTTTGTTATATATATCTGTGGGCCTTGGGAGAGGTTTCTGGCAGTAAAGATCGAAGTTACCCCTTTTCAAGTGACAATATATCCAAAAATATCTGTGATCTTTAAAACTTCTGCCTTTAATTCAAATGGGTAGTTGGCATAATTTTAAAAAAAATTGTAGTAAAGAGATAGTACAGAATAATGCCATTTTGAAATTTTTGAACTAATTGGAAGAAAAAAATTAAAAACATATCCTTAGAATTGACTTGGCAGATACAGCCCTGACTTCTCCCAGAAACATGTTCATGAATCCTATGGAGAAAATCTACAAATGCGATACAACTGTCAGATGTAAAGTATCTTTTGTGGTCTTCATCCAGTATTGAAGAAATTATAGATTACCTTTTACCTAAGAAAATATTATTCTGGAGAATGTGCCCTATTCCTAATCAGATCAGGAAATCCAAAGAGAAATCATGCCAGTTCTCTTCTATATGCAAAAGTATGAAAGAAAAGTAAATACATGAAAGAATTTAGAGAGACTAAAAGGGGGAAAGCACATTTGGTGTATGTATGCAGGTGGGGAGATGTTTAAATGGAGAGGGAGGAAAATAAGAGAGATAGAGATACAAAAAGAAAAAGCCAATAGAAAATAGAAGAAGCAGGAATAGTGATAGTGAAGGAAAACATTAAATCATGTAAAGCCATGTTCTCACCTTAACTCCTAAGATTCTCTTTCCAGGATAAAATCTTTGCATTTATTATGTTCTGTTTTATACATAAACATCAGGTTTCCATAGACTTAAGATATTTTATGATATTATGTGTGAGAAGAAGGTAGGTGGTAAAATGTCATCTTCAATTTAAACCTGAGGAGATGAATGAAGATGAATATGGAGTTGAACAGAAAATAGGAAGTTCTAATGCTTAGTTAACAATTAACCCAAAGAAATAGATCTTTCCCTTCTGTAGTTTCTACAAAAGTCATATTACCGAAAAATTGAGGGCAGGAGAAGGGGACGACAGAGGATGAGATGGTTGGATGGCATCACCGACGCAGTGGACATGGGTTTGGGTAGACTCCGGGAGTTGGTGATGGACAGCGAGGCCTGGCGTGCTGCGGTTCATGGGGTTGCAAAGAGTCGGACACGACTGAGTTACTGAACTGAACTGATATTTGAACCACTTACTATTTTTTCTTAATAAATTTAAGTATAGTTGATTTACACTACTAAAAAAAAAAGGAAATGGAAAAAAATAAAATGACTAAAAAGATAAAATGGAGAAACAAAGCCACAGTGGACATGCATTTTTCTTAATGTATGGCAATATTTGGTTTCTGGACTCACACAAAAGTATTCTAATCTAGATAAATTATAGATAAAATGAATAATTTAGGCAATATAACCTTAGAATATTTCTTTATTATGAAAATAATACATGTCCATTAGGAGAAAAATTGGAAATACAAATAAGCAAGACGAAAAAGATGAAAAGAAATCATTAACAGCAAAACCACCACTAACATTTAGGCATTTCACGCTTCAGGTCTTGTTCTGAGCATGCTAAAGCAACTGAACAAATAGCATTTTATAAAAGTGAGGATGTAGTATACATAGTTTGTAACCTGTTTTACAACCTAAAAAACATACAGGTAGTACATTTCTATGTTATTTAATATGAGTGTCCCCAGATGTCAATATTCGTGACAGCTCCTTGGGAATTATCACGTAGCTTTCTAAACATTCTCTTCTTTTAAATGTCTAAACTGTTTACAAGTTTTAACTGGGAACATTTCTTTAAATACCTTCATGCATACGTGTTAGAATACCTGACCACATTCATCATTAGAATAAATTATTTGAAACGGAGATGTTGAGTCCAAGTTTTAAAGGTCTCTGAGTCTTGCTAAATTTCTGTCCCAACGATGTGTGGGCTCTACCCCAGCAGGAAAGGGAAATGATTGTGTCTGAACCAACACTGCATGTTGTCATTGTCTTAAAATTGTTGCTCTGATAGACTGTCAGTGTTTTAAGTTGGACTTTTAAATTATTTGTGAGAATAAACAGATTTCACATGTTTATTAATCTTTAATAATTCAGTAACAATCTTGAAAGAGGTATCTGATGTCTGGTAGACGAATTCCCAGTCCAGCTGTAAGAGAAGCATATTCCAGCCGTATCTTGAATAAACCCCATAGGCTACACTCACGATCGTACAGATAGCCTTCTCTGTTATTGAACCACTCTTCATTATAGAATGACTCTAATGGTAAGTCAGACCTGTCCATCTGAACACACTCTGACCCTTCTTTATTCTTATGCTAGGGCAACAAAGAGCACTCTGTCTTTGGAGTGCTCCAGAGCACTCCATCTTCTATGATCTGACACATTTTTTTTTGGCTACCATTAAAAAAAATATTTATGGTGAAAGAATTATTTATTAGAAGCCAGGGTAAAAGAATTAGTTGAGAAATGAAACATAAATTTCCATTAATTTCTCAGTAAGTTTGTATAAAACAGAAGGCACACTTACTGATTCTTAAACATATGAGATGATTATGTTCTCAAGTCCATATTATTCTTAGAAGGTAACTAATATTTAGTATTATTTGTATGCTTAATATTCGGAGAAGGCAGTGGCACCCCACTCCAGTACTCTCGTCTGGAAAATTCCATGGACAGAGGAGGCTGGTAGGCTGTAGTCCATGGGGTCACTAAGTCAGACATGACTGAGCAACTTCGCTTTCACTTTTCACTTTCATGCATTGGAGAAGGAAATGGCAACTCACTCCAGTGTTCTTGCCTGGAGAATCCCAGGGATGGGGGAGCCTGGTGGGCTGCCGTCTGTGGGGTTGCACAGAGTCGGACATGACTGAAGTGACTTAGCAGCAATTTTCTAATTATTCTGCCAGTAGAGCTTATGTGGGAAAATAGGAGTAATTGTAAATATAAATAATTTAAATATAAGATTAAAAAAAAGAATATTAGAACTGACTGCATACACAGGTGCTTAGTTATGTCCGACTCTGTGTGACTTTATGGACCTAGCCTACCAGACTCCTCTGTCCATTAGATTCTCCATCCAAGAGTACCAGAGTGGGTTGCCATGCCCTCCTCCAGGGTATGTTCCCAATCCAGGGATCAAATTCTCATCTCCTGCATTGGCAGGCAGGTTCTTTACTGCTGAGCCATTGGAGAAGCCCCAGAACTGACTTTTGGGAATATTGGAACACCTAATTTGAGTGGTAAATATTGTATTATTCTGTCCTAAAGTGATAGTAGTCAATACTTATTGAGCTCTTACTGTATGCCAGACGTTGTTCTAAGGTTTTTATGGTTTAGCTCATTTAATTGTCACTATAATCCTTGGCCATGCATGGGTGTGAGATTTGGAGCCTAAAGAAAGCTGAAAGCTGAAGAATTGAAGTTTTTGAACTGTGGTGTTGGAGAAGACTCTCGAGAGTCACTTGGACTGCAAGGAGATCAAACCAGTCCATTCTAAAAGAAATCAACCCTGAATATTCATTGGAAGGACTGAAGCTGAAGCTGAAGCTCCAATACTTTGGCCACCTGATGTGAAGAGCTGACTCACTGGAAAAGTCCCTGATGCTGGGAAAGATTGAAGACAAGAGGAGAAGGGGACACAAGAGGATGAGATGGTTGGATGGCATCACTGACACAATGGACATGAGTTTGAGCAAGCTCTGGGAGTTGGTGATGGGGTGGGAAGCCTGGTGTGCTGCAGTCCATGGGGTTGCAAAGAGTCGGACATGACTGAGCAACTAACTGAACAGAACTGAACTGATAATCCTTGGTGGTATCCACAGTTGTAATCTCCATTTCATAACTAGGAAAGAAAGACAGAAAAAAGTTAAGTGACTTACACAACCCATAAGAGGTGAGCCAGGGATCCCAAAGCAGCCTCCAGAGCCAATACGCTTTGCTGTTGCTCTATTCTGCCTGTGCAACAATCAACATGTGACAGTACTGAAATTTTGTTGGTCTCTGAGTCAAGTGATCAAATGTTTTGTTAAGCACCTGCTATGGGTAAGCAACCACTCTAGGCACCTTCACTTCCTTTAATGCCCAATAGGGCACTTGGGAACTTGACACTCATCATTCCTCCCTTGTACAACCAGCACTGAGAGATGGGAAATATGGTCTTTCCTTCTCAAAGAATTGATGGCAAGGATGCGAGTCCATAGTAGGCCCCCATCTTGCATCACCCTATAAGACATTTTTGCAAAAGTTTTAAACTCTATCTATGCTCTTTATTAGCTTCCCAGGTAGAGAACCCCCAGGCTAGCGGTAAAGAACCACCATTTCCCCCGCCCCCAGCCAATGTAGGAGATCCAAGAGAAGTGGGTTCAATTCTTGGTTCAGGATGATCCCCTGGAGAAGGAAATGGCAACCCACTCCAGTATTCTTGCCTGGAGAATCCCATGGACAGAGAAGCCTGGCAGGTTACAGTCCATAGGGTTGCGAAGAGTTGAACACGACTGGAGAGACTAGCACATGCACACGTTCTCTTTATTTGGCTTCCGAGGTGGCTCAGTGGTAAAGAATTTGCCTACCAATGCAGGTGAAGTGAGTTCACACCCTGGGTCACGAAGATCCCCTGGAGGAGGAAATGGAAACCCATTCCAATATTCTTGCCTGGAGAATTCCATGGACAGAGGAGCTTATAGCCCTGACAGGCTACAATCCATAGGACTGCAAAGAGTCAGACATGACTGAGCATGCACACGCGCATGCTCTTTATTACATCCTTTAGCTTCTTTGTATTTGTCCACTAGGAATACTGGAAACTTGGGAATATTCACCTCTTTCCAGTTCCCTGTACATTTTCATAGTCACCATTTTCCCAGAAGTCAAATGTCTTTGGAAATGAAGCAATAGGTTGGCCTTTGTGGTTTTGGGGAAAATTTCTACCTACCTTCAGTCTTTTGGATGGCAAAGATTTCCTTTAAAAAAGTTATAATTCCAAATAATTTATGTAGATACTCCCCCCATTCAAGGAGGTAGAGCTTAACTTTCCTCTTCATCTGCCTTCAGAGAGTATTGTGTAGACATTTAGAGAAAAAGTAACTTTGCTGAGACTTGGCAAGCAACCTTGGCCAGTTGATGAAGTTTACATCAAACAGTGGTAAGTCAGGTCAGTAGCATGTGCCCTTGATAAATTGTGGGCTTCCTTGTGGCTTAGTTGGTAAAGACTCCGTCTTCAATGTGGGAGACCTGGGTTTGATCCCTGGGTTGGGAAGATCCCCTGGAGAAGGGAAAGGCTACTCACTCCAGTATTCTGGCCTGGAGAATTCCATGGACTGTATAGTCCATGGGGTCAAAAAGAGTCTGACAGGACTGAAAGACTTTCACTTTCACTTTGATAAGTGGCAACCCACTCCAATATTCTTGCCTAGATAATCTCGTGGACAGGGGAGCCTGGTGGGCTGCTGTACATGGGGTCGCACAAAGTTGGACTTGACTGAAGCGACTTAGCATGCATGCAATGAACATAACACTTCACCTCTCTTATCTTTCTTCCAACAACTCATAATCCCCATCTAAGCATTAGAAAAGCGTGAGACAAACCCAAATTGAAGGAGATTCTACCAAAAAACTGACAGGTATTTCTTAAACCTGTCAAGGTCATCTAAAACAACCAAAATCTGAGAAATTGTTTTATACCAGAGGAAACTAAGGATTCAGAAAACTAAATGTAATGTGGGATCCTGGGACAGGAAAAGAGCAGTTAGAAAAAATGGGAAAATCCTAATAAAACACTACTAATAATGTAACAGTATTGATTTTGAAATTGTGACAAATGGTAATATAAGATGTTAACAATAGGGAAAATTGGATGAAGGGGTTCCAGAACTCTCTACCAACTTTATAAATTTTCTGTTAATCTATAACTACTCTACAATGGAAATTTTACTTTTAAGCTCATTTAAGTTTGAGAGATAAAGTCAACTAGGATGGAGGATAAGGAAGGAGGGAAATTAACATTTATTGAATACTATTGGACACATCACTCAGCATTCATCCTTCTTACCTCCTTTAACACCACAGTAAGAATTACATGCAGAGCAGGAAATTGAGGCTGAGGCTGAGAAACATCTCAAGGTTCTATGAAAAAGTGAAAGTGTTAATCACTCAGTCGTGTCCAACTCTGTGACCCTGGGGACTGTAGACTGCCAAGCTCCTCTGTCCATGGAATTCTCCAGATCAGAATACTGGAGTGGGTTGCCATTCCTTTCTCCAGGGAATCTTTCCAGTCCAGGGATTGAACACTTGTCTCCTGTACTGCAGGCAGACTATTTACCATTTGAGACACCAGGGAAGCCCCAGAGTTCTATAGCTGCTCAGTATGTAACAAAATTGGGAATAAAGATTAGAAGGGAGAGTAATAATCACAAAGGGTTAAAGGATGCAAGGAAAGGAGGCAGAAGGAAGAGGGCAGTCCCTGTGACTCTCAACAGTTTTGTGTGACCAGACACTTTCCAAGAAAATAATAATTTTTGGCAACATGACTTGTAGCTGTTAAGGCTGAGGTCTATGACAGTAAATGTTAAATATATTTGAAATCATTTCCTGTTTGCTGACTGGGATTATATACAACCATGTAATGGTTTCACTTCCTGTATTTTATTGATAAAAACTTTTTCTGTAGATTCAAGCTAAAGTTTTCATGTAGATTCATATGAAAAGCCTCAAAAATACTGAGTTATTTTTTTCTTTTTGCATTTTGGATACTATAAGTGAAGATGCAGGCATAACAATGTATAAAAGAACTTTTGATCAATAACACTAATTAGCCCACATAATTTACACATAGGGCAAGGATAGTGTGTATTTCTGTGACATTCTCTTCTGAGGACGGGACCTTTGCTTAACTGACTCTCCTTCTGGGACCTTTGCTTAACTGACTTCTCCTTCTCTGTGACTCTTCCTCTTTTATACCATCACCTGNGCACTAATTAGCCCACATAATTTACACATAGGGCAAGGATAGTGTGTATTTCTGCGACATTCTCTTCTGAGGACGGGACCTTTGCTTAACTGACTCTCCTTCTGGGACCTTTGCTTAACTGACTTCTCCTTCTCTGTGACTCTTCCTCTTTTATACCATCACCTGGCTAGGCCTTTTACTCAAAGATGTAACTTGATTAGTGTAAACAAATGTCACTACTTAAGTCCACAGGATAGAGATTTTTTTTTGTTGTTGTTAAAGGTATATATTTACAGCCAGAAAGTGTCTGTTTATCCTTTGTGGTTAATTTTTATTTCATAATAAATTATTTTCTTTCAGTGCCAGACCTTCAGAAGTCATAAACTTAAGTGTGAAATATATGGAAAGAAATGTTTATAAGAAAAAAACACATGACTTTTACAATGGTGGAGTTATACAAAAATCATGCAGTAAGTTATCACTGTTGATATATTTTTATTATGTTATTATTTTATAAGTTGTTATGAAGAAAACAAATAACTATGCTATGTGCCAGGAATATTGGTGGTGGTGGTTTAGTCGCTAAGTTGTGACCAACTCTTGCAGCCCCCAATGGACTGTTGTTTGCCAGACTTCTCTGTCCATGGGATTTCCCATGCAAGGATACTGGAGTAGGTTGCCATTTCCTTCCCCAGGGGATCTTCTTGACTCAGATTGAACCAAGAATGTTGGTATTCCAAATAAACCTGAATAAGGTCTTGTGATCTCCAGTAAATAAAGGGAAGACAAAAAAGCTCAGAGATATTAAGTGACTTCCCCAAGCCTTTACAATCAACAAGTGGCAGAAGTATAAAGTCTAAGCCAGAAAACATGTGGAAAGTGCCCAGTATAGTTTCCAAAATAGAGTTGTCACTGAAATGTTAATTTTCTCCCCTAAGTATTTAAAAAATAAAAATAAAATTAAAACTTTTTTTCTCTCATAAAGCCCCAAACCACATAGAACAGTGTATTTTTTTTTTTTTTAATTTTGGCAGACTAGATAAAGAATTATTTAAAAAATTAATTAAAACAAAAAAATTGTTATCATACTGAAGTGTATTATTTAGAAGAGTAGTGAGAATCATTCTGGAAGCTCCATCATATAACAAGAATATTTCACTCACTACAAAGCTTTTGTCAACTTATGTCCAAGGGGGTGCTGCACTTTCATAGAGCAAATATGCTAATTTCTATTGACATTTTTGCTGTCAAAAGGTACATTATTATTTGTTAATATTCAATGCATATTTATAAACTAATCTGCTCCATAGGGGTTTTGCCAAGATTACATGAAATAATTATATGTGAAGCACTTAGTGCTTGGCATATTATAAAAACTCAATACAATTTTATTACTAATATTATTAATTATTATTAGTATTGTACCTTGGAGCACAACTTTTGGAATGATATATGTTTGAGTAGATGTCCAAAGTCTGCCATTTACCAATGATACTTTACAGGTGGTGAATATCTCTCCTTTGGTTTGACATACATTTGTTCCCAAAGTATGTTCCCTGGTCTACCAGAATTAGCATCACTGGAAACTTAGAAAGGTAAATTCTGGGGCCCTATGCCCACCCACTGGAGAAGGAAATGGCAATCCACTCCAATATTCTTGCCTGGAAAATGCTATGGACAGACGAGCCTGATGGGCTCAGTCCATCAGATTGCAAACAGTCGGACATGACTGAGCAACCAAGCATCCCCACCCAACTAAATCAGAAACAGGAGTGGTGCAAGTGGTTTATGCTTGAACAAGCCCCACAGATGACTCTGATATCTGGTATAATTTGAGAATCACTGACATAGCTTGTCTCTGAGTAGATGCTGGTTACAAGACAACACAATGACAAAAGCACAGTTTTTACCCTAGAGCTAACAATCAAGAACACACAGAATCACATCTTTCTAATTAATTATTTTTTGGCTGAGCCATGTGGCATGTGAGGTCTTAGTTCCCCAACCTGCGATCCAACCCATGCCCCCTGCAGTGGAAGCATAAAGTCTTAACCATTGGCCTGCCAGGGAAGTCCCTAGACTCATGACTTGAATTAAGTTTTTGTAGACTTCTATTCCATTTGCTAGGGGCTTCCCCAATGGCTTAGCAGGTAAAGAATCCACCTGCAGTTCAGGAGACACAGGAGGTTTGGGTTCAAGCACTGGTCGGAGAGATCCCCTAGAGAAGGAAATGGCACCCAGCCTAGTATTCTTGCCTGAAAAATCCCATGGACAGAGGAGTCTGGTGAGCTATGGTCCATGGGGTCGCAAAAAGTCAGACATGTCTTAGCGACTAAGCACACAAGCATTCCATTATCCATTTATCCCATGAAGCAAAAAGAAAACTTTCCACTCCGTCCAAGACTGTGCTTGTAAAGGCACAGTTACAAGTCTTCCTTCTCATTATCTCATCGTGTGAATCATAGATATAGTAACACAGCCCTGGTTTACATTATAGCAAAATGAAATTGTACCTACATATTCAAAATTTTAGATATGTTGTTAAATTAAATACTGAAAAATAGGTTTCGCCTCACAAAGCCTGCAATTTTCTTCCAGAAAAAAGAGAAACGGGTTTTTTTCCAAAATTGCAGAATACTCATTTTCAAGGGAAGATCACAAAAGAATACAAAATGAAAAATAAATGAATGGGGAGTCTTGAGTTTCTTTTCGTCCCTTTGAATAAAAGGACCATGGCTTTATCTTGAACAGCTGTGTTTACAGGGTTTGCTGATCACTGCAGCTGTACCAGCTGAGTAACAGGAAGGTTAAATTTAAAAAAAAGAAGTTAACTTGGAAATGTGCTAGCTCTTTCTGAGGAATTAATGATATTGTACTTTTTTTTTTTTCCCCAATCCTCCCTTAAAACCTGCTGTTGTGAAGGCAGTTTTAGGTCATTAAGCATTGGAACGTTGAAAGAGCTACCTGAAGTGAATAAACCAGCTTTTCTTCTAGACCCTGAGAAATACTTTAGGGAAAGCCCAGAGGATCAGGGTCCCCAAGTTCCAAAGTTTCCATCACTTTCTGAAAGTAAGTCCTCAACCACTGTACCACTTCCATCCTTTCTCCCCAGGAAACTCAACCAATTAAGAAAACAAAATGGAGAAACATGAAGGTAACACATGTTCGCCTTGTAGATGGCGGTGAAATGAAGTGTGGTTTGACTGCTAAGATTTATAGCTTAGTTGCCGGTCAGTGCTCACAGAAAGGACAGCTAATGGGCTGAAATACATAAAAGGAATATTTTTATTTTGCCACTTTTCTGAAGTCAGAAAGCCATAAATAATATGATTCTGCTATGAATGAGAACCTTTCCCCCTGCAATAATCTGATTTTTCAAATCTGATACCAGAGAAAGAGACATCCTAAGGCTGCTTCTGAACAGAATCTCTGACAATCTGGGTTTGTTCTTTCCATGTGAAACTCTATAAACGGCGGCTACTTAAAGTGTATTGTCTTAGAGCCTTCCAGCTGCAATGCTAGCGTAATGGGACGAGAGGAAAAGAAAGCTTATCTTAGAACATAGAAGTGAATGGTCTCTGAACATTTGGAAACAAGATGTGCAAAAGAATGCTCTATTTTTTTTCAGATTGTTATAGGCTTCCAAGTTTCTAAGAACTTAAAGAGTAATTCTGTACAAAAATCCTACCCGCAAAGAGGGACACAACGGGAGTGCAGGCGATACAACCTGCTACTCCTCGAGGCACTCGGAAAGCATATGGACACCGCAGGGAACTCATTTAAAATAATTAATGAAAAGAGACATTTTCAGCTTGTAGTAGTCAAAAGATCAGAACTGCACTCTAACCATCTGAGATCTGTGGTTTTAAACTTTTCAAATCCTCTGAGATTGGGGTTCAACATCATCCTTGAGAAATAATAACCCTTGTAGGAAGGAGGCGTTTATGCTTACACTTGAGGAAGCTTAAGCCTCTTGTCTCTGCTTGCTTCCCTATTACAGTTGGTCAACATTTGTTTGTTTGTTTGTTTTTAATTCCACTTGTAAGCAAGGTACAGCTGCCATTCCTCACCACTGTATTTCCACTCTAGTTATTATCAGCTTCCTTTGCTTTTTCTGTTTCTCTTTTCTAAATCTAACATTTATTTGCTCTCAGGAGGATCATCTATGATACCTGCTCATTTCCTTTTAAAAACATGAATCCATAAATGGTAGGGCTTTAAATAACCTTTAGTTCATCCGACAGGGCTTCAGTCTATCAGCCAATTGCTTTTTCCCCAGGATGATTCATTTTCAAGAATAAACATGGGAGGACTTATCTTGTCCTGCTGAGTCACAGGTGGAAGATAATTTGGGGAACAGCGAGTAAGAAAAGATCCAGGGAGCCAGAACAAAGTCTAAAGGCAGTTCAGATGTAGAACATGTACCCAGGAGGAAACCAAGACGGAGCAGAGTCAGAATTGAGGCAAGAGAAATAGGAGAGGGAGAATGCAGAAACCTGAGAGCCAGGAAGTAGGAGAAAGAAATGATGAGCGCAGCAAATGACTCTCCTCAGACCTGGGAGCTCCAGTGTTTTTGAGGAGCCTTGTACATTCTGCGCCAGGAAAATTCTCCTTTGTTTTCAGACAACTGCTCCTCTTGGGCAGGGAGGATGTGTAAGGGAAGGTGGTGGTGAATGACTGGTTGGAAATACCAAAAATGCAAAGAAACCTCTAATACATTTTCAAAGTTCAAAGAGAATCTTTTCTCCCAGATATCTTAATATAATTTTTCCTGTAATTTCCACATGATTTAAAAAAGATGCTTTCTTTCTTTTGCTTTTCTATTTTATTCTTCGGCATTTCTTTCTTTGCTCCCTTCTAAATATTTCTACTCATCTGCTTTCTCTGCAAGGAAAACAGTTCCTTTTTGAAAAAGTTTCATCAACTTGAGAGAGAGACAGATATAAACTATTGAGGGTGACGGATGCATGACGCATGACACCACAAATGGGTTCTGTGGAAGCGCCAGGCAGGAAGGCAGATTAAGTCTGTGCTGTGTTGTGCTTCACTCATGTTGACCCTTGGTGATCCCGGCAGGCTCTTCTGTCCATGGGATGGAACCCAGGTCTCCTGCGTTGCAGGAGGATTCTTTACTGTCTGAGCCACTGCCTGGGGCATAATGCTTCCCAGGTGGTATTAGTGGTAAAGAACCCACCTGCTAATACAAGAGATGTAAGAGAAGCAGGTTCAATCCCTGGGTCAGGAAGAACCCCTGAAGGAGGAAATGGCCAATCCACTCCAGTATTCTTGCCTGGAGAATCCCATGGATAGAGGAGCCTGGCAGGCTATAGTCCATGGGATCCCAAAGAGTTGGATATGACTGAGGTGACTTAGCACACATGGGGCATAAGAAAGAATTAGTTCAAATTTCCTCTGAGTGACTGTGTGGATCACAATAAACTGTGGAAAATTCTGAAAGAGATGGGAATACCAGACCAC
>SJYT01041597.1:37748-62843 GCA_006410635.1 Cephalophus harveyi
TTCTGAAAGATGTGTTTATTTCATTTTGACTTTGAAAGGATATTTTCACTGGATTTAAAACTCTAGATAGCAGTATTTTAAAGATATTATATCATTGCTTCCTTGCTCCCAAAGTTTCGGTTTATAAAGTTCCACTCTTCATACTATTGCTACTTCTTTGAATGTAATATTTTTTTCTGACTGTTTTAAAGGTTTTTCTCTTTATGCTTGGTTTTTAGCAGCTTTATCATGCTGGGCATAAATACACTTTTCTCAATATCTATACTGCTTGGGGTTGATAGGAATTTTTGAGTGCATCTTTGTTCAATGTTGGATAATTCTCAGCTATTATCTTTATTTCGTTTCAATTACCATTTTCCAGTCCTGCTGGGATTGCTATTACACATATTTTGGACTTTAATTATATCACAAATGTTTCCCATGTTCTTATATTTCCACTTTATTTTCCTCTCTGGGCTTCATTTTGGATATGTTATATTGATTTATCTTTGCATTCACTAATCCTGTCTCCTTTGAAAGTCTTTTAAACCTATGATATCAGTTTCCAATGTTAGATTATATTTATATATATGTGCATATATACATACATTCGGTTCTAAAATGCCATTTGAATCATATATATATTCTAATTCTCAGTTGAAAATACTTATTACTTATGTTTTAAATTACTTTATGTCATCCATTTTGTCCAAATAGTCTCTGTTTTCTTTAATATATTTATAATTTAAAGTCCTGGCCTGCTGACATCAGTATCTGGATGATCCTTGGATCTGCTTCTAATATCTATTTTTCCTTTTTGGTTACTGGTCACATTTTATTTCTTTCTTGCAAGTCTTATAACTTTATACATTTTCTGATACAGTTTTTTAACTTTTATGACAGAAATTGTGTAAAAGATCTATAGATAATGAAATTAATGTTATTTTCTTGCCTTAGTGGGGAGAAGAGCATGAAGCGTGACTCACGTTGATTCAGTTAGGAGCTGAGTTCAGGCAGAGCCGGTCATGGCTGCAGTTAGACTCTGTTTACTTTCAGTTTCAAATGTTTGCTTAAGGCCTCTCACGTTACTGTAGTTATTGTCTTCTGAGTACTATGAGACTGTGGGAAATGTTCGTCTGCCTCCCCAGTCCAATTCATGGTCTCCCACTCCATCCCAGCACTCAGATTAAGTCCTGTGGGGAACCCTGGGCACAGTTACAAAGTTCCTCTGGATTTCAGTCCACCACATCAACCCACACAGTCATCCAGAGCTCTTCTGATTTTCTTTTCCCTTTAGTAAAGTCTCTTGGTCTGTGGCAAATCTGNGGTCTCCCACTCCATCCCAGCACTCAGATTAAGTCCTGTGGGGAACCCTGGGCACAGTTACAAAGTTCCTCTGGATTTCAGTCCACCACATCAACCCACACAGTCATCCAGAGCTCTTCTGATTTTCTTTTCCCTTTAGTAAAGTCTCTTGGTCTGTGGCAAATCTGTTTCTTAGCAGTGCCTGGACAGGATTAATCCCCAGAGGGAAGAAAAGATTTGGCAATCTCAGCTCACCTGAGAAGGTTCTACCATCTCATGTATTTTAATTTGATAATCTTTGGTTCCACAGCCCTCTTAAGGCTTTAAGAATATCATTTCTGTAATTTACCTTTTTTTTTTCCTTTCTATCTAGTCCAATGAGAAGGATGACCTGGGGCTACTTATATCCTATCCAGAAACAAAATTCCTTTTGAAATGTTGAAACAGGAAAATACCATGTCCAGGTTTGCGTTTTAGAAAGCTTTCTGGAAACTGTGGTGGATGCATTATAATGGGGCTAAACTGAAGGCAGTGGATGTATCAGAGTTGTGGGAACTTGTATGACATCAACTACCTGATTTTCCATGTTCACTTTGCCTTTTACTAGTTGTTTATATCTGGATAAATTATATAACCTACAAATTCTCAGTTTTCTCATCTGTTGAATGGGACCAGTGGTGCCTGGAGTTGTATGAATTAATTTTAGCAGTGACTAGCCATTAATAAGCATAAATGGTAACTATTATTATTTTGAAGATAAGGAGACCCCGAAAGGAAGTAACTAATTTGAGAAGTGTTGCAGAGATAAATGAAAGGATTATGTGCCCTGGTGAGATGTTAAGACATGTATGATTGTCAGGTTTCTAGAGATATCAGTTTCCAATGTTAAATTATATTTATATATATGTGCATATATACATACATTCAGTTCTAAAATGCCATTTGAATCACATATATATTCTAATTCTCAGTTGAAAATACTTGTTACTTATGTTTTAAATTACTTTATGTCATCCATTTTGTCCAAATAGTCTCTGTTTTCTTTAACATATTTATAATTTAAAGTCCTGGCCTGCTGACATCAATATCTGGATGATCCTTGGATCTGCTTCTAATATCTATTTTTCCTTTTTGGTTACTGGTCACATTTTATTTCTTTCTTGAAAGTCCTATAACTTTATACATTTTCTGGTACAGTTTTTCAATTGTATGACAAAAATTGTGTAAAAGATCTATAAATGATGAAATTAATGTTATTTTCTTTCCTTAGTTGGGAGAAGAGCATGAAGCGTGACTCACGTTGATTCAGTTAGGAGCTGAGTTCAGGCAGAACCGGGTCATGGCTGCAGTTAGACTCTGTTTACTTTCAGTTTCAAATGTTTGCCTAAGGCCTCTCACGTTAGTGTAGTTGTTGTCTTCTAAGTACTATGAGACTGAGGGCAATGTTCATCTGCCTCCCCAGTCCAATTCATGGTCTCCCACTCCATCCCAGCACTCAGATTAAGTCCTGTGGGGAACCCTGGGCACAGTTGCAAAGTTCTTATGGATTTTAGTCCACCACATCAACCCACACAGTCACCCAGAGCTCTTCTGATTTTCCTTTCCCTTTAGAAACGTCTCTTTGTCTGTGGCAAATCTGTTTCTTAGCAGTGCCTGGACAAGATTAATCCCCAGGGGGAAAGCAAAGTTCTTATGGATTTTAGTCCACCACATCAACCCACACAGTCACCCAGAGCTCTTCTGATTTTCCTTTCCCTTTAGAAACGTCTCTTTGTCTGTGGCAAATCTGTTTCTTAGCAGTGCCTGGACAAGATTAATCCCCAGGGGGAAGAAAAGATTTGGCAATCTCAGCTCACCTGGGAAGGTTCTACCATCTCATGTATTTTAATTTGATAATCTTTGTTTCCACAGCCCTCTTAAGGCTTTAAGAATATCATTTCTGTAATTTACCTTTTTTTTTTTTTTCTTCTATCTAGTCCAATGAGAAGGATGACCTGGGGCTACTTATATCCTACCCAGAAACAAAATTCCTTTTGAAATCTTGAAACAGGAAAATCCATGTCCAGGTTTGCATTTTAGAAAGCTTTCTGGGAACTGTGTGGTGGATGCATTATAATGGGGCTAAACTGAAGGCAGTGAATGTATCAGAGTTGTGGGAACTTGTATGACATCAACTACCTGCTTTTCCATGTTCACTTTGCCTTTTTCTAGTTGCTTATATCTGGATAAATTATATAACCTACAAATTCTCAGTTTTCTCATCTGTTGAATGGGACCAATGGTGCCTGGAGTTGTATGGATTAATTTTAGCAGTGACTAGCCATTAATAAGCATAAATGGTAACTATTATTATTTTGAAGATAAGGAGACCCTGAAAGGAAGTAACTAATTTGAGAAGTGTTGCAGAGATAAATGAAAGGATTATGTGCCCTGGTGAGATGTTAAGACATGTATGATTGTCAGGTTTCTAGCCTGTATAACTGTGTCNATTAATTTTAGCAGTGACTAGCCATTAATAAGCATAAATGGTAACTATTATTATTTTGAAGATAAGGAGACCCTGAAAGGAAGTAACTAATTTGAGAAGTGTTGCAGAGATAAATGAAAGGATTATGTGCCCTGGTGAGATGTTAAGACATGTATGATTGTCAGGTTTCTAGCCTGTATAACTGTGTCAATAAAAGAGGCAGTTATTGAGAGAGGACTTATAGGAGGAAGAGATGGTATAGAGTTAGTTTCAGACTATGTTGAAACAGAGGTACCTGTGGGTCATCAACCAAGGAAAGTTAGCACTTTTCCAAGAAACTGTCTATAGTAGGGAGGAAAGACAAAGACCAATAACTGAAAAGCCACTATAAGTCAGGAGAACTACAGTCATTGTTTTAGAATTAGTTTTATTTTTTAGTTCATTTTTTTCTTCTGATTTTAGATAGAATATATGCACATTATAAAATACTGGCTAGTAAGAAATAAAGAGATTCTAAAGAACACAGCAATAGGGAGTCTAAAGAGCAGCCACTACTTCCAGGCCTGAGTTAGATGGGGGAAGATGCCCACTAGGGCTGAGAGCCAGACCTTGCGGGAGTGGGTTCATCCCCGTCTTACTGGATGGCAAGATGGCAGAGCTGCTGCAGGTGGAATTTGCACAAGTCTGTTCTCAGATTCTCTCCCATCCACAGGGGGTGCAGAACTCACTGCAAAGCCATGAAGGGGGTGAGGGGAGGCTGTCACAGGGAGACACCAGGGAATCACACTGGTGGCCTTCCCTTTGCCTCCTGGGGTATTACGGAAAGTCGTTCACTGGATGGTGGCACACAGGTGGCTCTCTGCTGAGAGCGTGACAAGGGAAGCTGCTGGTTCTGGAGAAGCCTTACTTGCATAACAAGAGTCTGGAGCTGGAGGAGACACGAGAGGAGCTGGGTCCTGGGAAGCCATGCTGTAGGTGTCTAGGGCTGGAGGAGCAGCCCTGTAGGAGGCTGGTGAGAGAAGCACCCACTTAGAGAGAAATCCAGTGTCCCTCTAGTGCCCTCTAGTGACAGAGCTCAGCATCATACCCGCTGTAAAGGAGAGCATTTACAGGACTCTGGCCCATTATCACCTGGTGCTTAGTGGTAAAGAACCTGCCTGCCAAAGCAGGAGACCTAAGAGATGTAGGTTCTATTCCTGGGTCTGGAAGATCCCCTGGAGGAGGGCATGGCAACCCATTCCAGTATTCTTACCTGGAAAATCCCATGGACAGAGGAACCTGGAGGGCTACAGGTCAAGGGTGGCAAGAGTCAGACATGGCTGAAGCGACTTAGCATGCAGGCACAGACCATTATCACACAGCAAGCAGTGAAGAGTGGAATGGGAACCGAGCAGCAAACATTGATAGTTGGCATAGTGCCCTGTTCCCTGGCTATTCATGTTCTTCACATTATTTGGTAACCTTTGAAATCACAGTCATTATTCCTACTAAGTTATAAGGCGTCAATGGTTATGGTTGTCTTTTGAATAAAACCTGGAAGACTCAAAGCAATAAAGATATAGTAAGGACCAAATTTCTAGCGTAAGCATGGCTTCAAATCAAGACTACCATTTGCTACCTGTATGACCTTGATCAGGTCAATTAAACTCTCTATGCCTTAGTTTCTTCAACTGAAAATGGGCATCATATTTGTTACCCTCCCCATAATGTTGTTGTGAACATTAGGTGAAATAACCCATGTGAAGCCCTTAGCACAGAGCCTGTCACCTAATCAAAGTTTAATACATTTTTTAATTGATGATATTATTATATCATCAATAAATAGCTTTATGACATAGGGATTATTATTGCCCCTATTTACTATATAAAGGGTCTCTGGCATAGGCTCTATGGCATAGAAGAAGAGTTTAAATAATTTATCTAGTTTTGCATAACCAGTAAAAGGTGGATTATAGTTGAGAAGAATCCATGTTATTCAGGCAGGTGTCCATGTTATTAATATTTCTAGATGCAGCGCCTCTTGTTCAAATAGTGATGAAATCACAATCCCTGGGCAACCTATTCTTATGATGATTTATAAATCCAGCTATTTCACTTAATATTGCCTGTTTTATCACTTTCATTTAAAATTGTTCGTCTCCTTGTTCGTAGGAGGCTATTGAATTTGAAAATTACTATTATAAATGGCACTTTAAAAAAATCTCTTAAAAAAATCTCAATTAAAAAATCTTAAAAAAACTCAATCACCAATATAGTCCCCCCTCCACATTATCATTACAGAGTCTACCTTAAATCTTTGCACTGCATTTTACATACATTCTTGAAATCTCCATAATTACAGTGTTTGGAAGGTTATTTGGGGATTGCACAATGAGAGGCATTTTGCCAGACTTGCTTTCAACACTCTAAACTATTATTTTGGAACTTGGGACAGTTTTCAAACACTTCGTAACCCCCAGGTGACTTTTTAATCTTACTTACTGGGTTTTTCAGTGTTCTTTTGTATTTTCTTTCTTTCCCTTTCAAGTTGAAACATCTTTCACAATCTCTCTTTAGCTTCCAAGTTGTTCCCTGTGGGTTCTCAAACAGCTTGAAACCCCTTTTTGATATGCTTTATTCAAAAAACTGGAAGCTACTTAGAAGTGGCTCTGGGTCAGATTTTGTCAATAAATTCCCCAGAAGTCATTCAAATTGTACTTATAACATCTTTAAAACTTCCAGGATAGAGGAAATACTGCATTAGTGATACCTCGGGTGAGTTGTTTGGTTGTTGTTGTTGTTCTGTCAAAGACAAAATGCACAGGATAATGTAAGAGATAACTGTATTCAAGCTATTGCAAGAGGAAGAATATTCACTAAAGAGGAATATCTCAAAAAAGGAAGGGGGCTTGAGCTGTTATAGAGACAGGTCAATGAATCCATGAGTCTTACCAGACTTGTGAGGAGGGTGGAGAAGGCCTTATCGCGAAGGAGAGAGAAAAGAGTGGTCCTTTGCTGTCATCTGTTTCCAGAACATGAGAGAATGTGACTTTCTTAACTGCCTTCATGTTCTGGTTTTACAGAATTCAGGTAAGGTTCAATGTTGTTAGCCACCTCACTTTTGTTCAAGATGAATGAATACCACTCATTGTTGGACAACCCAGAGATGATCATGAATTCTCTGGGTGGGGCAAAACAGTGTCTAAGAAGTCTCTCTCGGGGATTCTTGCTGGCATTGCTCCAACAGAACCAGTTGAGCCCAATGTTAGGAGGGAGTGGCAAAGGTCAGTTGTTTCTAAGCCCGGGAGGTCCTGACAGCAAAGGAGAGCTGCAAGGCAGCCTAGAGACTTGGACTGTCAGGTTTTAGTTCTCAGTTTTAGACAGATGTAAGAAGAACTGAATAAGTTTGGAGGATTGTAGTCGGATACTGAAGAAAACTCGAAGAACTGAAAAATTCGTTCAGTTCAGTCATTCAGTCGTGTCCGACTCTTTGCGACCCCATGAATTGCAGCACGCCAGGCCTCCCTGTCCATCACCAACTCCCGGAGTTCACTCAAACTCATGTCCATCGAGTCGGTGATGCAATCCAGCCATCTCATCCTCTGTCATCCCCTTCTCCTCCTGCCCCCAATCCCTCCCAGCATCAGAGTCTTTTCCAATGAGTCATCTCTTCGCATCAGGTGGCCAAAGTATTGGAGTTTCAGCTTTAGCATCAGTCCTTCCAAAGAACAGCCAGGACTGATCTCCTTTAGAATGGACTGGTTGGATCTCCCTGCAGTCCAAGGGACTCTCAAAAGTCTTCTCCAACACCACAGTTCAAAAGTAGGGGTTGATAATTTGTACAAGATAATAGCCTCTGACCCAGTTTGCAGGTGAAGGTGAAGTCACTCAGTAGTGTCCGACTCTTTGTGACCCCGTGGACTGTAGCCCACCAGGCTCCTCCGTCCATGGGATTGGACGGAATGGGTTGCCATTTCCTTCTCCAGGGGATCTTCCCAACCCAGGGATCGAACCCAGGTCTCCCGCATTGGAGGCAGACACTTTAACCTCTGAGCCACCAGGTAGGGTACCAAAACTGGTGTTTTCAAGGAACAGGAGCAAGTCAGTTAAAACTCTATCAGATGAGATAGAGTTTACATATCCATGGCAACTTACAATTTACAAAGAGGAGGGAAATAGTTCAAAAATACTGAACTCAACTAGAATCTGCCTACTCAGAAGGATATGCTAGAATCAATATTGTCAACACTGGGTTTTCATTGCTCTCTATAGTTCTATAGGTAAGACATATACATATAAAATCCACCTTGCTTTATAATACAATCTTAAATCTAGTATCAGTAAAGAAAAAGAATCTGATATTATGGAAATCTTCTTACTTGAACAAATAATTAAATACAAGGAGAATATATTTATAGATATATTCAGTTTAAGTAAGAAATAAGAGATTTCTACATGTTATTCATTCTAGGAAATTTTAGATAACTGAAGGTCCAGATTGAGCACAAAACTCAGAGACATCTTAGAAGGAAACAAAAAATCCTTCCTATTATATCTTTGCTTACATGATATCACCATAAATTGAGTCCTACAAAATAGAAGTCATTAACATGTGAAAGACATTTTTTAAAAGATTCAACAGATGGTTCACATCATATGTCATCAGGGAAATTCAAAGTAAAAAAGAACAATGAGTTATCACTATGCACTCATTAGAATGGCCAAAATCTAGAACATTGACAGCACCAAATGCTGGTAAGGTTGTAGAGTAACCGACCAACTATCTTCCAAAGTGGCCGTACAATTTTGCATTCTCACCACGGGGAAAGAAGCTAATCTGTGAAGGTACACACTGTACGATTCCCATGATTCCTACTCTGTGAGATTCTGGAAAAGACACTGTTGTTCATCTGATATATAGTTAGTCTTCAATCAGGGGGCAAAAGGGAGATCAGATGACAAAAGATTAACTTTGCTTTATTAAAATCACTGAATCATTTAATTTTCATGAAAATGTTTGAATAGCTTCATGACCACCACATTTTTCATTTTCATCATTTTTAAAACACCTTTTGGTTATCATTATTAACAAATCTTGTTGGGCAGCCAACTATAAAATAAAGTGATCAATGTACAATGTCATCTTTTCCTGAGTAGGAAGTGAGTGAGTGAGTGAGTGAGTGAAGTCGCTCAGTCGTGTCCGACTCTTTGCGACCCCATGGACTGTAGCCCACCAGGCTCCTCCCTCCATGGGATTCTCCAGGCAAGAGTACTGGAGTGGGTTGCCATTTCCTTCTCCAGGGGATCTTCCTGACTCAGGGATCGAACCCAGGTCTCCTGCATTCCAGGCAGACGCTTTAACCTCTGAGTCACCAGGGAATAACACTTGATATTAATTTTTAAGAGCAGGTGTTATGGTTAGTGGATGGATATACAGATTTGTGACATCGAAATGCACCCTTCTATTACCATAACAGAGTTCCTCAGGTCTCTGGAATATAGAAATTTCAAAGTGTGAGTAGTGAACCTGCCCCTTTACAAGCCTGGAGAATCTTCATTCATTTGTTCATTTATTCAACATATATATACATATATATATATAAATATATATTTTTTCTTTTTTGTGCTTTATTTTTATTTTTTTTTAATTTTTACTTTATTTTACTTTACAATACCGTATTGGTTTTGCCATACATTGACTTGAATCCACCATGGGTGTATATGAGATCCCAATCCTGAATCCCCCTCCCACATCCCACCCCATTTCCTCTCTCTGGATCATCCCTGTGTACCAGACCCGAGCATCCTGTATCCTGTATCGAACATAGGCTGGTGCTTCATTCTTACATGATAGTATACATGTTTCAATGCCATTCTCCCAAATCATCCCACCCTCTCCCTTTCCCACAGAGTCCAAAAGTCCGTTCTATACATCTGTGTCTCTTTAGAACAGGTTCTGAAATCTAAGTGTTAGACAAAGTCTCCACTAGTAGTCTAATATGTTATTGTATAAATTCATGAGAAATTTATGATCCCTGGACATCCTAATATTGTCTTGCAAGGGGCTTTGGCCTTTCTTTGCCACCAATTTACTGGTACTATTATTATTTTTGTGTTATAAGCTTTTAAAACCTAATTTCAATATCTGTTTTTTATTGTGAGCTATCTATCTCAAATTATTTCCGGGAACAATACACATCGAAAACATGAAAAAGGAAGGACCTCTATAGGTTCCATGGGAAAAGGATAACCCATCATCCCCTTACAGTGAGCATCATACCACCTAAGGTAGGCACTAAGATTTAACAGCTCTTGGGTTTAAACTCTTTAGTTCCTGCCTCTTCTCTTTCAGTACAAAATAGCAGTACATCCTGAATGCACCTTTGGCTCTATCAAGCTTTGGACTTGGACTAAACAGCTCACCTGATTTCCAGGTTTGACCAGGCGTAGGGCAGCTTCAGCACAAAGGTGAGCTGCCTTAATGACATCTGCTTTCCGCCCTGTTACTTGGGTCCCCTGATTATAGTTTCCTTTGTTGTGCAGAAGCTTTTAATTTTAATTAGATCCCATTTGTTTATTTTTGCTTTTATTTCGAGTATTCTGGGAGGTGGATCATAGAGGATCCTGCTTTGATTTATGTCAAAAAGTGTTTTGCCTATGTTCTTCTCTAGGAGTTTTATAGTTTCTGGTCTAACATTTAGATCTTTAATCCATTTTGAGTTTATTTTTGCCATCTTCTAAATACCAGACACAATGCTGCATGCTAAGGTGTATGGTATATAAAGGCAGACATGGTCTGTGCACTTATTGAATTTATCACCTAGGAGCAATAACTAAATAACTGAATATAAGAAGGTACATTTGGATAGTGATATTAATAAAAGGCGGCTTCCCAGGTGGTGCTAGTGGTAAAGAATCCACGTGCCAATGCAAGAGATGTAAGAGATGCAAGTTCGATCCCTGGGTTGGGAAGATCTTCTGGAGGAGGGCATGGTAACTCACCCCAGTATTCTTGGCTGAAAAATCCCATGGACAGAGGAGCCTGGCAGGCTACATAGGGTTGCAAAGAGTCAGACACAACTGAAGTGACTTAGCATGCACACGTTAACAAATGGTATGAAGAAAATAAAGCAAGGTAATGTGACTAGATGGAGCATCAGTGAAAGTTTCTCTGAATGTTGAGCTGAATCCTGAAAGATAGGAGGAAACAGTTCTTCAAACAATTGGGGACAGAATATTCCAAGAATGGGAACAGAAGTGTAAAGCTACTGAGGTGGGAACAATGTTGGTGTATTCTAGGGACAGAAATGTCAGTTTTACTGGAGCAGAGTGAGAGAGATGCTTGTAGGGGGCATGAGGTGAGGGTGGAGAGGGTTAGGGATCAGGTCACATGGGGCCATGTAGCCTGGGCAATAAACCTAGGTTAATTTTAAATGTGAAGGAAGTCTTAGAAGGCTTAAAGATGGAATGTGACCCAATGAATCCAAATACATTGACTGTTACTAACCCTTCACCCTTGGCGAGTGAACCACTCGCCAAGATTACAAGTAAGTTGTTGGACCCAAAGGACAAGAAGTTTGAGGCTTGAGGTTCTACATGACACCTATATGGAATTTGAAGGTGCTTTAAGATAAGCTGTATGTTTGAACAAATATAAATTTTCTTTACAAGGAGTATCTGACAGATTCCAGTCACAAATCACAGGAACCTTGATAAACAGTCTATTTGTCTCCATAAGAACACTTCATCCTTCACAACTGTTCTGCCTTAAACAACACACTTTATGGCAAGTGTATCAGTCAGGGTTCAGGGAAGCCAAACTAGCAGGACCGTATATTGAAATTTATGACAAGGAATCACCTTATGGGGTTGTGAGGTCTGGTGCAGCAAGTCCAAGAAGAGTAGGGCTGAGTCAGGAAGGAAGATTATGGGTAGATTGAGCACAGGCTAAAGCTGTCATCCGCAGCAGTTAAAACAGGAAGCGCATGGAACTCTGTGGGCAAAAGCAGAAGCCTTTGTCCAGTTTATTGGCATTTCTTTTCTCTCATAAGGAAGCCTCAGTTCTGCTTTTGAGGTCTTCTAACTGGCTAAGTCTGGCTTTCCCAATTATCCAGGATAATCTCCGTACTAAGAGTCCATTGATTAGGGACTTTATATTGGCAAAATTTCTTCAGGGCAACACCTAGATTAGTGTTTGATTGCATAACTGAGAAGAGTCTTCAGAAGTCTGTAATGAAAACGAGTCGTCACAGCAAGGTTAAAGATATTCTTTTATAATCTTAAAGAGGTTCAATAAATGGATAACGGTTTCTTACATGTATTGTAATCCATGGCAGACTCACTCATATGCAAACATTATGCCATGAATCCAGCAGGTGCTGTTACTCTGAATAGCGAGATGAATTGAGGACCATTATTCATTTAGACGGTGTTAGGTTAATGACATGACTTTTGCCACACGAAGGAGCTTGTCAGTGAAGCTAATGTAGGTTAATTTATATAAGTTTTATCCACAAACACCCCTGTGAATATTAGGAGTTACTAATCACTATGGTGGCTCAGATGGTAAAGAATCCATCTGCAATGCAAAAGACTGGGGTTCAAGCCATGGGTCAGGAAGATCCCCTGGAGAATGGAATGGCAACTCACTCCAGTATTCTTGCCTGGAAAATCCCATGGACAGAGGAGCCTGGTGGGCTACAGTCCATGGGAGCACAAAGGGTTGGGCACAAATGAGCGACTAACCCTTCCCTTACCTTATCACTTCATGGCAAATAGATAGGAAAAATGTGAAAACGTCGCAGATTTCATTTTCCTGGGCTCCAAAATCAATGTGGATGGTGACTGCAGCCACGAAATTAAGAGACGCTTGCTCCTTGGAAGAATAGCTATGTCAAACTTAGTGTTTTAAGAAGCAGACACATCACTTTGCTGACAAAGGTCCATGTAGTCAAAGCTATGGTTTTTCCAATAGTCACATATGGATGTGAAAGTTGGACCATAAAGAAGGTTGTGTGCCGAAGAATTGACACTTTCGAACTGTGGTGCTGGAGAAGACTTTGAGAGTCCTTTGGACAACAAGGAGATCAAACTAGTCAATCCTAAAGGAAATCAGTCCTGAATATTCATTGGAAGGACTGATGCTGAAGCTGAAGCTCCAATACTTTGGCCACCTGATGCGAAGAGCTGACTCACTGGAAAAGACCCTGATGCTGGGAAAAATTGAGGTCAAGAGGAGAAGAGGGTGACAGAGGATGAGATGGTTGGATGGCATCACTGATTCAATGAACATGAGTTTGGGCAAACTCAGGGAGATAGTGATGGATAGAAAAGCCTGGCATTCTGCAGTTCATGGGGTCACAAAGAGTTGGAGACAACTTAGCAACTGAAAAACAGCAACAACAAGGAGTTTTAGGGTGCTCTGGGTAAAGAGAGGAAGTCAGGTTGCAAGCAGGGATCATTTCCAGGTAAACATTTCAGGTGCCTTTTGTAAAAAAAATCTGAAGACGAAAAAGACTCATCTCTACAAAGCTTCCAGTAACTTGTTGAGATTTATTTTCTCATTCTAAATACATAGCCACTTTTATGAACAATTTTGTATTTGTAATTTTTTGTTCATTTTCTTAAAGAAAATTCTCCAAATTGTAAGTTTCAGGCCCAGGAAATAGGTATCCAGCCTTGCATATGAATTTTTTATCATTTGTTTTTTAACTCAAAAATAAATAAATAAATAATCCCTGACAAGAACTTACAAAGGCTTTTTGGTTCGTTATTGATTGAATGGTCCCCAAAACCAGTCAGTTGCAATGAAAGTTCCCCATCTAGTTGTGATACATCTGAATGTATCAGAATGTTACACAGTTTATTGTGATCCACACAATCAAAGGCTTTCAGAATGTTCCACAGTTTATTGTGATCCACACAATCAAAGGCTTTGGCATAGTCAATAGAGCAGAAGTAGATGTTTTTCTGAAACTCTCTTGCTTTTTTGATGATCCAGTGGATGTTGGCAATTTGATCTCTGGTTCTTCTGCCTTTTTAAAAACCAGCTTGAACATTGGAAGCTCATGGTACATGTATTGCTGAAGCCTGGCTTGGAGAATTTTGAGCATTACTTTACTAGCCTGTGAGATGAGTGCAATTGTGCGGTAGTTTGAGCATTCTTTGGCACTGCTTTTCTTTGGGATTGGAATGAAAACTGACCTTTTCCAGTCCTGTGACCACTGTTAAGTTTTCCAAATTTGCTGATATATTGAGTGCCACACTTTCACAGCATCATCTTTCAGAATTTGAAACAGCTCAACTGGAATTCCATCACCTCCACTAGCTTTGTTCGTTGTGATGCGTTCTAAGGCCCACTTGACTTCACATTCCACGATGTCTGGCTCTAGGTGAGTGATCACACCATCGTGATTATCTTGGTCATGAAGATTTTTTTGTACAGTTCTTCTGTGTATTCTTGCCACCTCTTCTTAATATCTTCTGCTTCTGTTAGGTCCATACCATTTCTGTCCTTTATCAAGCCCATCTTTGAATGAAATGTTCCCTTGGTATCTCTAATTTTCTTGAAGAGATCTATAGTCTTTAAGTAGTTGGAGCATTCTTTGGCATTGCCTTTCTTTGGAATTGGAATGAAAACTGACCTTTTCCAGTCCTGTGGCCACTGCTGAGTTTTCCAAATTTGCTGGCATATTGAGTGCAGCACTTTCACAGCATCATCTTTCAGGATTTGAAACAGCTCCACTGGAATTCCATCACCTCCACTAGCTTTGTTCATAGTGATGCTTTCTAAGGCCCACTTGACTTCACATTCCAGGATGTCCGGCTCTAGATTAGTGATCACATCATCATGATTATCTGGGTCAGGAAGATCTTTTCTGTACAGTTTTTCCGTGTATTCTTGCCACCTCTTCTTAATATCTTCTGCTTCTGTTAGGTCCATACCATTTCTGCCCTTTATCGAGCCTATCCTTGCATGAAATGTTCCCTTGGTATCTCTAATTTTCTTGAACAGATCTCTAGTCTCTCCCATTCTGTTGTTTTCCTCTATTTCTTTGCATTGATCACTGAAGAAGACTTTCTTACCTCTTCTTGCTATTTTCTGCAACTCTGCATTCGGATGCGTATATCTTTCCTTTACTCCTTTGCTTTTCGCCTCTTTTCTTTTCACAGCTATTTGTAAGGCCTCCCCAGACAGCTATTTTGCTTCTTTGGATTTCTTTTCCATGGGGATGGTCTTGATCCCTGTCTCCTGTACAATGTCAGGTACAATGCTAATCTTTAAAGCACAGAAAAGACTTACCTCTCTGGCAATAATTTATGAATCAGGTTACTCATGCATTTTCCTTTGATTCTTGATCATCCCTCTTCTGCTTTCTGAGTCACTAATCTGCTACCTCAGTTCCTAATATCTGCCTCATGCCTAGTCTGGACAAAATATTGAACATTAGAATTCCAATCCATTACATCTTGAGTTAATTACATTGCTGTTATTGTTCACTCAGTCATGTCTGACTTTTTGTGACCCCATGGACTGCAGCACGCCAGGCTTCCCTGTTCCTCACAATTTTCCGGAGTTTGCTCAAACTCATATCCATTGAGTCCGTGATGCCATCCAACCATCTTATGCTCTGTTGTCCCCTTCCCCTCCTGCCTTCAGTCTTTCCCAGCATCAGGATCTTTTCCAATAAATTGACTCTTTGCATTAGGTGGTCAAAGTATTGGAGCTTCAGCTTCAGCATCAGTCCTTCCAACAACTAATGGTTCTAGGCCCCACAACAGACTTCCCAACTGAAGGATCTGGAAAAGGGACTGTGTATCTCAAGTAATCTGACTTTGAAAGTCAGCAGGATTTGATTACAGAATTTCCAGAAGACTGGGGAAACAGAGACTCTTTGAAGGCACAAACAAAACCTTGTGCACACCAAGACCCAGGAGAAAGGATCAGTGACTCCTCACACTATTTCTAGACAACATTTCCTCAGGCTGTATATCATAATTTGTATGTTGTGACTTTCATTTACTTCACTATGAAGATCATCATTTTCTGTAAGTGCTCCACTCTTTCAGTGAGCTTTAAATTCATTGCAGCTGAGAAGGGCTTTTGATACAGAGCCTGACCAGAGCAGTGCTGTGGGGACAGGTTCCTCCCTTGCTTAGAGACAGAACTAGCTTTAACAGGAGTCCTGTTACACTGCTGCCTCACTAAGTGTGCTGTCAGTGTTACCTCCACATTTCATTTGTTTATTTACCTCATTTTATTATCAACTGTGAAGATGGCTGAGTGCCGAAGAATTGATGCTTTTGAACTGTGGTGTTGGAGAAGACTATTGAGAGTTCCTTGGACTGCAAGGAGATCCAACCAGTCCATTCTGAAGATCAGCCCTGGGATTTCTGTGGAAGGAATGATGCTAAAGCTGAAACTCCAGTACTTTGGCTACCTCATGCAAAGAGTTGACTCATTGGAAAAGACTCTGATGCTGGGGGGGATTGGGGGCAGGAGGAGAAGGGGACGACCGAGGATGAGATGGCTGGATGGCATCACTGACTCGATGGACGTGAGTCTGAGTGAACTCCCGGAGTTGGTGATGGACAGGGAGGACTGGCGTACTGTGATTCATGGGGTTGCAAAGAGTCAGACATGACTGAGGGACTGAACTGAACTGAACTGAACTGAAGCCAGATCTATTCAAGGTGCGGGGCTTCCCTGGTAGCTCAGTGATAAAGAATCCACAAAAAATTCAGGAAGCATGAGTTTGATCCTTGGGTCAATAAGATCCCCTGGAGAATGGAATAGCAACCCACTCCAGTATTCTTGCCTGGGAAATCCCAAGGTCAGAGGAGTCTGGCAGGTTACAGTCCATGGGGTCACAAAAGAGTTGTGCATGACTTAGTGACTAAAACAACAACAAATTTAGGTCCTCATAGATAAAGAAAGGTAATGCCAAAGAATGCTCAAACTACCGCACAATTGCATTCATCTCTCATGCTAATAAAGTAATGCTCAAAATGCTCCAAGCCAGGCTTCAGCAATACATGAATCGTGAACTTCCTGATGTTCAAGAAGATTTTAGGAAAGGAAGAGGAACCAGAGATCAAATTGCCAACATCTGCCAGATCATGGAAAAAGGAAAAGAGTTCCAGAACAATATCTATTTCTGCTTTATTGACTATGCCAAATACTTTGACTGTGTGGATCACAATAAACTGTGGAAAATTCTGAAAGAGATGGGAATACCAGACCACCTGAACTGCCTCTTGAGAAATCTGTATGCAGGTCATGAAGCAACAGTTAGAACTGGACATGGAAAAACAGACTGGTTCCGAATAGGAAAAGGAGTACGTCAGGGCTGTATATTGTCACCCTGCTTTTTAAACTTCTATGCAGAGTACATCATGAGAAACGCTGGGCTGGAAGAAGCACAAGCTGGAATCAAGATTGCTGGGAGAAATATCAATAACCTCAGATATGCAGATGACACCACCCTTATGGCAGAAAGTGAAGAACTAAAAAGCTTCTTGATGAAAGTGAAAGAGGAGAGTGAAAAAGTTGGCTTAAAGCTCAACATTCAGAAAACGAAGATCATGGCTTCTGGTCCCATCACTTCATGGGAAATAGATGGGGAAACAGTGGAAACTGTCAGACTTTAGTTTTTGTGGCTCCAAAATCACTGCAGATGGTGATTGCAGCCATGAAATTAAAAGACGCTTACTCCTTGGAAGGGAAGTTATGACCAATCTAGATAGTATATTCAAAAGCAGAGACATTACTTTGCCAAGAAAGGTCCATCTAGTCAAGGCTATGGTTTTTCCAGTAGTCATGTATGGATGTGAGAGTTGGACTGTGAAGAAAGCTGAATGCTGAAGAATTGATGCTTTTGAACTGTGGTGTTGGAGAAGACTCTTGAGAGTCCCTTGGACTGCAAGGAGATCCAAACAGTCCATTCTAAAAGAGATCAGTCCTGGGTGTTCTTTGGAAGGAATGATGCTAAAGTTGAAACTCCAGTACTTTGGCTACCTCATACGAAGAATTGACTCATTGGAAAAGACTCTGATGCTGGGAGGGATTGGGGGCAGGAGGAGAAGGGAACGACAGAGGATGAGATGACTGAATGGCATCACTGACTCAATGGACGTNGTACTTTGGCCACCTCATGGGAAGAGTTGACTCATTGGAAAAGACTCTGATGCTGGGAGGGATTGGGGACGGGAGGAGAAGGTGATGACAGAGGATGAGATGGCTGGATGGCATCACCGATGGCATCACCGATGGACATGAGTTTGAGTAAATTCCGGGAGTTAGTGATGGACAGTCAGGCCTGGCATGCTGCAATTCACAGAGTCGGACACGACTGAGTGACTGACCTGAACTGAAAATCTTTGACTGTGTGGATCACAGCAAACTGTGAAAAATTCTTAAAGAAATAGTAGTACCACACCACCTTACCTGCCTCTTGAGAAATCTATATGCAGGTCAAGAAGCAAGTTTGAACTGGATATGTAACATACTGTCTCCAAATTGGGAAAGGGGTACATCAAGGCAGTGTATTTTCACCATGCTCATTTAACGTATATGCAGAGAACATCATGTGAAATGCTAGACTGTATATAGCACAAGCTGGAATGAAGATTGCTGGAAGAAATATCATAATTGCAGATATGCAAATGACACCATCCTTATGGCAGAAAGTGAAGAAGAACTAAAGAGCTTCTTGATGAAAGTGAAAGAGGAGATTGAAAAAGTTGGCTTAAAACTCAACATTCAGAAAACTAAGATCATGGCATCCAGTCCCATCACTTCATGGCAAATAAATGGGAAAACTGTGGAACCAATGAGAGACTTGATTTTCTTGGGCTCCAAAATCACTGCAGATGGTGATTGCAGCCATGAAATTAAAAGATGCTTGCTCCTTGGAAGAAAATTTATGACCAACCTAGATAGCATATGAAAAAGCAGAGACATTACTTTGCCAACAAATGTCTGCCTAGTCAAAGCCTTGGTTTTTCCAGTAGTAATGTATTGATGTGAGATTTAGACTATAAAGAAAGCTGAGTGCTGAAATATTGATGTTTTTGAACTGTGGGGTTGTAGAAGACTCTTGAGAGTCCCTTGGACTGCAAAGAGATCAAAGCAGTCAATCCTAAAGGAAATCAGTCCAGAGTATTCATTGGAAGGACTGATGTTGAAGCTGAAGCTTCAGTACTTTGGCCACCTGTTATGAAAAACTGATTCATCGGAAGGACTCTAATGCTGAGATTGAAGGCAGGAGAAGAAGGGGATGACAGAGCATGAGATGGTTGAATGTCATCACTGTCTCTATGGAAATGAGTTTGAGCAAGCTCCAGGATTTGGTGATGGACAGGGAAGCCTGGCATGCTGCTGTCCATGGGATTGCTAAGAGTAGGACATGACTGAGTGACTGATCTGAATGGACGTTGGCAATTTGATTTCTGGTTCCTCTGCCTTTTCTAAATCCGGCTTCAACATCTGGAAGTTCTCTGTTCACGTACTGTTGAAGTCTCCCTCGGAGAAAATTGAGCATTACTTTGCTAGCATGTGAGATGAGTGCAATTGTGTGGTAGTTTGAGCATTATTTGGAATTGGAATAAAAACTGAACTTTTCCTGTCCTGTGGCCACTGCTGAGTTTTCCAAATTTGCTAGCTTATGGAGTGCAGCACTTTCACAGCATCATTTTTTAGGATTTAAAATAACTCAACTGGAATTCCATCACCTCCACTAGCTTTGTTGGTATTCCAGGATGTCAGGCTCTAGGTGAGTTATCACACTATCATGGTTATCTGGGTCATGAACATCTGTTTTGTATAGTTCTGTGTATTCTTGCCACCTCTTCTTAATATCTTCTGCTTCTGTTAGGTCCATACTGTTTCTGTCATTTATTTTGGCCATTTTTGCATGAAATGTTCCCTGGTATCTCTAATTTTCTTGAAGAGATCTCTAGTCTTTCCCAGTCTATTGTTTTCCTCTATTTCTTTGCATTGATCACCGAGGAAGACTTTTTTATCTCTCCTTGCTATTCTTTGGAACACTCTATTCAGATGGATATATCTTTCCTTTACTCCTTTGCCTTTCGCTTCTCTTCTGTCAGCTATTTTGTAATGCCTCTTTAGACAATCATTTTACCTTTTTTGCTTTTCTTCTTTTTGAATGTAATTTTGATCCCTGCCTTTTTTACAGTATTACAAACCTCTGTCCATAGTTCTTCAAGCATTCTATCAGATCTAATCCTTTGGATCTATTTGTCACTTCCACTGTTATCATAAAGAATTATATTTAGGTCATACATGAATGGTCTAGGTGTTTTCCTGCTTTATTCAATAACTGTGAATTTTGCAATGAGGATTTCATGATCTGAGCCACAGTCAGCTCCTGGTCTTGTTTTGGTGACTGTGTAGAACTTTTCCCTCTTCTGTTGCAAAGAATATAATCAATGTGATTTAAGTATTGATCATCTGGTGATGTCCATATGTAGAGTTGTCTCATGTGTTGTTAGAAGATGGTATTTGCTATGATCAGTGCAAAACTCTGGCAAAGTTTTTGCCTGCACTCTCTTGGCAAAACTCTGTTAGCCTTTGCCCTGCTTCATTTTGTACTCCAAAACTAAACTTGCCTTTCACTCCTGGTATCTCTTGACTTCCTACTTTTGCATTCCAGTAACCTAGGGTAAAAAGGACATCTTGTTTTGGTGTTAGTTCTAGAAGGTCTTGCAGGTCTTCAAGACCTACAAGTTCAGCTTCAGCTTCTTGAGCCTTAGTGGTTGGGGCATAGATTTGATTTACTGTGATACTGAATGGTTTGCCTTGGAAATGAACAGAGATCATTCTGTCGTTTTTTAGATTGCACCCAAGTGCTGCATTTCAGACTCTTGTTGACTATGAGGGCTACTCCATTTCTTCTAAGGGATTCTTGCCCACAGTAGTAGATGTAATGATCACCTGAACTAAATTCACCCATTCCAATTTTGCTGCTGCTGCTAAGTCACTTCAGTCGTGTCCAACTCTTCACGACACCATGGACTGCAGCCTACCAGGCTCATCCGCCCATGGGATTTCCCAGGCAGGAGTACTAGAGTGGGGTACCATTGCCTTCTCCGACCCATTCCAATTTCAGTTAACTAATTCCTAAAATGTCAGTGTTCACTCTTGCCATCTACAGTTTGACCGCTTCCAATTTATCTTGATTCATGGGCCTAACTGAAGAAGGCAATGGCACCCCACTCCAGTACTCTTGCCTGGAAAATCCCATGGACGGAGGAGCCTGGTGGGCTGCAGTCCGTGGGGTCGCTAAGAGTCGGACACGACTGAGCGACTTCACTTTCACTTTTCACTTTCATGCATTGGAGAAGGAAATGGCAACCCACCCTAGTGTTCTTGCCTGGAAAATCCTAGGGACGAGGGAGCCTGGTGGGCTGCCGTCTGTGGGGTCACATAGAGTCGGACACGACTGAAGTGACTTAGCAGTAGCAGCATGGGCCTAACATTCCAGGTTCCTATGCAATATTGTTCTTTACAGCATAGGACTTTACTTCCATCATGTCACATCCACAACTGGACATTTTTTTCCCTTTTGGCTCTGTCTCTTCATTCTTTCTGGAGTTATTTCTCCACTCTTCTCCAGTAGCATATTGGGCACCTACTGATCTGGTGAGTTCATCTTTCAGTGTCATATCTTTTTTCCTTTTCATATTGTTCATGGGGTTCTCAGGGGAAGAATACTGAAGTGGTTTGCCATTCCCTTCTCCAGTGGACCACATTTTGTCAGAACTCTCCACCATGACCCATCCATCTTGGATTGCCCTATAGGGCATGGCCCATAGTTTCACTGAGTTAGACAAGGCTATGATCCAAGTCATCAGTTTGTTTAGTTTTCTGTAATTGTGATTTCCAATGCAGGAGATGTGGGTTCAGTCCCTGTGTTGGGAAGATCTCCTAAAGAAAGAAATGGCTACCCACTCCAGTATTCTTGCCTGGGAAATCCCATGGACAGAGGAACCTGGCAGGCTATAGTCCATGGGGTCGCAAAAGATTCAAACACAACTTAGTGACTAAACAACAAAGGATAAAAACCAAAGTGGCTAATAACAAAACCAATGCTTTATAGATTGTAAATCTTCAGTATATGTTAACTAACATATACAAGCATTATTTTCAGAAAGGGTAAATGATGATCTAGCAAGGTTGAAGAGAAGAACCTTCAGATTAGTACATAAGATTGAATTAGCTAAAGAATGAAAAGACAGTAGGTTTATGTTGAACATCCTGAATCATTTCTATCTTCTGTTGATTACAATTTTATATATAATTTAATTTCATTACTGTATATTTCTTTACATAGTCATATTGAGATATGTGCACACTCAACAGACACCTTAATTTTATCTTTATTTAAATGTGTTTATCCATAGTCAAATGCCTATACTATACATGATAGTACACTGTTGAATTTAGCTCCTTTACTTAAGATGGTCATTGGAAAATGAAAAGACTAATCTGAGAATCTTCCATTAGAATTCAGGCTTTACTAAAGTATCATTTACAATGCATTTTAGATTGCTGTGTGTGTGTGTGTGTTGATGAATATAAGACACCAGAGAAGATGACAATAACAAAGAAATTATAAAGCAGTACTGATGACTATTTGGAGGGAGTGCTGGTTGGATTTGACTCCTAATTTGCCACTGGAAAGTTTTCCAAATATTAAGATAGACTAGAAGCTTAAAATGGAGAAGGCAATGGCAACCCACTCTAGTACTCTTGCCTGGAAAATCCCATGGACTGAGGAGCCTGGTAGGCTACAGTCTATGGGGTCGCTAAAAGTCAGACATGACTGAGTGACTTCACTTTTGCCTGGAGAATCCCAGGGATGGAGGAGCCTGGTGGGCTGCCGTCTCTGGGGTCACACAGAGTTGGACATGACTGAAGCGACTTAGGGTTAAGGAGCAATGTATTATATTTTTCTTTTGATATACTACAGTCCAATTCTTCTCCTTCTCTCCTTTTCATCCACTGTATAACTCCTCTGTCATCTAAAAAACATGTCTTTGCTATTAAGATAATTCACTTGTAAAGTTTTGTGTATTTCAAACTAATTTCTCAAGACTGGCAACCCAAAGTTTTCAATCCCAATTCATTTATCCTACTCATGTGACACCAGCTTCATTTTACAATTACAGTGGTAATTTAAGTGCTATGGGCTTGTTTATTTTTAATAAGGCCCTTTTGTTGACCCTTTTAAATTGCCTATACTATTTAAGTAGCTCAGTCGGTAAAGAATTTGCCTGCAGTGCAGGACACCTGGGTTCGATCCCTGGGTCGGGAAGATCCCCTGGAGAAGGAAATGGCAACCCACTCCAGTCCTTGCCTGGAAAATCTCATGGACAGAGGAGCCTGGTGGATTGCAGTTCATGGGGTCGCAAAGAGTCAGGCAGACTGAGCAACTAACACACTAATACACATACTATTTAAGTCTTAAATTGAAAATTCTGATTAAAAAGACACATTTTGTGAGTTGACCTGCTTTCCCCGGTCCCTAAAAAAGGAATGAAGTTGCCTTGGTATTATATAGTTTTCATGGATCTGCAATGGTAAGCTATTTGAAATGAAGTCAATCAGTCGTGTCCGACTCTCTGTGACCCCATGGACTGTAGCCTACCAGGCTCCTCTGTCCATGGGATTCTCCAGGCAATAGTACTGGAGTAGATTGCCATTTCCTTTTCCAGGGGATCTTCCTGACCCAGGGATCGAACCCAGGTCTCCCACATTGTAGACAGGCGCTTTACCATCTGAGCCACCAGGGAAGTCAAGCTATTTGAACAGCTAAATAAATAAATAATAATTTATATTGACTTGAGTAATACCCACACTTTATAGTAGTTGAAAGTAACTCTATTTGGAAAATAGTTCAGATAATATCAAAGCACTTCTAATTTTCTAGGTGCTTGCACAGTAAACTCATAACTTACTTGACTCACAGAGTTAAAGGAAAACTTAGCATTTGCATTCCTCAACATAAGATCTCAGATTTTAATTGCTTTTGTTCTTGTTCACTGAACACTTCAGGCATATTTTCTTGTTAAAAAACAGGCAGTAGGAGGGGAACAACTTTTTAGTCATATACCTACCCTTATATTGTCATTGTATTTTCTACTGGAAGGAAGTTAATTATATATGTTGAGCATATGTCTGTGAAACTTTGGAAAATGTCTTTTAAAACTGTTAAACAAAACTGTGGAAGATAGATGATAAAAAACAGGGAAAGCAGGAAAAAGAAAATACCACCCACACAAACAAACAAAATCCAGTTTTAGAAGAGCAACAACAAAAAACAATTGGAAAATACATGATTTAATAATAAAATTGCTGTCCTATAAAGTCCTTGAAAGAACCAAAGGTGAGCTAAATTATTATTCTTTTCATAGTATAATCAAATGTCTCTCACTTGAAAAATAAAAAATTAAAAATATACCAATAGAAGATACTACTATCTTATTGCTCTAGACATTTAGAAACCTTTGAATAACATTACAAAAGTGGTAAAAATATGTTCTTTCTTCATCTTTTTATTTCACTGAGACTATTTTTTTACTATCATTAATGGAAAATTGGACTAAAATGGGTAGTAAATACAATATGCTTGTTTCTGCAGTTTGTTGTTCCGTTGTGCATTTAACACATATGTTTTCATTTGCTCTGTTTCTTGGATAGAACCTCATTCTCAGTTCCCTTACTATGCTTTATTTTTCTTTATCATACTTATTAAGTTGTTATAATTACATGGAAGTGCATGTTTCTTTTATTATTGTCATTATTGTCTGTTTCTCCCACCATAATGTACTCCATGGAAACTATGATTGTTTCCCTTCGTGCTCTATCTTCACTGCCTAAAACGGTGGTACGTACCAGGCGTATATGACTATATGTTGAATGATTGAATGGAAACTACTCATAAACACATCACATGGTATTCTCCTAATTTTATAATTAAGGAAAGAGAGATTCAGAGTGGTTATGTAGCTTGACCAAGACCTTACAAATGGAGAATATATCTCATAGGAAAAATTTCTTTTCCTGGAATTCCCTGGTGGTCCAGTGGTTAGGAATCTTTGCTTCTATTGTAGGAGGCACAGGTTAAATCTCCGGTCAGGGAATGAAGATTCCACAAGCCTTATGGCCTGACCAAAAAAAAAATTATTTCTTATTCCTAATCAAGTGCTATTCTAATACTATCTTTATTTATAGCATTCAATCTTCTTTTTTTCCAATTAGTACTGTATTCACATTTGAGAAACAAAATTGAAAAAACTTTATTCTATAGGGAATAAAGAAAATTCATGTAGTATCTCAATAC
>SJYT01041597.1:71118-92976 GCA_006410635.1 Cephalophus harveyi
CATGAGGTGGCCAAAGTACTGGAGTTTCAGCTTTAGCATCATTCCTTCCAAAGAAATCCCAGGGTTGATCTCCTTCAGAATGGACTGGTTGGATCTCATAGTATAAACATACACATCAAACTGATAGTCATCCTTAAACCATGAATTATATTGCCAAAGGAAGGGAACATAAACTCCAATCTTAGAATATTTCCATCAGAAAGAGCTAGGAAAAACAACAACAGCAACAACTGTTTATCACCTAAACACAGGCTTGCTCTGCAGAAATATGGAACACTCCAACTGTAAATATTGATGTGAGCTCATAACACACATTTGTCCTTTCTCTTAATTCCTTCTCTTCTACCTATAGGCCATTTGGAGCTCTTTAAGGAGATTCGAACTTGTTAGGTCATCATTTAAAACATTCTGTCCCTGACTGGAGTAGTTTATAAGTTTGCTTTATGATAAAATATGAATTTGAGGAAACCCTCTGGTACATCAGAATCCACAGGTGAGAGGGCTTCATAAACAGCATTTTAGACAAAGGTCTGAGGTCAGTACTTCTCAAACTTTAACACACAGGTTAGTTACCTGGGGAGCCTGTTAGCATGCAGACTCTGATTCAGCACATCTGTGATCTAGTGAGCTCCCAGAGGGTGCTGAGCCACTGGGGAAAGGCTTTGAGAGGCTGAGAACTTGCTGCCTGTCACCATCAGGCCTGATAGGAGGTGGTGGTCTAGTGGTTAGTCTCCAAAGCATCAGACGTTAGCAGGCTTAGATCCCGTGAAGTCAACGTGCAGGTGGTGGCTGTTCAGTCCCCAAGTTGCGTTTGACTCTTTGTGGCCCCACGGACTGCGGCACACCAGGCCTCCCTGTCCATCACCGACTCCCAAAGCTTGCTCTAACTCATGTCCATAGCGTCAGTGATGCCATCCAACCATCTCGTCCTCTGTCACTCGTTTCTCCTCCTGCCTTCGATCTTTCCCAGCATCACGATCTTTTCCAGTGGGTCAGCTCTTTGCGTCAGGTGGCCAAAGAATTGGAGCTTCAGCGTCAGTCCTTCCAAAGAACACCCAGGACTGGTCTCCTTTAGGATGGACTGGTTGGATCTCCTTGCAGTCCAAGGGACTCTCAAGAGTCTTCTCCAGCACCACAGTTCAAAAGCATCAATTCTTCGGCACTCAGCCTTCTTTTATGGTCCAAGTCTCACATCCATACATGACTGCTGGAAAAACCACACCTTTGACTATATGGACTTTTGTGGGCAAAGTAATATGTCTGCTTTTTATAGGAGTATAGTATACAAAGTATAGGAGTTGGTTAAAAAAAAAAGAAAAGACTTAGGAGAAAAGAACTTCTTAACCTCGTGTTGCTGCTCCAAACACTCAGGCCGTCTTGATAGAACTAAATATAATCCGACTTTGCAGTCCAAGGGACTCTCAAGAGTCTTCTCCAACACCACAGTTCAAAAGCATCAATTCTTCGGCGCTCAGCCTTCTTTTATGGTCCAAGTCTCACATCCATACATGACCAGTGGAAAAACCACACCTTTGACTATATGGACTTTTGTGGGCAAAGTAATATCTCTGCTTTTTATAGGAGTATAGTATATAAAGTATAGGAGTTGGTTAAAAAAAAAGAAAAGACTTAGGAGAAAGAACTTCTTAACCTCGTGTTGCTGCTCCAAACACTCAGGCCGTCTTGATAGAACTAAATATAATCCGACCAGTGTTTCTTAGATCAACAGTCTTCCATAATTTAACTTCTATAGTCTGTGTCGTATTCGAATTTTTTTTGTTTTGTTGGATTTTGTAGTTCTTTTTGTTTAATTCCGAAGACACTTTTATCTCTTAGTTTCCTTCAGTCCACCTATACTGAGTAAAGTAAGTCCCCCACATACGAATGAGTTCTGTTCCAAGAGCATGTTTGTAAGTCCAATTTGATCATAAGTCCAACAAATGTAGCCTCGGTGCCCATCTAACACAGCTGGCTATATAATACTGTATTGTAATAGGTTTATAGCACTTTTCACACAAATAATACATAAAAAACAAACCAAAAAGAAAACCCAAACACTTAAATCTTACAGTACAGCGCCCTGAGAGGCACTCGAGGACAGCAGCTGGCACCCAGGGCCGGCATCACAGGCAGGAAGAGCCCTGGCTGGCTGGGCGGGGAGACGGCGGGGCTGAGCGGCCGGCAGCGCAGACGGAGCCCGGCCGCAGCGCGCGTACTGAGGTCTGCAGCGCGGGTTCTGGCTCCTGCTGGAACCGGATGCACGTTTGCATCTTTGAAAGTGCCCGACTTGAAGGTTTATAGCAGTTAGCTTCCTGTACATACCAGGTGGAAAGCCCTAGACTAGACAGTATTAGGAGTCCCAGCAATAAACAAGGTGCAGTCCTTACCCTTCAAAGCAAATGCAGCCGAGCTGGAGAAATGGGATACGAGCTGGAATGCCTTCACGCAAGGTCAGATGTTACACCCCTGCAACCTGATGCTACGGTTCTGGGAGTTCAGGAGAAACGGAAGTGATTTCTGATTGCAGCGCCAGGGCAGGATACGAGATCTGAACCCAGCACTCTCTGACCATCCTTGCCACAGCAGAGAGGGCAACACGGCCCAGTTATCACAGCCACGGGCCCCTGACCTTGGCCACAGGCAAGTGGGGTGCTGCCAAGGTTTTGTTCAAGCCTTGCAACCATGGTCCCAGTTGTGAGTTTAGGAAATAAACCACGACTTTCTTCCCAAGACTAACCAGAGAGTGTTTCATGGACGCAGGGGGAATCACTGTTGAGCGAAATGAATTTTAGAACGGTCACTTAATACACATTTCTCTCTTGTATAATCTTCATCGGTTGCTATCATCCTTCTAAGAAGTATAATTTTTAACTATGTATCTTATAAAACTAAATATTTTAGTCTGCTTGGCCTTTTTAGAAAATTGATATGATGCCAAGTTGTCACACATTATGTAGGGGCTGTAGTCACTTTGTATCGCTCTATTGAACTATGGCACTATTTTTGATTCTGTAACAAAAGATTATGAGAGAATAGCATATGGTTATTTCTAGAATAATTCAAAATATGTAAAACAAACAAATCTGTTTTGTGCAAACCATTTTGACTTATAATTTTACTTTTACGAGAAGCCTTGAAAGTAGTTTTTCAGTTCAAAGGAAGCTATTCTAGCAAAGAGAAATTATGAAACAATTTACCAGTTTTATGACTTGTATAAAAAAATGTTACTTCTACTCTGTATTGTGCATCTAAATCTGCATAATTCTAAAATTGGACCTTTAACAGCTATATGAAATATAGAATAGTATGTTTTTTTTTCATGAAGCAACATATACTTATGCAAGCAAAATACATGCATAGTTTTTACTGCAGAAGGGCCAGATGCCAAAACATCTCAGCAACAAGACAATATATTTTGACACTGGTTATTTATGGTTCAACAGTATATTGCGATAAAACAGAAGGCATACATTTTCAAAAGCAATGTCCCCATTCTCTTCTCAAATTACTCATCTTTAGAGTGTTCCAAATCATAGACATATAATGATGCTTGGTTTTGACAGTGTTGATCGTGGGATTTTCCTATAACCATGTTAATCAAGCAAAATCACCTGTCAGAAAAGCAGTTTGAAGACTAATTCCATCGCATATAATGGATAAATCATAATATTGATGGTTCTCAAAAAAAAATGTCACTTATACTTTGACTTTGGAGCTGAGTCCTGGGACGACTTATTCTGATAGACCCTTAGCTTACATATTTTAACAACCGACAGCCTGTTATACAGAGTGAAGTAAGTCAGAAAAGGAAAAATAAATGCAGCATATTAATGTATATATGTATGGAATCTAGAAAAATGGTCCTGATGAACCTGTTTTCAGGGAAGGAATGGAGATGCAGACCTGGAGAATGGACTTCTGGACACAGTGGGGGAAGGAGCTGGGGGGACAAAGGGAGGAACCAGCATCAAGATACATTCTCCCCCAGGTGAGAAGGGCAGCTGGTGAGAAGCGGCCGCGCAGCACAGGAGTCCGGGCTGTGATGATGGGATGGGGGGCAGGATGGGGATGGAGGGAGCATCAGGAGGAGGGGATGTGTGTGTAGTTCTGGCTGGTTCACACTGCCGTGGGCTTCCCTGATAGCTCAGCTGGTAAAGAATCCACCTGCAATGCAGGAGACCTGAGTTCTATGCCAGGGTTGGGAAGATCCCCTGGCGAAGGGAAAGGCTCCCCACTCCGGTATTCTGGCCTGGAGAATTCCATGGACTGAATAGTCTGTGGGGTCACAGTCAGACACGACTGAGCGGCTTCCACTCAGTCACACTGTTGTATGACTGAAACCAACACAGCATTGTAAAAGCTAAAAAACAAAACACGAAAGCAGAAAACAAACAAACACTGATGGAAAGAGCCAATGCCGAGCAGTGTGTAACTGACAAACTGCTCAGGACGCAGGTTAACGTGTGCAGGGTTCCAGCGTTCTCAGTAGGCGCTCCATAAGCATCCACTGATGGGATGACCTCTGCCCGCTTTATGCTGAAAGCAGCGTGAGCCGGGGCCTGCCTCCACTCTGCAGCTAATGCTGACTCTGCTCATCTCGCTGCCAGGCTCACAAGGAAGCCTCGTGAAGCAGAAACTCTGTCGACTGACAGAGAACGCCCCATGCTGCTCTACAGAGTATTGATAGAATCTTAGAAACCAACAAGGCATTATCCCTTAAAATCTCCTTTGTAAAGAAAGTGACCTGAGAAAGAATGTGAGAAAACAAAGTTCATGGAGAAGGCAAAGTCATGACGATGGGTATTTCCACCACGTATATCTAAACATAGGGGGAATGAGTTTTCCTCAAAAATTCTTCCCTGGCAGAGCAGTCATCTTTATTTAAGTCTTTATGAAGTTGTAATAATATTTGGGCAATCTTTCTCAACGGTTTTATTTTTTAAAAACAAAACTTTGGGGAAGATGTATTACCATAAAATAGTACCAGCCAATGGTAGTTTAATGTCTGCAGAGGTCACTTGACAGAATCAGTAAGAAGATATTTTTTAAAACTTGTTATACATTTAACAGCTACAGTATTAGTAATTAGTATTCTAACCATTGCATCGTTGGATATAATTGTAAAGAAGCTTTCAACAATCACTTAAAAAGGCATAATAATAAGCAATTACTTTATGAAGCCATGTATATCTACCCACAGTAAGAATGGTTAAATAATATTGATACTGATAATAAACATATGGGTTCTTATAGCAAAGCATAATCATCCCAATTTAGATAAAAGTGAGATGGCAGTCCAGGTGGCAGCATGGAAAGATCCTGAACTCAAGCACCGCCCGGCCCGCCCCCAGGACACAGCACATTTCAGCTACACATGGAACAATGTCCTCTGAAAAAGAACTGCAAACTGGCTGAACTACTCCTGCACAACCAGCGGTAAAAAGCGCCAAGTCGAGATGGATGCAAGAGGCAGGGATGTGGGCTCACCAGAGCCCCGCCCCGCGTGGTGACCCACAACAGCAAGGGGTCTCACAGGTTTGAGCTTCTCCCAGAGAAAAGGTATGTCCTCCATGCCAGGCATCCCGACCCCTGGACAAGCATCAGAGAGACGGGCCTCCTCATGCCTGCAGAAAACCCCCGGGGCTTGCGTCCAAGGGCCCAGAGGGCTGGAGAGGACTGTGTTTCCCCTTTCAGAGGACATGCTGTGGTCTCAGTTACTCCGGGACTCAGCACAAAAGACACCCGGTCTAACTGAAGAATATTCATTTGCTAATCTTAGAGCATCGGCTGGTGGGGTGGGGGACAGATGAAAGTCTCCCTGGGGCCAGAGGCACTGGGGGAAGGCATTACTGGACTCCCGCCTACCTGCGAGCACAGAAAGCACCCACTGCCCTGCTACGGGCAGCTGCCGTAGCACTCCGCCACGCCAGCCGGGGCCAGCACACAAGGAGTCACAGCATCCTCCTGGCCCCGTGCTGAAGCTGCCACAGGCACCCAGAAGCTAGCACAGGAAAGGACGCCTAGCATCATCAGTTATAAGGGAAGTACCATCAAAACCCCAATGAGATGCCACCTCACACCTATCAGAATAGCTGTTATGAAAAAGGGAACAAAGAACAAATGTTGGCAAGAACCAGAACACTCCTGGTGGGAATGTAAATTGGTGAAGTCACCACAGAAAACAGTATGGAGGTGCCTCAAAAAATTAAAAATAGAACTTCCATATGATTCAGCCATTCCACTTCTGGATATTTACCCAAAGAAAATGAAGACACTAATTCAAAAAGATATCTGCACCTGACCATGTTCACTGCAGCATTGTTTACAGGTGCCAAAATATGGAAACAAGCTCAGTGGATGGATGGATGAAGAAGAGATATATACAAGGGATTATTACTTGGTTATAAAAAAAGAACTAACTCTTGCCAAGCAGATGGTGATTGCAGCCATAAAATTAAAAGATGCTTACTCCTTGGGAGGAAAGTTATGACCAACCTAGACAGCATATTAAAAAGCAGAAACATTACTTTGTCAACAAAGTTCCATCTAGTCAAGGCTATGGTTTTTCCAATGGTCATGTATGGATGAGAGTTGGATTATAAAGAAAGCTGAGCACCAAAGAATTGATGCTTTTGAACTGTGGTGAAGACTCTTGAGAGTCCCTTGGACTGCAAGGAGATCCATCCAGTCCATCCTCAAGGAGATCAGTCTTGGGCGTTCATTGGAAGGACTGATGCTGAAGCTGAAACTCCAATACTTTGGCCACCTGATGTGAAGAGCTGACTCATTTGAAAAGATCCTGATGCTGGGAAAGATTGAAGGCAGGAGGAGAAGGGGACAATAGAGGATGAGATGGTTGGATGGCGTCACTGACTCAACAGACGTGGGTTTGGGTGAACTCCGGGAGTTGGTGATGGGCAGGGAGGCCTGGCGTGCTGCGGTTCATGGGGTCACAAAGAGTCGGACACAACTGAGCGACTGAATGGAACTGAACTTGCCGAGCTAACTTAGTGGGCCTGACGGGAATCAAGGGCTTCTTCAGCGGCTCAGCAGTAAGGAACCCGCCTGCGGCACGGGAACCACAGGAGACCGGGGTTCCATCCCTGGGTGGGGAGACGCCTTGCAGGTTGGCATGGCAACCCCCTCCAGTAGCTTGTCTGGAGAATCCCATGGACAGAGGAGCCTGGTGGGCTATAGTCCATAGGGTCGCAAAGAGTCAGACACGACTGAAGCAACTTAGCACACACTCACACAAAGGGAATCATGCTAAGCAAAATGTCAAAGAAAGACAAATGCCATATGATTTCACTTACATGTGGAATCTAAAAAACAGGACAAAAGAGCAAAACAAAATAAAACCAAAATCATAGATACAGAGAACAGAATGGTGGTTGCTGAGGACGAGGGTGGATGGGTGAAACGGGTGATGAGCTTAAGAGACACAAGCTTCCAGTTATAAAATAAATAAATCATGAGAATGTAAAACATATAAAAACCATATTCTTATATGCTAGATAAATTTTTTTTTGTATAATTTGCTAGTTGTGTCTTGTATGTTGAGCACTTACCTGCTTTAAGCTTATCACTTACCCAGATTAAGGGTGGATGAGTAATTTCCACTATAAGCCAATCACTGTACATTGGGCCTCTACAAGAAGTCTGTGGTTTTTCTTCACATCATACAAACTGTAGAGGGTCCTGATCACTAAACTCACTTGTGCATTCAGTTAGTCTGCCCTACAGTAAGAGTAATTGTCAGAAAAATCGAGCAAGGCTGGAATGCCACGGAGTCATTGAAATGATCGCTTTTCACAATGTACTGAACTGCTTCCTGGGTGCCTGTCTTAAGCAGGCTCCCATAGAGTGAATACTTACTTTGCCTCAAGGAAAGTTCTGTGCACCATGGGGAATCCGAAAAGAGGAAGGCACAGTCCTGAACAAAATTCTCTGGGACTGGAGTTCCTGCTTTCATACTTGGCTTTGAGCATGGCAGTGACCTTCCTGCATGTTGAGAAGCAACGCGGAGCACGCTGCGTGGAGTATGCTAGGACTCTGAGGGAGAAGTCTTGACCTGGCTGGGAAATTACGCTAAATGAACTCCAGGATCTCTCCCAACTCTAAAATGTCATGGTACTTTCCCTTTTTCTTCCTTAGACAATAGTAACAATGATAATAACTCGTGCATCCATTCGTAAAGCGGCTGTGTCACAGTTCAGCCCTTTGCTCTGCGTGTTATGCTGCCAATGCCTCCTCATGCCTGCTCTTAGTAACCCTCGAGCGTCAGATCGGGCATCACTGGCGACCTCACCCCAGGTGCGAATGGGTGAGCCCACTTCTCTGCTGCCATGGCAACGCGTGCGCATGTGCCATGTAGGATATAATAAAGGGCACTGAATGCCTTATGGGAGGAAAATAAAGCCATTTTCTACTTGTATAATTTTAAATTCACTGTACATTCAATAAGCCAGGTTCAGTAGCGGATGTTGCCATCGTTGCTGTGATGGTTGGGGTCCATCATATTTCTTTGGTTTGTAACTGCATTTGAGCGCACACACCACTTAATAAAAACACCTACTGTGGGAAATTCTGAAAGAGTGGTAATTCCAGACCACCTGACCTGCCTCTGGAGAAACCTATATGCAGGTCAGGAAGCAAGTTAGAACTGGACATAGAACAACAGACTGGTTCCAAATAGGAAAAGGAGTACATCAAGGCTGTATATTGTCACCCTGCTTATTTAACTTATATGCAGAGTACATCATATGAAATGGTGGTCTGGATGAAGCACAAGCTGGAATCTAAGATTGCCAGGAGAAATATCAATAACCTCAGATATGCAGATGACAACACCCTAATGGCAGAAAGTGAAGAAGAACTAAAGAGCCTCTTGATGAAAGTGAAAGAGGAGAGTGAAAAAGTTGGCTTAAAGCTCAACATTCAGAAAACTAAGATCATGGCATCTGGTCCCATCACTTCATGGCAAATAGATGGGGAAACAGTGTCAGACTTTATTTTGGGGGCTCCAAAATCACTGCAGATAATGACTGCAGCCATGAAATTAAAAGACGCTTACTCCTTGGAAGAAAAGTTATGACCAACCTAGACAGCGTATTATTAAAAAGCAGAGACATTACTTTACCAACAAAGGTCCATCTAATCAAGGCTATGGTTTTTTCAGCAGTCATGTATGGATGTGAGAGTTGGACTATAAAGAAAGCTGAGCACTGAAGAACTGATGCTTTTGAACTGTGGTGTTGGAGAAAACTCTTGAGAGTCCCTTGTACTGCAAGGAGGTCCAACCAGTCCATCCTAAAGGAGATCCATCCTGAATATTCATTGGAAGGACTGATGTTGAAGCTGAAACTCCAATACTTCGGCCACCTGATGCGAAGAACTGACCCATTTGAAAAGACCCTGATGCTGGGAAAGACTGAAGGCAGGAGGAGAAGGGGACGACAGAGGATGAGATGGTTGGATGGCATCACTGACTCAATGGACATGAGTTTGAGTAAGCTCTTGGAGTTGGTGATGGACAGGGAGGCCTGGCGTGCTGCAGTACATGGGGTCGCAAAGAGTCGGACATGACTGAGTAATTGAACTGACATGATGCTATTGGTAAAGAACCCGCCTGCCAATGCATAAGACATAAAGACGTGAGTTCGATCCCTGGGTGGGGAAGATCCTCTGGAAGAGGGCATGGCAACCCACTCCAATATTCTTACCTGGAGAATCCCACAGACAGAGGAGCCTGGAGGGCTACAGTCCTTGGGGTCACACAGAGTCAGACATGACTGACATGACCTAGCACGGCACGGCACAGCAGAGTGCACACGTCAGGGCTGCTCTCTCAGTGCCTCCCACTCTTCGCTTCCCATGCTGTGGCCACAAGTCCATTCTCCACATTTGTGTCTCTATTCCCGCCCTGCAAACAGGCTCATCAGCGCCATTTTTCTAGATTCCATATATATGCCTTAATGTATTTTTCTCTTCCTGACTTACTTCACTCTGTATACTATCTACAGATTCAGTGCAATCACTATCAAGCAACCAGTGGCGTCTTTCACAGAACCAGGGCAAAAAGTTCTGCAGTTTGCATGGAAGCACAAAGACCCTGAACAGCAAACAATCCTAAGAAGAAAAATGAACTGGAGCAACCAGGTGCCCAGATTCCATCACAAAGCCACAGTAATCGAGACGGTATGGCACCAGCACAAAAACAAACACACAGATCAGTGAACAAGATAGCAAGCTAGAAAGCCCAGAGATAAGCCTAACACCCACAGTCACCCCACCACCGACAAAGAGGCAAGAATATATAGTAGAGAAGAGGAAGCCTCCTCAGCAAGTGGCGCTAGCAAGCTGGATAGCTACACGCAAAGGCACACCCCCTAACACCACACACAAATAAACCCCAAGGCACCAAAGGCCCAAACGCAAGTTCAGAAATGACAAAGCCTCCAGAGAAAGCACAGGAAAACGTTCCCCAACACAAACCACAGCGAGAGTCTCTCCGACCCACCTCCAGATTGTTGTAAACTTAGCTTACACTCTTGAATTCTTTCTCATGCAGAACTAAGATGATTATTATATGCCATCACACACCTGGGGTCCACCAGCTGCAGGATGTTAACGCCATACCTGATCACCACTGGGCACTTCGGGGAGAGGCCCCAGGCAACGACCGACAGGTTCTCCAGGAGCCCTGGGCAGCAGCATCTCAGGCAGAGAGTTGGACATTCCCGGCCTCCATCCACTCCTTCAGGCCTTGGTGGGAGCCGAACCTCCAGGCTGGGCTCCTTGTCAGCTATTAGGCCGGCTTGAAGTGCAGCTAGGTGCCATTCAGCTTGGTGAAGGATTTCTCCATGATGCCCATGAGATGACCCAGGGTGAGGTGAGGTCAGTCACAAGCCCTCATTCTGGTGGAATTCGGTGACGTGGGTGGGGTCCAGGACCTCGTGTACAGGTGGGCGGGAACACACTGTTGATGGAGAAGAAATGAGAGGTAAGGAAGCAGGAGTGTGTATTTTTTTGAATTATGGTTTCCTCTGGATAAATGCCCAGGAGCATACGGTAGCCCTATTTCTAGGTTTTGAGGAACCACATGCTGTCCATAGTGGCTGCACCCATTTCCATTCCCACTAACAGTGTAGGAAGGTTCCAAGAGAACTGACTTTGAGAGCTTATCCTACACTAAGCACTGTGCTGAGCACTGAGAAGTCAGAGGCAAGTGCTCCTCCCCATCTTTAAATTGCTCAGTATTTGTAGAGAAGGACAGGTGTTCAGCTGAGAAGCTGTTCTTATTTTCCAAAAGCTCTATGACAATGCTGTGGGATGCAATGTTTTATAAAGGGAAAGGTTCAACCTTGGTGGTATTACAAATGACTTAACAAAGAAGAACAAATGCTTAAATAGCCTTGAAAAATCTAGAGGACACTCATTTTTATGGTCAGGAATTTGGACTTTATCCTGATGTACAGTGTTTGTAAAAATGTGGGCAAATCACTCAGGCTGTTACATAAAGAAGCGACTTGCAGGCCTGACCTTACAAATGCACCGTCAGAGTCTGCAGCACAGACTAGGGATTCTCAGCAGCAGTTAATTTCTGAAGCTTGAGAAGCTTGTATTCAGTGCCAAGGTAACACCTAAGGGTTGTGCAGGGGCTTATGGTGACACGAGCAAAGGCTTTAATCATCACTTTGGCCCCTCCTCAGTCAACTCTCTTACGCAACTGTCTGCTTCTAGACTCCCCTCTACTTCGTCCCCATCCTGGGGTCCACAAGCACCAGCTCAGTCACTACGGCCTTCAGAAGTCCCTGTATCTTCCACCAGGCATCTGACTTCCGAGTCTCAGCCTCAGTTCCTAGAGATCACAGTCTTACTATGTGCGTTGACTAAACCAGGCAACCAAAGTCCTTTCCGTCCAGACATTCTGTCTACATCCAGACCTCGATCTTCTCAGCAAATAAGCGTGAAACCCTTGTGCGAGCTGGACCATAAAGAAGGCTGAGCGCCGAAGAACTGACGCTTTCAAACTGGGGTGCTGGAGAAGACTCTTGAGAGTCCCTAGGACTGCAAGGAGATCCAACCAGTCCATCCTAAAGGAAATCAGTCCTGGGTGTTCATTGGAAGAACTGATGTTGAAGATGAAACTCCAATACTTTGGCCACCTGATGCAAAGAACTGACTCATTGGAAAAGACCCTGATGCTGGGAAAGATTGAAGGTAGGAGGAGAAGGAGACGACAGAGGATAAGATGGTTGGATGGCATCACCGACTCGATGGACATGAGTTTGAGGAAACTCTGGGAGTTGGTGATGGACAGGGAGGCCCGGCGTGCTGCAATCCATAGCGTCGCAGAGTCGGACACGACTGAGTGACTGAACTAACTGACTGATGAAACCACTGGCTTGCTACCCAAACCTGGGACTTCCGATTTTCTTCCTCTAAAGGTCCGTAGTCCTCTCTACAGTTCTGTTGTCAGCAGATAACTTTCACTCTTACCAATAAAATTATTCCTCTGGTGATTTTACATAATTTTACATAAGAAGAGTAAAACAAGAATACTTTACATGGATACACGAGGTCGGAAATATTTGACAATAACGTAAGAATTATCAAGAAATAATTTCTATGCCTGGAGGACTGACAGAAGCCCTTTCATAGCTGTATCCTACTGGAAAGTGCTTTTACCATTGTTTTCCAATGCAGAGGGACAGATTTCAGAGTTGCAAGCATTGAGAACAAAGAGAACAAGTTATAATAAAACCCTCAGAGAGGAAAGTGTTCAGGTAAGCAGACATTAGAAAAGCAAACTTCCTTCAGTTCCAGAACCAAAGTGAAACGCATAGAAGGTATTAATCAAAGGAGAAAGCTCTGCACATACAGTTAATGGAGTTGCTGTGTTATCAGCACGAACCCTGAACACTGCTAAGAAAGAACTGGAATATCTCTGCTGTTAGGGTGAGAAAGGCAACCGATCAAACACATATCTCGGGCCTGGGAACAGACAGGCTTGGAAGACACTCCCTGAGTGACTGAAAACCAAACCGAGCGAAGAACAGCAGGGCAGAGACACTTTCCCAAGGCTTCCACCAGCTCTTCACTGACAATGCACTAAACACTTGGCATCCCGACAGCATTAGCGCCTCCCAGCGTCAGCATGTGGGGAGCTGGGTGTTGGCGGCATTAGCGCCTCCCAGCGTCAGTGTGCGTGGAGCTGGGTGTTGGCGGGGTCTGTTGCATATACTTTATAAACACGCAGTGTGAGGCGACCTTTACTTTGTTGTTGCTCAGTTGCTAAGTTGTGTCCGGCTCCATGGGTTGTAGCCCACCAGGCTCCTCTGTCCATGAGGTTTTACAGGCAAGAACACTGGAGCGGGGTGCCCTTTCCTTCTCCAGGGGATCTTCTTGGACCAGGGGTCAAACTCACTTCTCCGGCGCTGCAGGCGGATTCTTTACCACTGAGCCACCGGGAAACAGAACTTTACCTTAAACACTCTTCCACCTAAAACTTTACTTACTCCAAGCCCTCTTCAGTTCAGTTCAGTTCGGTCACTCAGTCGTGTCCGACTCTTTGTGACCCCATGAATCGCAGCACGCCAGGCCTCCCTGTTCATCACCAACTCCTGGAGTTCACTCAGACTCACGTCCATCGAGTCTGTGATGCCATCCAGCCATCTTACTAGATGGAACTTAGTCGGCAAAGTAATGTCTCTGCTCTTGAATATGCTGTCTAGGTTGGTCATAACTTTTTTTCCAAGGAGTAAGCGTCTTTTAATTTCATGGCTGCAGTCACCATCTGCAGTGATTTTGGACCCCCAAAAAATAAAGTCTGACACTGTTTCCACTGTTTCCCCATCTATTTCCCATGAAGTGATGGGACTGGATGCCATGATCTTCGTTTTCTGAATGTTGAGCTTTAAGCCAACTTTTTTGCTCTCCTCTTTCACTTTCATCAAGAGGCTTTTTAGCCCCTCTTACCATCTTTAAAAAGTCTTGATTTTAAGATGTTAATGGTATATTTCAACAATGTACAGCCTTGACAAGGGCAGTAAGCCTTTGGTCATGAGGGACAGGGGGCCAGACAGACAGCCCCCACCCCAGAATCATGTCCTGCTGAGGTCTGAACATTGAGGTTAGACTCAGCCATTATGTCCACCCTCATAGAGCCTGAAATTCTTCTCAACTGCAAGCTCGTTGATTTGAGTTTTCACATAGACTCTCATCATTATCTCAACATAGATATCTGTACAAGACTTTGACTTCTAGGCACTTTGGGGTTGTGTTTCTGGGTCTTTCTGGGAAGCCGGAACCTCTGGGCAGCTGATCCAGGAGGAGCTCGCCATGGACAGGCTGAGGCCCTCCCACGCAGCCTCAGTGGAGGCCCCGATAAGTCCTGGCCCTCATCCCGGAGGGAGGCTGAGCCACACGGAGGCGTGAGATAACTTGTGTACCACACGTGAAGAATTCTTGCATCAGGAGTGAAGTGTTGCAGCCTAAGCTCAGGGGCTTGGGTGGGATTGAGGAAACACGGGATGACAATTCAGGTCCAGTGTAGACACACTTCATTCATTCACATGCCTTCTGCAGTGAACTTCACAGAAACTGGGAGAGCCAGAGTGTGCTGTCAAGAGTAATCCGAATAAAAGCTAATGAGACTATCCTTCACCCAGTCACATTTGCTGCATGCCCACTGTGCAGCAGGAGCTGAGCTAGGCCCTGGGCACCGTGTCCTTTACAGAACATTCTATTTGGAGATGTCTAAAACAATGAATTTTTTTTCCCATCTCCATAAATCATGTTGCCCCTGGCTTCTGATTTAAAGACTTCCTGTCTGAGGGAAGTCAGATGATGCCTAGAAAAAGGAAATTGTTGTTTAGCTTTAATTTTTTTTTTCAGCTTAATTTTTTTTTCTTGAGTCTGTAGCATGAAAACAGTCTTGAAAACCCCAGGTTTTGTTTAAAGACAAAATACTTTGTTCATTCCCTTTTATGTATAGACAGCAAAGCTTGGAGGTCTGAGAACAGAGTTTTACTCTACAGAACGGGGAGAATTTGACGGATGCACAGTTCCTGTCACAGAATAAGGAAAAACACAAATCCCACTGGCCTCTGGGAAGACACAGTTAGTTACAGAAAGAAATTTCAACAAGATAAGAATAGGGTAAAGTCACGGTTTCTCTGGGACTAACACCCCGAACATGGGCTTAGAGGGGCATGATGGTAGATTTCTGGGCAGCTGATGGTAGATTTCTGATGGTAGAAACTCAACAACGAAAATCCCACAGAGCTCGAGGAGAGTTCAAGAGCAGCAAGCTGGCGTTCGGCTTCCTCTCTGTTGTGTCCAGCGCATTCTGAGGACGGGGAAGAGCATCATTCACAGGGAGCCGGGCCAAACACTTCTCATCTTTCTCAGTGAAGTTAATTGACTAGAACTTTAAAAAATGACTTCCTCATGGCATTCCTCAATAGCTTAATTTCTGCGTGTTTAGATGAGGTAAGAATGCCGCAATCGATACAACAGTGGCTTCTGGTTGCGCGCTGCATTTTTATGAAGTGTCTGGATCACGGTCCAGAAACAGCACTTCCCTCTTTCCCTACTGCTTGCTCATAACTTGGTGAAGGGTCAGAAACACCCACGTGCCTGTAGGAAGGACGCGAGAGGTAGCTGAAAATCGGAGAATCCATGTGCCGACTGAAGGATCAAAGTAGTGCAGGGCGGGGTCCTGACAGCCCAGGCTGAGGACCGGACGCTCGAAAGCAAGAGGGACGTGAAGCACGGAAGTCACGAGGGGCTGATGGGGCTGAGGTCAGGGCCAGGCGGCAGGGGGAGGCGCGGGCACGGTGAACTTCAGGCCACGTGCACAGGCGGCCTTGTCACCCAAAGGCACAGAGGGGTCAAAGTCAACACACTGCCTCAGGGTCACTGAGCTAGCCTCAGCCGAAAGCCATCAGCAAGCGCCAACAGAGGGACCCCAGGCCCCCAGAGCCCAGGGCACCAAGTTGGGTAAAACCTCTCCTGCACTTTGATGACAAAAGGAAAAAGAGAGAGGAAAAGTTCTTGGAAGACTATGCTTTTCAAAAAGAAATCGGGTTTACAAAAGGAGACTCCTAAGCTGAAGAAACAGAGTCTATTCAAAACAAAGTATTTTAAACTGGAAGACACTAATACACCTTTAACGAACAAGCTTAGAAGGTATTGCTTCGCTGTGGTGGCTGATGCTGCTATATTTCCTGCTTATGAGCAGTGATGGGAGTTTCACAAAATATATTAGAAACTAGTTAAAGGCGGATAATTATTTTATTAGAGGAAAGGAGAGAGGGAGATTCCTGAGTTACTCTGAATGAATTTCAGATCTACCACAGTTGCAGGAATGCCCAGTGTCCCTGGCTCTTGTCTATACAGACAGACTTACCACTAAGTCCCTTGGACTGCTAAGAGATCAAAGCAGTCGTTTCTAAAGGAAGTCAACTCTGAATATTCAGTGAAAGGACTGATGCTGAAACTGAAGCTCCGATACTTCAGCCACCTGAGGCAAAGAGCCAACTCATTGGAAAAGCCCCTGATGCTGGGAAACACTGGGGGCAGGAGGAGAAGGGGCGACAGGGGATGAGATGGCTGGATGGCATCACCGACTCGATGGACACGAGTTTGAGCAAGCCCTGAGAGTTGGTGATGGACAGAGAAGCCTGGCGTGCTGCAGTCCACGGGGTCATATAAAGTTGGACATGGCTTAGTGACTGAACCACAACAACCACCAAACCTTCACACCTCTATTGGTTAATTCCGGGGAGTCCAGGCTCCACTTGAGAGTGAGACCTCTGGGTTTCACTGAACAAAGAAGAGGGGCTGAGTTGAGAAGCAAAACGGCAGTCAGATCTGAAGGAGCTAAATAGATCCATTAGATGCCAGGGGCACGATGAGCAGGACAGAGGCAACAGGCCAGTAACTGGCAGCACCGCCATCAGCCGTGGGGGTGCCCTGGCACACAGTAGGTACCCATTACACGTGTTTAAAGGAAAGGACGGGCTTCCCAGCTGGCTCAGTGGTAAAGGATCCACCGGCCGATGCAGGAGCCACGGGTTTGATTCCCAGTCTGAGATGATCCCACACACCGCGGGGCGGCTAAACCTGAGGGCCACAGCGTTGAGTGGGTGCTCCAGAGCACGGGAGCCACGGGTACCGAGCCTGTGCACCCTGGAGCCCACTCCACAGCAGGGGGAGCCGCCGCAGCGAGAAGCCTGCACACAGCCAGAGGGTTTCCCTCACTGGCCGCAACCAGAGACAAGCCCACACGGCAACAGAGGCCCGGCACGGCCAAAAACAAACGACCAATTAACCAACTAAATGAGTTTTTAAAAATTTCTTAAAAAATAACAAATGAGTCCTCGGTAGGCAGTCAGAGTGTAGAATCATTACCCAAGTTCCAGAGTGAAAACACCTGGGGCTTTTATGGATGACACGTAAGCTCAAGGATAATTTGAGGGGACATGAAACCAGAGGAGTTAATATCCAGGTCAGCCAGCCTCACCCATGTCCGCTTTCCATGGGCCACGTGCTTGCTGAAAACGTGAGGTCCTACTCATGGGGAAATGTAGTCTCCCATCCCCTTGATGTATTTTTCCCAATAAATTTGTGGCTGAATCTGGGCCAGGAATCCAGCACACTCTGGTAACCTGTTCTGGTTCCCAATTCTACATTCCTGAGCAGCCCCTGGGACGCAGAGTCTACGTCTGGCTCTGGCAGTGAAAGTGAAAGTCGCTCAGTCGTGTCCGACTCTTTGCAACCCCATGGACTGTCCGTGGAATTCTCCAGGCCAGAACACTGAAGCGGGTGGCCGTTCCCTCCTCCAGGGGGTCTTCCCAACCCTGGGACTGAACCCAGGCCTCCCACATTGCTGGCAGATTCTTTATCAGCTGAGCCACAAGGGAAGCCCAAGAATACTGGAGTGGGTAGCCTATCCCTTCTCCAGGGGATCTTCCCGACCCAGGAACTGAACCAGGGTCTCCTGCATTGCAGGCAGATTCTTTACCAGCTGAGCTACCAGGGAATCCCTAGCTGTGAACAGGGAGATAAATCCCCACTGAGGCAGCAAGAGGCTTCCAAAGGGCTTTGCGTTAGGAACCGCATCACCTGGAAGGGCATCCTCCTGGTTTCAGCCCTGGCTGCGAGCATGTTTATAATTGGAAGACAGCCAGGGCCATTCCCAGGCTCCAAAACGGTGTAAATCAACAGACAGGAAAGGGAGTCTTTGTATTACTCCTAGGCCAGAAATTACCTCCTCAGAAGCTTTCTGCAGTTAATGGCCCTAGGAGTTCTAGAAAGAAAGATAGAAGCTGGTATGAAGGCTATCCTCTTCCCCCACACCCTCATTTTATTCTGAGTTAATTACTCCATGGGCTTATCCTGCTCGAGAGAAAAGCATTTCCTGGTTTACCGGCACAAACTGTAGCCAAGAGCTCAGACAGAGTGGGTGAGATTTGAATTAACATCTTCTCCATTCAAAATCTTATGTGCCGGGCTTTCTGCTACAATGTGTCTGAAAATTCAGGTCCTACCTGGCGTTAGTTATGTATGAAGAGAATTTATGGGCTTTTATTTAAAGTCTCCTTTGCAAGGTTTTCTTTTTCCAGTTTAGAGTTTGCATTTTGGGGGGCCAAAAGGTGTTTACCTTATATGTTAGGTAGTGATTCTAGAGAAAGAAAAGCTGGTAATTAAAGGGAAAGGTTTAGAGTTGGAGATTCTGTGAGGAAGACCGCTCATGAGGTCTGAGAACACTGAGAGTTCTCTGCCTGGTCTCGTCTTTCAAGTAGAGCTGACTGACTGAGGCACTTAAAGCTTTGCCTCTGATAAGCTAGGAAGAAGGCTGAGACCAGCGATCAGCGGCCGGAGCTACAGGGGTGCCCCAGGACGCTGCTGTCTGCAGAGGGAAGTCAGCGTCAGAAGCGCCCTTGAAGAGCACAGCTGGTTCAGAAGGGCGCAGACGGGACTTCAATGGTCCAGGTCCATTCCAGCGGCAGGCTCCCATCCCTAGGATGACATGCCTTCTGCCTCAGTTTCCACACCCACCAAGTGAGGGGATTGAGTCCTTCAGCCCTTGAAGCCTCATGCTCTGAGTCCATAAACCCTGAGCAGTGAGTGTACCACGTTTCATACAGGTGCTTTCTCATTGAGAGACCGCAGCACTCTGAGTATCATTAATTAGAGATTTAATTAATAGCACTCATTTTTCCTAGAATGATATTTTGGTAAAAACAAACGCATTGTTGATTTTTCTCTCATCTCAGTTACCCAAAGCTAAGAAATTAAGAGCGCTAATGCCTCGTCTTCACCATCTGGGTTTTCTGGGACAGTGCCAACTTTATGGATTATATTGAATCCCTCACTCCCATCCTGATATGACATTTCTAGCATTTTGTCATCCAAGCAATATCTCCCCGATTGCCATTTGCTGCCTAATGTGGCACAACATTACTGTCAGAGACGTTTTCAGCTTTTCGCCTTGCAAAATCTGTTCCTGGTACCTGTACCAACGGACATGCTCTGTCCACAGGGGCGACAGAAATCAAGACATGAGAGCAACACATAATTTATTCCCACAGGAACGTGAAAAATGCAGCAGATTATTTCTGCTCAACACTGAATGAAGTAGATGTGACCCAACTGCTCCTTCGAGCTCTTCAATGTCCAGGTCCTGGGAAGTGTAATATTTTCTTCCAAGTGACTGGATCAATTGTCCCTACTTGTTTTGTTGTTGTTGTTGTTTCAGTTTTATTAGCGTATAGCTGATTCACAGTGTTGTGTTAGTTTCAGGTGTACAGCAAACTGAATCAGTTACACACATGCACACACCCACTCTTCTTGATCAGCTCCCCATCAGGCCATTATGGAGTACTGAGCAGAGTTCCCTGAGTTCTGCAGGACGTTCCCATTAGTCATCTGTCTTATACGTGAGTATCAGTGATGTATAGCTGTCAATCCCAATCTTTTAATTCATCCTCTTTTCCCTCTTGGTTTCCATACATTTGTTCACAATTTCTTTTGTCTCTACTTCTGTCTTGCAAATAAGATCATATACACCAGCAGATGAATGGATAAAGAAGATGTGGTATATATATATAATGGAATATTACTCACCCATGAAAAGGGGGAAAGTGGGTCATTTGTAGAGACGCGGATGGACCTAGACACTGTCATATAGGGTGAAGTAAGTCAGAAAGAGAAAAACTGTCATATGATATAAAAATATCATATATTAACACATAGATATGGAATCTAGAAAAATGGGACAGATGAACCTATCTATAGGGCAGGAATAGAGATGCAGATATAAGGAATGGATGTGTGGGCATGGTCAGAGGGCCAGAAGGGGGGCGGGAAGAGAGAGAGATAGGACTTGACATACATACGCTACCACGTATAAAACAGATAGCTCGTGGAAGCTGCTCTGGAGCTCGGGGCATTCAGCTCAGCGCTGTGTGATGACCTACAGGGACGTGGGCTGCAGGGAAGCCCAGGAGGGTGGGGATGTGCATCTGCATGGGACTGACTCACTCTGTTGTACAGCAGAAGCTAACACCACATTGCAAAACAATTACACTCCAGTTAAAAAAAAAGTGTTGACACTTCCCACCACTGCAGATTGAGCTGCATGCATCCTTATTTGTCTCTGAATTTCCGCTGTGCCCTTTTCCAGATGAAAAGTTAAAATCCCTTTCTTGTGGCCCATCCTTACAAGATCTCCCAAAACAGAACTGGGTGGTTCCTTAGTCATCCAGAGACATTCATTTTGCCAATCAGTTTTTGTTATTTGTATTAGTTTCCGGGAACCACGGTAACCAATTTCCACAAACGGGGTGACTTACAACAGTCCGGAGGACGGAAGTCCGGAATCAAGGGGTGAGCAGGGCCGTGCTCTGAAGAGCCCTTTCCTGCTTCTGGGGGCTCTGCTGCCCCTTGGCGTGCACCAGGACTGGAGTGCCACTCACATCAGCGCTTCCGTCTTCCCCTGGGGCTCTCCCCGGTGCTGCTGGTCAAAATACGCCTCACTGGATTTAGGGCCCATGCGGGTAACCCAGGATGGCACCCCTAGATATTTAACTAACTTACAGCAGCAATGACCCTTTCTTTCCCCCCCAGATAACATGAAATTCACAGGTTCCAGAAAATAGTGGGCAGATCTTTTGAGGGGATACCAATCAACCCACTATACTGCTCTCAGGGGGTGAGAGGGTTTCCCAGGGGAACTGGGCTTGGCGTGATACACTCTGTCCTTGTACGCACATCCCTCTTCCCCACAGTGCGTGCGGGCATGTGGACCACAGAGCCCAGGCTCCTTGGAATTACTGCTCCTTCTTGACCCAAGTACAAGCCATCAAGCCAAATACCCTTCTAGCTAATGGCTAGGTTTCGCTGACCTAACGTATGCATTAATATATCTGCTATATATAGTAATCATAATTATATACTTTTATATATATTTATAATTAATATATATAATATATAATTATAATTAATATATAGAATATATAATTATAATTAATATATAGTTATATTATATATATTATATATTATAACTATAATATATATAATATTCACCCTATTTCTGAAGCATGCGCATCGCTTCTCATTTTTCTTTGGCAAGAATATTAAAACTGTGAAGCTCTATTCCTAACACATTAGGTTAGATATTATTTTAAATATGTCAAATACAGTCCATTTCTACCTGAGGAAATCACTTTACTTCTTTGGAGCAAGTTATGCTATAACTTCTAATATATATTATATATAATATTATAATATATATACATATATATGTATTATATATAATTAATGTTATATAATTATAATTAATATATA
>SJYT01041597.1:95758-125851 GCA_006410635.1 Cephalophus harveyi
CTGCCATCTGTGGGGTCGCACAGAGTCGGACACGACTGAAGCGACTTAGCAGTAGCAGCAGCAGTAACTATATATATTATATAATTATATATTTATATACATGATATATTTTTAATATATTTATATATTATATATATTATATTTATATGATATATATTTATAGTTAATATTTTATATAATTATAATTAATATATAGGTATATATATTTGGTAATAATATATTAGTATATTATTACCAAACCACACAGACTGGTTTCTTCAAGTTTGTATTCCAGCTCATCCATATCTGCACGATTTACACACATTAGAAGCTCAACAGGAAGCAGACACAAATCATGTTAATTTTCTTTAGGATCAAATAATTAGAAGTCATATCTCAAAATACCTTCTGAATTTCTGGCTCCCAAGATACAGAACTATGATAACTGATGTACGAGGGGATAAAATCTGAAGGCATTTTTCTTCAGGCTGGTTACCAGTACCAATTTTGTCTTATAGGTTTTCAGAAAGTTATTTTTAGATCAGGAGAAGAAAAAATATAGTTCCATATGTAATCTCTGATCTTCCTTAGCACAACCAATGACTCACCTCTCACCTGTTTTCGCTGTTGCCTTGAGACAGAGGCTTGTGCTGGAATCAAACCATGACTGAGGGCCACCAGCGGGGCCCATGTCACTGAGTGGTACAGCCGAGGGCCTGATACTGTCACCGTCCTGAAATTTTACGACTTGAGTTATGGTTGATTATAACTTAGGATACTCGGAGTCATGGGAAGATAGGGTCATCATGGGGTCACACAAATCTGAGTGGGCTCTGGCTAGTAGAGCTGGCGTACATTTCAAATGCAATCCATTTTAGCACCAGAATCTTGAGTGAATACAAAAGCAATTATACCACTGGTCTGGCTTAAACAGGTCTAATCTACTTCCCTGTGTATAATATATCCCGTGGAGTACTGGAGCTGGCTCCTACCAGCTCATAAGTTTCCAGGAAATTTGTGAGCCAGTTAAATAAACTATATTAAAGATCAATTTATATACACTTGCAATAAATTATATTAAAAACAAAGGTAACTGGCGCTTGGGGTTAGTAGATGCAAACTATCACATACAGAATGGATAAACGACAGGACCCTAAAATCTACTTCCCTGTGTATAATATATCCCGTGGAGTACTGGAGCTGGCTCCTACCAGCTCATAAGTTTCCAGGAAATTTGTGAGCCAGTTAAATAAACTATATTAAAGATCAATTTATATACACTTGCAATAAATTATATTAAAAACAAAGGTAACTGGCGCTTGGGGTTAGTAGATGCAAACTATCACATACAGAATGGATAAACGACAGGACCCTACTGTATACCAAGGGTACCATCTGATATCCTGGAATAAGCCATAGTGGAAAAGAATATGGAAAAGAATGCACTTACGTGTATAACTGAGTCACTGTTCTGTATGGCAGAAACACAACCTTGTAAATCAACTATACTTCAATAAAAAAATTTTTTTAAGGCAAAGGTAATAAATACTTAAAACTGATCATTTCCTGACCATCTTATTACAACTTACTAGTTTATCAGTGTTAAGATATCATCTCTACAGGCCCAAAGTTTGTTGATCTCACAACTATGACTTCATATCACGTTTCACAGGGAGACAGAAACCAATTCCCACCAGTGTGTCAAAGGCAGCCTTAGAAATGCATAAATACCTGAATCTGCAAGAGATACATAGAATTGGTTGGTACTTTTCCCTTTCAAAGTACTGTTGAAGTTTTCCTCTCTCCCTAATTTAGAAGCTTCGCTTTCTGTTATCGTATTTTGGAGAAACACACAGAGGGTGAGGAAAAGCGCAAAGCAGATGAAGGAAGGATGTGGGCCAGAAAAGGTCCTGTGGATGACGTTCACACCCCCTTCCCCAGCCCTTCGGGAACACCGCCTGCTCACCCTATTTGTGAAGCAGGCGCGTCGCTTCTCATTTTTCTTTGGCAAGAATATTAAAACTGTGAAGCTCTATTCCTAACATATTAGGTTAGATATTATTTTAAATATGTCAAATACAGTCCATTTCCACCTGAGGGAAATCACTTTACTTCTTTGGAGCAAGTTACGCTGTTCTAAGAGCAGTCTGTCCTCACTAAACCATCCAAGATGTTGTAGCCTACTAACCAGGGTCCTCGATGCGTGTGTGCGTTACATGGCAGAGAATTTTTAAGGCAAAGGTAATAAATACTTAAAACTGATCATTTCCTGACCATCTTATTACAACTTACTAGTTTATCAGTGTTAAGATATCATCTCTACAGGCCCAAAGTTTGTTGATCTCACAACTATGACTTCATATCACGTTTCACAGGGAGACAGAAACCAATTCCCACCAGTGTGTCAAAGGCAGCCTTAGAAATGCATAAATACCTGAATCTGCAAGAGATACATAGAATTGGTTGGTACTTTTCCCTTTCAAAGTACTGTTGAAGTTTTCCTCTCTCCCTAATTTAGAAGCTTCGCTTTCTGTTATCGTATTTTGGAGAAACACACAGAGGGTGAGGAAAAGCGCAAAGCAGATGAAGGAAGGATGTGGGCCAGAAAAGGTCCTGTGGATGACGTTCACACCCCCTTCCCCAGCCCTTCGGGAACACCGCCTGCTCACCCTATTTGTGAAGCAGGCGCGTCGCTTCTCATTTTTCTTTGGCAAGAATATTAAAACTGTGAAGCTCTATTCCTAACATATTAGGTTAGATATTATTTTAAATATGTCAAATACAGTCCATTTCCACCTGAGGGAAATCACTTTACTTCTTTGGAGCAAGTTACGCTGTTCTAAGAGCAGTCTGTCCTCACTAAACCATCCAAGATGTTGTAGCCTACTAACCAGGGTCCTCGATGCGTGTGTGCGTTACATGGCAGAGAGAAGCACCGAGGTCTTTCTCATTACTGCAGTTACACTATTATCAAGCGAAGCTGTGCAAGATCTTCAGTATCTAGTAGAACGGATGCTATTGGCTGCACATTCCAAACCCTTTACCCAGCTCTTTCTTGCCGATCAAGTCATGCTTATGTTTGGGGTATTCCCTTTCCTCCACCAGGTAATGTGCTTAGAAAAATGACCCACCTTCTACACACAGGTAAATCTTTTCTATCAGTATTTTTAATTAAAGTACAGTTGATCTACGATATTGTGTTAGGGACTGGGCATGTGGCTCTCTTATGACCAAAAGAGGTCTGCTGAGGCCATCTGGGGGGATTTCCTTGTGGATTAAAGAGACACACCCGGAAAGATGGTCCCTCTACTCCCTAGGTACTCCCGCTGCTTCATGAAGGACTTCACACTCAGCAGCTCTCTTGTCACCATGCAAAGAGGTGAGAAGGCTGTGCTGATAAACTGTTGATCTTTGAGACTTCATTTTCCAACCCAGGGCTTCTCATTGTTTAAATTGTAAACATCATTATTGCCCATGCCTGTAGATCTCAGTGCCTACACCATAAGCGTGAGCTGCACGTGGGAGATTTCTAGAAACCCAGAATTTTAGATTTAGGGCACTTCAGTTGACCCAATATACAGCCTTGACGTACTCCTTTTCCTATTTGGAACCAGTCTGTTGTTCCATGTCCAGTTCTAATTGTTGCTTCCTGGCCTGCATACAGATTTCTCAAGAGTCAGGTTAGGTGGTCTGGTATTCCCATCTCTTTCAGAATTTTCCAGTTTATTGTGATCCACCCTCTAAGTAGTAAGAAATCCACATATAAAAAATAGCCAACCCTCCATATACAAGATTCCTCTGTATCTGAGGGCCCTGAGTTTGCAGATTCCACCCACTGTGGATCCTGTATGGTGTTGTTCGTTGTTGTTGCTGTTTAGTTGCTGAGTTGTGTCTGACTCTTTGCAATCCCCATGGACTGTAGCCCATCAGGCTACTCTGTCCATGGGGTTTTCCAGGCAAGAATACTGAATGGGTTGCCATTTCCTCCTCCAGGGGATCTTCCCGACCCAGGGATCAAACCCACATCTCCTTCACTGGCTGCTGCTGCTGCTGCTAAGTTGCTCCAGTCGTGTCTGACTCTATGCGACCCCCTAGACGGCAGCCCACCATGCTCCCCCGTCCCTGGGATTCTCCAGGCAAGAATACTGGAGTGGGTGCCATTTCCTTCACCAATGCATGAAAGTGAAAAGTGAAAGTGAAGTCCCTCAGTCGTGTCCGACCCTCAGCGACCCCATGGACTGAAGCCCACCAGGCTCCTCTGCCCACGGGATTTTCCAGGCAGGAGTACTGGAGTGGGGTGCCATTGCCTTCTCCATCCTTCATTGGCAAGTTGGTTCTTTGCTGCTGAGTCGCCTGGGAAGCCCGTATGGTATTGTAGTATTTCCTATTGAAACCAAGGCGAAAGCAGACCCACACAGCTCAAACCTGTGAAGGGTCAACTCTACTTGAGACTTACTGAATTAGAACCTCTGGGGAAGGGACCTGGCAGTCTACGATTTAACAGCCCTCCAAGTAATCCTGATCCATGCTCGTTTGATAACCATGGGTTCAAATAATGTAATAACATCTGGACACAGGGTTTAGAATTTGATTGGCAATTGAGAATTCCTAGATCATTTTCAAATAGAAGACATTGTGATATGCTTATCAGATGACCTAGAGGAAGTCCTCAAATGGAAGCTAATGTTTGGTGACCATGAGCAATCACGTAGCAGCTTTCTGGGTCAGCTGAATTTATTATAAAATGGTGATTGTAGCTCACAATCCATGTAGGGAAGCTGTTAGCACTCCATGATAGAGACAAACCATATATTTACCAACCAGCCCACTGGAAGCTTTTACAGTTTCCCTCTTGGCGGCACAATAAAATGTTCTATTCCGTCTACTATGATTTTCTAAACAAACAATTATATGGTGAAGGGTGGTAATTACTAAAATATTCTTCCCTTTTATTACGAGGAAGGTAAAGTGAAAGGCTGACATGAATTTTCAGTGAAATTTTGAGGCACAGAAGAAAATGTATGAAACTCCCATAATTAAAATGCTAAGCTTAAAAAGATAAGCTTTCAGAGCATAGGATATAAACTGCAGCTTTATACTTGACCACAGGTACTCTATTGAGATAACATGGAATCCTGTCCCTTTGCTTATACAGAAGCGAATGTAATACAGACAAACGCTGCAAACTAATAAATCTCATATGTACATGATGATAGCAATGAATACTAATAATACCACCTTTGGATGCTAGTTAAGCTCATTTCCCATTCTTTGATGATTTTAAATTATATTCAGCTGTAGTGTGGATTCATAACCAAACATTTAGTTACACAAAATAGCAAAGATCAAAGTAATCAATAAATGAGGAAGTACATGTGATTCACCAAACTGTGCAGGCTGGCGATTTGAGGTCTCCCAGGGTGAATGCACCAAGGAGTGTGCAACAGAGCTGTGCTCAGCTCCAACAAAGAGTGACTTCTGCAGCAGCTACTCCAGAATTACTCCACTTACAGTCGTATATGGCAGGGCTCTCACATAGGCCACACTACATTTTCTGCTCCAGCCTGTCTTTGCTACGCAGCGTAGCTTCTAAGTTTAGCTTCACACTCCACTCCAACTTGGCCGGGAAGAAGAGGCAGTCAGTGCAGGGATTACGAATATTGGCCTCAGAGCTAGTTTGCCCATGTTTCCTACCTCTCAGGGTAACACGACCTCATATGTAAAGTGCTTGGGCAGTAGCTGGCCCAAGATAAGTGCCCAATTCATATTAACTCTAAACATTCTCCTTGTGAGAGTGTATAGACATTACCAGGAGAGATTTTTCAAACTGCAATATATTCAAAATTAAAACCTTATTCCTTAAGAATTTTGAGAAGAACCTTTGGGAACATGGCTTCCCTTTACCCCACCATCAACACCCCAGCACACACACACACTCCTCCCCACTTCAAGGTCATTGTTATACTGAACCTGTTACCACTCAGAGTGTTTTAAGTTACAGGAAAGAATATGAATTTGGCTTAAACTTTCTTTTTTTCCCCTGACTATGTGGTTTATTTGACAAACAAACAAAACTCTACAGTGAATGCACTTTAATCAGAAACAACATAAACTGTTAGCAGGTTACATCCAATTTCTGTTCCTTAATTACAGAGAGCCATGAAAAGTGCTTGGCCTCTCCTGTAGTCAGCCTTTTATCTTAACATGGGGGATCATCCCCATCATCACTGGATGATTGTAAATGCCGAATAAGATCATCTCAATCAAAAGCATTTTGTGAGCTATAAAGAAATGTGTGTATATATATATATACACACACACACACATGCATAAGTACATAGGTACACATAGACATGTATACATGTATTGGGCTTTTCTGCTGGCTCAGTGGTAAAGAATCTGCCTGCCAAGGCAGAAGATGTGGGTTTGATTCTTGGGTCAGGAAGATCCCCTGGAGAAGGAAATGGCAACCTACTCCCGTATTCTTGCCCGGAAAATCCCATGGACAGAGGAGCCTGGCTATAGTCCATAGGGTCTCAAAAGAGTCAGATACAACCTAGCAATTAAATAACAACAACAAATATATATGTGTGTGTGTGTGTGTGTGTGTGTATCTCGGGGATATGATTTTGCTTTATATACCATTTATCCTCAGTACTCAGAAGGGTGTAAAATAAATTTTTACTGTATAAATGAGTGTTTACTAAACCACAGTCTGGCCTTTGAACTATTCTAGGACTTTCTGTTTTGTTTAGGTTCAGAAATGCCTTCACAGAATTCTGTCTTCTGTACTTACTCTTTGGAACATACGCCTAAAGGTAGTGTCACCAGGGTACATGGTGTTATCTTTATGGCTCTTACTGATCTTGTCAGCTTATCATCTAAAACCCTTGGGGCCCATTTACAGCAACTCCAGGGATCCACGTTCATGGCTGCTTCTCTTGTCAACAGTGGAATGACTTTTATCATTTTGCTAATAAAACAGATGGAGTGACGGTAACCAAGCTTGGGAGAATAATTTCTAAGTAGACTCCGAGGGCATTTGGGACAGACTATTTACCCTTGGAATTGGTCTGGCACATTCAAAATGCATTGGTATTTTGCTGGTAGATTTGGTTACTTTTGGCCATTTAAAACTTGAATTCCTTTTATTGCTAATAAGCCTAGACATGTATCAAGAGTGTCCACATAAAACACATGGACACTGGACTGTAAAGATATACATTGAATACACTAAAGCGGGAGCATGAGGTGGAAGTCATATCTGCTTCAAAGGCTGCCGCAGGAGTCACAGAGGCCAGTGGCTTGCACCAACAGAAATTCACTCTCGCACGACGCTGGGTGCCAGGCGTGTGAAATCAAGGCACGCAGAGCCGCATCCGCTCTCAAGCCTCTAGAGGAGGAAGCCCCCTTCTCGCTCCAGCCTCTGTGGCGTCAGGAATTCCCCGCCGGCGGCCGCGTTACTCCGAGCCCATCTCCTTCTGCAAGCGGCCCCCCTGCGGCACCCGCCTGTCTCTCCTCTCATTTCTTTTAGGGGCCTGTCATGGGGCAATCAGGGCGGTCTTATCTCAAGAGTCCTACTTACATTTTCAAAGACCCCTTTTGAATCAAGATCATGTTCACAGGCCCTGAGGACATGGACGTACTCACTGAGGGACACTATTCAACTGACTGCAAAGGACATCGATGATAAAGGAGACCAAGAAAGGAATCCCACATGGACATGCACGTGAGAACCCAGACCCGTGAATGTGAGCAATCATCATTGCCCATTTTTCTCTGCTACAGTAACCGGTGTGGTTTCTGTCTCCACAACTGGTCAGTGACTGAACCAGCAATGAATAGGTCTTCTTCCCTTCCAGCTCTACCGAGGTGTAAGTTCACACGACATCATTTGCCAATTAAGGTAAGTAACAAGGTGCTGTGATACTTGCGTGCACCGTGAAATGGCTACTGCAACCAAGTTAGTCAGCACATCTGCCAGCTCACACAGCGACCGTCTGAGTGTTTGTGCGTGTCTGTGTGTGTGTATTCACACAGTGGCCGTCTGTGTGTGGGTGCATGTCTGTGTGTGGGTGCGTGTCTGTGTGGGGGTGTGTGTCTGTGCATGTCTGTGTGTGTGTATTCACACAGTGGCCGTCTGTGTGTGTGTGCATGTCTGTGTGTGTGTGTGTGTCTGTGTGTGTGTGCGTGTCTGTGCGTGCATGTGTGTGTGTGTGTGTGTGCATTCACACAGTGGCCATCTGTGTGGGGGTGCGTGTCTGTGCGTGTCTGTGTGTGTGTATTCACACAGTGGCCATCTGTGTGTGTGTGCGTGTGCGTGTGTGTGTGTGTGCGTGTCTGTGCGTGTCTGTGTGTGTGCATAGATTTGCTACACCTGCTTTTAGAAAATTTCAAGCACACATTCCAGTACTCTTAACCCTGGTCACCATTAGTCCCCTAGAACTCCCTTGTCTTATAACAGGAAGTCTGTACCCTTTGACCAACATCTCCCCATTTCCCCAACGCCCCAGCCCCCGACAACCACTAATCTACCAGTTTCAGTGATTTTTATCTTTTTTTCTGTGTGTGTGCATAGATTTGCTACATCTGCTTTTAGAAAATTTCAAGCACACATTCCAGTACTCTTAACCCTGGTCACCATTAGTCCCCTAGAACTCCCTTGTCTTATAACAGGAAGTCTGTACCCTTTGACCAACATCTCCCCATTTCCCCAACGCCCCAGCCCCCGACAACCACTAATCTACCAGTTTCAGTGATTTTTATCTTTTTCAGATTCCACATGCAAGTGAAATTATACAGTACTTGTCTTTGTCTGATTTTTTTCACATAGCATAATGCTGTTAAGTTTCATTAATGGTGCCACAGGAATTTCATTATGGCTGAATAATATTCCATTATGTGTGTACACATGTGCACAAGTACGTATGCATATATGTATAGACACGTATCTGTGTATATGTGTGTATATGCACACACCACACACATATCACACTTTCCTTACCCCCTCATTTGCTGATGGATAATTGAACTGGCTCCATGTCCTGGCTATGTGAAGAGGCACAGAGTTCCCATCGAGGTGGCTATCCCGTCTCCTTGACTGCATACCCAGAAGCAGGATCGCTGGGCCACACGATAGTTCTACTAATTTTCTGAGGAAACACGATGCTGTTTTCCACAGTGGCTACACCAGCTTGCATTTCCACCGACTGTACCGGAGTCCTCTGTTCACATCCTCGCCAGCACTGGTTGCCGCTCGTCTTTCTGAGAACAGCGATCCTGACAGGCGTGAGGTGAGAGCTCACTGTCTACTTGATTGGCAGTTTCCTGATGATTAGAGATGCTTAGCACCTGTTTATGTACTCGATGGCTATTTATATCTTTTGCATCAAAATGTCTATTCAGGTCCTTTGCCAATTTTGAAATCAGATTATTTGTTCTTTTCTGCTGTTGAGTTGCATGAGTTCCTTATATATTTTGGATATTACCCACTACAACCTGAACCTATTTGCTCAATAAACATGAATGGAGCCATTTTTTATATCTGTAACAACACCGTGCCTATATATACAATGATGAAAATAATAGCTCATGAATCTGAAAGCCCCTGCAGGCCCACTGGGGGAGCGAAGGAAACACGGATGGTCCCTCTTACACGACGACCGCAGCGAACCATCCAATGTACCCTCTCACATCACTTCAACGACCTTTCCTCTACTTCAAAACTGCTTCAAAAAACCGCTGTTTTCTCAGCGTACTGACTAACATACGCTATTTTCCACATTTGTCCTCTGATCTTTACCTATGTTTCTTTAGTTGACACTTAAACCCTTTATTTTAACCTGAAGGTTTAATTTGTTAGCTCATTTATCACTTTTTTCTCTTACTAGGTAAAAACCAATTCTACTAAGCGTCCACAGAGACCTCTGGAGGAACGGCTCTGCAAACCTCCGGCTCTACAGTCAGACTCGTCCCAAGATCTCTGAATGGAAGCCACCATTCATCACCGTATGGAAACCGGTGCTTCCGGGAGAAACCCCGCCTTCACACTGGGCCTCCCAGAGGCCACGGACTCCTGCTGGGAGATAAACTAACGTGGTGTCAACGATCTCACACCCAAGTTGGGCACATTTCAAAAATTCTCATTTATCAAAGTTTACGTTGGAATGGAGTCACACAGACAATTTGCTTTCACCTACTTAAGGGCAAGAGGATAGCTTTTTTAAAAAAAGATGCTATTTATGTATTTACGTATTTATTTATTTATTCATGTACATTCTGACCATGCCACGTGGCATGTGGGATCTTAGCTCCCTGACCATGGATTGAAACTGCCTACAGATCGTGAAGCACACAGTCTTCTGTGTGTGGACGATCAGGGAATTCCCAAGGATATTTTCTAGTTAAGCAAACCGTGAAAACAAGAGAAGAGCAGTGCTTCCAGAACAGCAGAACACAGGGCAGAGTGAAAACTCTCCCCGGTAAAACAGAAACTTAACCGAGGTGGAAAGAGTTGTTTTAACCCTTTGAAGTCTATAGAAAATGTCCTGTGAGAATACATCAAGTAGAGCAACATTCATTCGTGAAAATCTACTAAATCTTGGTAAGAAAAGAATCTGACGCATTCTCTCACCTCCCCTCCTACCCAGCTCTGTGAACAAGCCTGTCCGCCAGGCAGTTCACTCCAGGTCGAAACAGCCGAAGCCAAGTCACCAAGCAGAGAGACAAGCAAGCAAATAAACAACAGTTCCCCGGGGGGAGTCAGCATAGTCTCTAAAACGTCCAGTTTTCAACCAAAAATTATGAGATGTGAAGAAAAAAAAAGGAAAACTGTGACCCACCCACAGGGGAAAAAAAGCCACAAGATCTGCCTCTGAGGAGGCCCAGAGGGTGAACTGGGCAGACAGAGAAACCTCAGAGCTGTTGCTATTAAGAGAATGATGCGGAGAGAAGGAAATGAGGCTGTGCTTACAGAAAGGAGGGTATGGTGACGATGTCTCTCTCTATAAATAGAGATCAATAAAAAGGTAAATATATATATACACAAAAGAAGCAGATAACAAAATGCAAACCCAAGATTAACAATTCGCTGGAGGGGCTCAGCAGTAAATATAAGCTGGCAGAAGAATCAGCAAACTTGAAGACAGGTCAGTAGAAAGAATGTGATCTGAATAATAGAGGAAAAAGTTGGAAAAAAAATCAAACCTTGAAGATGTACACACAGGATTACAGACATCATACACATAAATCAACACACAAGGAATGGGAGAAGAGAAAGAAGCAAAAGAAAAAATATTCCAAGAGGTAATCAGTTCAGTTCAGTTGCTCAGTCGTGTCCGACTCTGCGACTCCATGGACTGCAGCACACCAGGCCTCTCTGTCCAATGACTCCCAGAGTCCACCCAAACCCATGTCCATTGAGTCGGTGATGCCATCCAACCATCTCATCCTCTGTCGTCCCCTTCTCCTCCTGCCTTCAATCTTTCCCAGCATCAGGGTCTTTTCAAATGAGTCAGTTCTTTGCATCAGGTGGCCAAAGTATTGGAGTTTCAGCTTCAGCATCAGTCCTTCCAATGAACACCCAGGACTGATCTCCTTTAGGATGGACTGGTTGGATCTCCTTGCAGTCCAAGGGACTCTCAAGAGTCTCTCCAACACCACACTTCAAAAGCATCAATTCTTTGGCCTTCAGTTTTCTTTATAGTCCAACTCTCACATCCATACATGACTACTGGAAAAACCATAGCTTTAACTAGATGGACCTTTGTTGACTAAGTAATTTCTCTGCTTTTTAATATGCTGTCTAGGTTGATCATGGAATTTCTTCCAAGGAGCAAGTGTCTTTTAATTTCATGGCTGCAGTCATCATCTGCAGTGATTTTGCAGCCCCCCCAAAAATAAAGTCTCTCACTGTTTTCATTGTTTTCCCATCTATTTGCCATGATGTGATGGACCAGATGCTATGATCTTCATTTTTTAAATGTTGAGGTTTAAGCCAACTTTTTCACTCTCCTCTTTCACTTTCAAGAGGCTCTTTAGTTCTTCACTTTCTGCCATAAGCGTGGTGTCATCTGCATAACTGAGGTTATTGATATTTCTCCCAGCAATCTTGATTCCAGCTTGTGCTTCATCCAGCCCAGCATTTCTCATGATGTACTCTGCATAGAAGTTAAATATTCAGGGTGACAATATACAGCCTTGACGTACTCCTTTCCCAATTTGGAACCAGTCTGTTGTTCTATGTCTGGTTCTAATTGTTGCTTCTTGACTTGCATACAGATTTCTCAGGAGGCAGGTGAGGTGGTCTGGTATTCCCATGTATTTAAGAATTTTCCACAGTTTGTTGTGATCCACATAGTCAAAGCATAGTCAATAAAGGAGAAGTATGTTTTTCTGGAACTCTTTTGCTTTTTCTATGATAAGGTAATAGCTAGAATCTACATTTACTGCATTACCGTGCATGCATGCTAAGTCACTTCAGTCATATTCCACTCTTTGTGACCCCATGCACTGTGGACCGCCAGGCTCCTCTGTCCACGGGATTCTCCAGGCAAGAATACTGGAGTGGGCCGCCATGCCCTCCTCCAGGGGATCTTCCCCACCCAAGAATCAAACCCGGGTCTCCTGCGTCTCCTGCACTGAAGGCAGATTCTTTACCACCAGCACCTCCTAGGGAGCCCCCTGCACTACCACTGGGTGTCTGGACTGCCTGCAGGACCCCTGCCCAGCCAGTAGCTCCTGCTTCCACCCTTGCCCCGGGACCTGCCCCAGTAACCCCAGTCCTGACCTCGTCCCCTCGGTCCTGCCGGACCAGTCTGCTAGCTTTCTGCCCACAGACAGTCGCTGCCTATCTGCCCTATATCTTTGAGTTCCCGGTCACCAACTCTCTTCCTGAGCCCATATTGACCCGGCCACCTGCATACCTGTTTCCCCTTCGTCCTACATTTCCCAGCCTATCACAGTCAACTTCTCCCTCCTCAGTGGTAGCACCCTGAATCCCAGCCTTGGTCAGAGCCACGGAGAGAGTTCAGATGCTTAAAAGCTAAGCCCATATTATCTCTAATTTATAGGAAAAAGAAACCTGAAAGGCAGGCATCTTCTGCCCATTCTGGAGGTGATAATACCGAAGTTTAGAGAGGTGAACCTCTCGCCAGTAAACGGTACAGTAGGGGAATGATCTGCACTCCCCGCTGTACGGCCACCCCCAGATTTTGTGCTCAGCTCTGTTCTTCCCACTACACTTACGGGCTATAGAGTCTAATAGTTTTCTTGCTACCATAACAAATTATCCACAAACTTATTGGCTTAACACAGCAGAGACTGATCATCTTACTGTTCTGGAGCTCAGAACTCCGCTGCAGGTCACCCTGGGTTGACTCAAGGTATTGACTGGCTGCGTTCCTTCCGGAGGCTTAGAGGAGAATTGGCCCCTTGCCTTCTCGGCTGCCGGACCCTGCACTGCCTTCCCGACTCCTTTCACGTTCACGGCTAGCTGAGCCTTCCTCTCGCAGCATCCCTCAAGCCGAGCCTTCCTATCGCAGCATCCCTCAAGCCAAGCCTTCCTCTCGCAGCATCCCTCAGACGCTGGCTAGTCCTCGGCCTCCCTCCTCCACTTTTCAAGTCCCAGTTGTGGGACTTCCCTGGTGGCCCAGTGGTTAAGAAACCACCTTCCAATGCAGAGGACATGGGTTTGATCCCTGGTTGGGGAATTAAGATCCCACATGTCACGGGGCAACTAAGCCCTCACACCCCAGCTAGAGAGCCTGCAGACCTCAGCTAAAGGTCCCATGTGGTGCAGCTAAGATCCTGCGTGCCCCACGCCTTAAAGCAAAAGAAAAGGTAGATTCAATCTGATTAGAGGGCATTTCACGGGCTCATCTACCTGTTTGAATATATTCTGGGAGTTCAGGTCTGCAAGGAACCCAAGTTTTGTCCGCCAGACGCTCGTGGCCGGATTAGGTGGGGGTTTCTGTTCTTGCTGCAAGTGGCGCAAATGGGCGGCCAGTCTGTTTCGCTGTTTTGTTTCTTCTGTGGCCAAGCAAAAGGAAAAGCTACTAAGAGAGCGCAACAGCTATGAAGCAGGATTGGAAACGGAGCAAAAATACGCCAAGAAGGAATGATCAGAGGATCTCGTTCGGACACTTTTCTTTGGAAAAAGATTTCAAAACATCAGGGTTAAAAAAGTACTTGTAATATCTAAGCAATATCTACATACAGTGTTTAATTTTCTTTAAGATTGTTTGTTTCCCTCTTGGTCAAAATAAAATCAACAACAGATAAAAAGAAATTTGGGAAACTGCTCATGGGACTATGCAAAATTCAATGACCTAAAGATATTATATATAGGGCACAGATTAAGATTGTAATTTCAAGGTAACATAAGAAAGTAAAATAGTGCAGAAAATAGAGAGTATTGATGCCACCATGGACTGTAGCCCGCCAGGCACCTCTGTCCATGGGATTTCCAGGCAAGAACACTAGAATGAGGTGCCATTCCCTTCTCCAGGGGATGTTCCTGACCCAGGAACTGAACCCACATCTCCTGCATTGAAGGCAGATTCTTTACTCACTGAGGCATCAGGGAAACCCATCTAATTAGATAAAATAGATAATTAATAAGGATTTACTTACAGGATAAGGAACTCTACTCAATATTCTGTAATGATCTATACAGGCAAAGACTCTAAAAAAGAGTGGATATGTGTATATATATAACTGACTCACTTTGCTGTATGCAGGAAACTAACACAACATTGTAAGCCAAATATACTCCAATAAAAATTAAAAACAAAGTTACAGGCATATCACAGCTAAGAAACAGAGTGGAAGCAATAGTGAGGAGCTGAGAGTCCCCAGTGAAGCCCCGGTGCCTCAGCTGCACTTCCCACTCCCAGATCTTCCTTCCATCTCTGTGGAAAAGGGATGAGGTCCATCTCCTCTAACTCCTCAGACAGAGCATGGGGGATGGAGGATCCTTAGAGTGGGAGATCTGATGTAGTGTAAGAAATACTCTTTGGCTGTCTCATGCCAATGAAAATTTAAAATAATATAAAATTAAATAACTGAGGACAGGAGAATAGCCAAGTTGACACATCAAAAGACCACCGCAGGGGCTGCCCTGGTGGTCCAGTGGTTAAGACCTCACCTTCCAATGCAGACGGTGCAAGTTTGATCGCTGGGTGGGGAAAGAAGATCCCACATGCCTCCGGGCCAAAAGTCAAAACATAAAACAGAAGCAATGTTTTAACAAGTTCAGTAAAAACTTTAAAAGTGGTCTACATCAGAAACTCTTTTAAAAAGACCATCACAGAAGGGAGGTAGCAGAACAGGGCACCTCAGTTTACACGCTTACCAAATACTACTCACAACGTGGAAGAGATAATTTCCCAAAAGACAGTGATGGGATCATCCTGGAAAAGCCCATGGATTCTGAGCAGCCGAGAACAAACCTCCACTACAGAGGCCAGAGAGGACTGCCCAGAATAAGCAGACAGCTCACAGCGACAACGGCTCTTGTCCAGCGGGATCTTGCCATCACCTCTCCCTTGTCGGTGTCCATCCAAGGAGCTATATATCTGTGAGACGCCATAGTCTTACTTACCATCTTAATTCCTTAATGCAGAGTAAGGCATTTCAGGAGTATCAAGTACAGGGTGAGTTTAGGTGTAGGAATTATTTTAAAGGCACAGATGCCTGTGGTTTGGTCACTCAGTCGTGTCTGACTCTTTGCGACCCCATGGACTGTAGCCTGCCAGGCTCCTCTGCCCATGGGATTCTCCAGGCAAGAACACTAGAGTGGGCTGCCACTTCCTTCTCCAACAGATGCCCATAGTGAAGTCACTCAGTCGTGTCTGACTCTTTGCAACCCTGTGGACTGTAGCCTACCAGGCTCCTCCATCCCTGGGATTTTCCAGGCAAGAGTACTGGAGTGGGTTGCCATTTCCCTCTCCAGGAGATCTTCCCAACCGAGGGATCGAACCCATTGCAGGCAGACACTTTACCATCTGAGCCACCGAGATGGGGCCACAGATGCCCATGGAAACCCTCAAATTATAACATATTAGAAGTTACTGTTTCAGCCTCTAGTCAAGTGTTACTTTAGGCTAGAAAATCACTGAAGTGTATCAAACTTTCTATTAACAACATGCCCGTAGGGACGGAGGAAATGCACCATCCTCGATGAGAACTAGCCATGTTATCAGCACAGAACACGTACAAGATGGAGATGCGATAAAGCTGAAGTCAAAACTTCAAGAGGTTATATCCACCAAAGAATAAACCCAGCTGATGTCTAAATTTCTTAGGACTGCTGAAAACGCAGAGGATAAAGTCAAGCTGGAGCCTCACCTTTGTCTGTTCATCACCTGAACCGTTCATTTTTTCCCTCTCCTACCATTCGTTTTGCAAGTTTGGATAAACTCTCCCTTTCGTGGTTGCCTGTCATCGCTCCCACTTTCATTCCCTCTATAAACACCATTTCTGCTGCATCTTCAAAAGCTTATCTCCTCTCCACAGCTGTCTGTTCAAAGTTGAGAGCCTGACACTGATTTAAGCAGCTTGAATTGCTCTGAAATAAATTCCTCAGGGCAAAGACCAATTCCTCATGCAATGTCAATAGCTAAATATGGTGTTGGTGTTGCATAAACACAGTATGAATATAAATAACAGAAAGTTCAAAAAACGGGTAATAATTTCTGTATGTTAGACAATTAAAATCTAAAGCTTTGGAGTGAACTCTGAGTGCTCCTAAAAATTATCAGAAGATGACGCTCTCTTCTACTGGATGGGAGAGAGAGCTTTACAAATGGAAAAACTGCAGATCCATTCAGGAATGTCCAGGGAACTGGCTCTTTATTCCACCGTGCCTGGCTCTCCATGGTGGGGAATGCCATCTGTTCACAGTTATTCCTTTCCCCTGTGCCTGCCTGTGGGGAGAAGAGAATTCCCAGTGCTTCTGACTTTGGGCTTACCCGTGTGGTTTGATTTGGCCGGTGAATGTAAGTGGACAGTACATGGACATATGTCTCACAAGTGCTTGCATGCTTTGCTTTAGCCTCTAGAGCTCCTGAATTTCACCAGAAGTTCAGAATTCTACCATGATTCCAGAATGAGGAGACAGGTGGGACATATGTGGACCCACCCAAATTCTGAATCCTAATCCAGCTGACTGCAAATGATCTCAGCTAAGCCCAGCAGAGCACAGCTGACTTACGGACAGGAGGGGGGGAACAGACGTTTATTATTATAAGCCCCTGAGGTGAAGGGGTGGCTTTTAACATAGCCTGGTGGGAGCAATGACCAAGAAATACGTTCTTCAATCTGCAATTAGCAGAAGTGAAACATTAGGAAATATTGACTCTAAAGAAGAGCCTGCTCTTAGCCGTACTCTCCTCTGATCTCTCTAGCCAATCTCTATCCCAGGACACAATTTCAGAAGATTGCAAGCCACTCCATAAGATGACTCTAGTATTTTTTTCAGCATTTTTTTGCAATAAAACACCCTGGACACATGCCCAACTAATGCGTAACCATTAGTTGGCCCACAGATACAGATGAACACTCCTGGAAGAAAGGCTGCTTTTCGTTGCCATGGCTTGTCTTGAAGACAGGCCCCAAAGAGTCAGCCTCCCAGTATTCATGCAGCTGTATGGTCCTTTTCCACCATGAACACGAGCTAGTCCTGTGAAACCAAAAGAACACAGTGTGCGTGACACATGGCAACTTCTGAAGCAACGTGAGATTTGTAGCTCTTCTTTGGGTTCTTAGAACACATACTCTAGTCAGATGCTCCAGTTAGAGAGATGATCCGGGAAAGACCTGGAACTCGCAGAGGAGAGAGACCAAGCTGAGACCAGGGCCCCTGCTCTGCCTCCCAAGCTGCAGACCAGTAAGACCACAAGCCAGTGAAGCCTTCTCGGACTCTCCGAGATCACCCCAGCGACCCGCTGCAGGTGACCGTGTGACACCAGCTGACGCCACGCCCAGCCACGCCCTGCTCGACCTTGACTTATAGATTGTGAGCGTAATAAAGTCGCTTTGTTTTAAACCAGAAGGTCTGCGGTTATACATCAACTGGTACCCAAAGCATTCATTTACACAGTTTACCAAAGTGGCATAATAGCCGACTATAAAACAATCCCAGCATTTGTAGCTGAGCAGGATCCTATGGGGGCCTTCCCAGGACAGACCCCCTATGCCCCATGCCCTCCCCGTGCCTCTTGTCTGTAAAAAAAAAAAAAAAAAAATCTTTAGCCTCCCAGATGCTCCCTGAGCAAATTTGATCAGAGAAGTGAGAAAATACAGAAAGGAAGGAAAAAAAAAAAAAACAAGCAATACAAAACAGTAACAGCTGAGTCACTGAAGAAGGTGGTGGGCCTTTAGTCCTCTTCAAGGGCTATAGGTAATATTCTGAGCCATGTCCTCCGAGCAGTTTTGCAGATACTGACCCCACAGGGTGGGAGAAGGTAACTGTGCGCTGCCCACCAGCACACAGGCCCCAGACCAGCTGAAACCAGGAGGCTGACCATGTGGACCCTGATTACCTCACCACCAATGAGAAGGCCCGCGAGCTGATCTCACACTCCATACCTCTCCTGCCCACCACGCCTGTGGAAACCTCTCCCGGAACGCGCCGGGGAGGATGGGTCTCTCAAGCGCCAGCCGCCTGGACCCCTTGCTTGGCCCTCGCACCCTCCGTCACCAGCACCCGGTGTCGGTAGTGTGTTTTGCAGATACTGACCCCACAGGGTGGGAGAAGGTAACTGTGCGCTGCCCACCAGCACACAGGCCCCAGACCAGCTGAGACCAGGAGGCTGACCGTGTGGACCCTGATCGCCTCACCGCCAATGAGAAGGTCCGCGAGCTGATCTCACACTCCATACCTCTCCTGCCCACCACGCCTGTGGAACCTCTCCCGGAACACGCGGGGAGGATGGCTCTCTCAAGCGCCAGCCGCCTGGACCCCTTGCTTGGCCCTCGCACCCTCCGTCACCAGCACCCGGAGTCGGTAGTGGGCTTCACTGCGTGTGGGCGAGGGAAGCCAGGTGTGGTTCAGCTAACATGTTTACTAAATGTGGTTGTGAGGCATTGTGCGCCATGTGTCAACATTTAATTCCTTCCTCACATTAAGATAAGTACCGACCAAATAGGTACCGTGATTATTTCCGTTTGATAAGTGAGAAAGTTCAGACACAGTGATATTAATTAAGTTGCTCAAAGTCAAATGGGTGGTAAAGTAGTGGAAACAAGGTCTGACCTGGGAAGTATCACAGTCCTGACCCCTAACTAAACTAATTAAACATCCAGGAAAGCTGCGGAGCTGTGGCTTCCCAGGCAACGCATGTTTCACTTTGCCAGTTCACAGCCAGCAGGCAGCCAGTTTACACAGTTTGATGAAGGTTACAACGTTGGCATTTGTGCAAACAAGCAGGGTATTAAATTACACCTATTAAAGGAAAGGCTGAAGATCTGACTCCCTAAGTCTTTGAGGTGTTGGAAGGGCACAAGGCCAAAAGAGTTTATGGGAAATAAAACTCCACTGCTAGCTGGCCAAAAAACAGTATTCACAACACAGACAACCGCGGCCTGCCAGCTCACGAGGGAAACGGTGGAGGTAGGAGACTTGATGGAGCAGAGCGCTTCTCTCCGGGTGGGCTTGTCATGAGGGCCTGATTTAGCTGAGTGTAATAGTCTTTGAGGTGTTGGAAGGGCACAAGGCCAAAAGAGTTTATGGGAAATAAAACTCCACTGCTAGCTGGCCAAAAAACACTTTCACAACACAGACAACTGCGGCCTGCCAGCTCACGAGGGAAACGGTGGAGGTAGGAGACTTGATGAAGCAGAGCGCTTCTCCTCTCCGGGTGGGCTTGTCATGAGGGCCTGATTTAGCTGAGTGTAAAATTCGATTATGTGACTGACTGACTTCAGTTTTCACAGGAGTGTTGCTTCAAATATAATTATCTCTGTGGCCACTAAGTAGGCAAAATGTTTCCACTTGTTTATAAACAATCGTCAGTGTGGATCTAAGAAGAATATGAGGAATCTACGGTTTCCAGGTAATACGGAAATGACGGAGTCTATTCTATCGGCGGTCATTGATAGCAGGAGGTCTTCTGATGTCCACAAGGGGCCTTGATAGAAGTCCCTGGCCCAGGGCTCCATGCATTTTTGCCATTGAGAGGCCTCAGATCAGTTCAGTTCATTTCAGTCGCTCAGTCATGTCCGACTCTTTGCGACCCCATGAATCGCAGCACGCCAGGCCTCCCTGTCCATCACCAACTCCCGGAGTTCACTCAGACTCACGTCCATCGAGTCCGTGATGCCATCCAGCCAGCTCATCCTCGGTCGTCCCCTTCTCCTCCTGCCCCCAATCCCTCCCAGCATCAGAGTCTTTTCCAATGAGTCAACTCTTCTCATGAGGTGGCCAAAGTACTGGAGTTTCAGCCTTAGCATCAGTCCTTCCAAAGAAATCCCAGGGCTGATCTCCTTCAGAATGGACTGGTTGGATCGCCTTGCAGTCCAAGGACTCTCAAGAGTCTTCTCCAACACCACAGTTCAAAAGCATCAATTCTTTAGCACTCAGCTTTCTTCATTTTACTTACTTTTCTCTTATTTTTCTAGTTTGATTATTATGGCTGCGTACTATTTTCCTATACTCATTTAGAAATGATACTAATAGATTTCTCCCCAGTTCTTTAATGATTACCTCTTTTTGAAACCTATTTCTCTACAATTATTTGAAGCAAAAATAAAAACCATTTACACCAATGAAATGTGCTGTTCTATAATTTTCCACTTCTCCATAAGATTACATACAGACGTTTCTTTCTTTAACCCTCCCATCAAAATTGAAGAATTTTAATGATTTTACTTTTCCCCTTCCCTCAAGTCCTAGGACTTACTAAGAATTTAGTAATTTTAGTTTTAAACTATTAGTTGAATTTCCAATACATTGTGTCTCTTCTCTCCATCATATTAATCATATTTGGCATTTATATCACACTTAAATTATGTTTATCATCCCAGTCTATCACTACCCATCTATATCTAAGTAAACACACAAATATGCACTGATTCATTCTCAGATGCGTTGTGCACAGTCTCCACTTCATGCCACATTTCCCTGGCTTGATTATTCATCTCTCCTTCACTTGTTCAGTTAGACTCTCTTCTAGACCACTGTGTTTTCCTCAGAGATATATTATCTGAATTATTATAAAGTCTTAATTGAATTGCTTAGCATGCCAAGTGAATTACAGTTTTTTGTAAGAGATTCTCAGGTTGAACTCCTGAAATCTGTTATCTCTAGGAACCGTGACACTGTTCCTAGATTTCATTATGAGGATTGGAAATTCAAGCATAATAGCCTGGGTCTTTCCCTTTATGTGTAGCCTGATCTCACAGGAAGGTTCTCAGACTTTCCAGGTGTGCTCCTGCAGCTGTCTTTTCTCATCTCATCCATACTTCCTGGACTAAACTTCCTGGACCTAAACATGCTCTTTCATCCTTGACTCGGGTTTTCAGATAAATTTTCTTAAGTTTTATGTGCATCTAGATGTCCAGCATCTATCTTTCATGTCTCTTATCTTTTTATTATAATTTTTCTCTTTGTGTTTTTGCTCTCTGTTTTAGGAATTTTTTTCCCATTGATTCCCTGGATTCAATCTCTACTCTGATCATCCTTTCCTTCAGTTAAACCAAAAACTTTTGCACTAGAATTATTTTTAGCTCCAGGAAACTTGCTCTTCTCAAGCGTAATCACTGGGGTTTCTGAAGCCTGTGAGCACTGGGAAGTTAAGTGCTCTGTACTCCGTGAGTCTCTGAAGGCATCGCAGGGAATCCCTTACTGGATCCCTGGTCTGCCTTCCCTCTCTCAGCCTAGGGGCGCGGAGGACTCCATCCACCCAGTCAATGCTTCTGGGCCTCCTGAGCACCGGGAGCCCAGCCGGACACATGGAGATGGTGACCTTCTGCCAGGGGCCCACACAGAGGTGAGGTCATGGTTTTCTCAAGACTTGATATTTCTGAGTCTAAGGCATCGCAGGGAATCCCTTACTGGATCCCTGGTCTGCCTTCCCTCTCTCAGCCTAGGGGCGCGGAGGACTCCATCCATCCAGTCAATGCTTCTGGGCCTCCTGAGCACCAGGAGCCCAGCCGCACACATGGAGATGGTGACCTTCTGCCAGGGGCCCACACAGAGGTGAGGCCATGGTTTTCTCAAGACTTGATATTTCTGAGTATCCTTGCAGTTCCCTCTGGTACCGGCCTTTAGGAACTCACCCACGAATGAAGGCAGGAAGCTCTGGCTCACCATAACTCCTGCAGAACCAAAGCCTTACTTCCAACCAGCTTCCTTCCAGTTCTAGCAGTCATTTGGCTCATGCGAGAAAGACTGGAAACAGGACTAAAAGAAAACAAACTGTCATCTTCCCAGACTATTCCTTTTCCTTACATTTTAAAATATTTTCCCCAAGTTTTCTTTTTTTGATCTTTACAATACACTATGAGATATAAGTTCAAACCCTCACATATAGGCTCAAGGCTATTTCCACTTTAAAGAAAGAAGGAAAAACTGTAGTAAACAGAGAGAAAGACTCAGACTGGTCCTGCTTAGGTGTGCATGGTTACATTCCAGTGTAAACATATGCAAGTTCCAAGGCCTGCAACCAGCCATTATACTCCTGCGTATTATGACAATGCAGGCTTTAAAGGGAGGAAAAGCCGAGGTGTGGATAGGTGCACAAGGGAACAGCTCACAACGTCTGAGGCTGCGGTTCAGTTCCATTAAGAGATGCTCTCCTAGCCGGACTGTGTGGACGCATGGTCCCAGTTAACTCTCTTCTGCACCTCACCTCTGTCACAGCTCGCAGTAGAGACACAGGCACGTGGGCTGCTCTCTGGGTTAGATGGGAGTCACGACAGGTGCTGACACTGAACTGTAGGAGCCGTCTGTATATTTTGGAGATAAATCCCTTGTCGGCTGCATCATTTGCAGGCTTCCCTGGTGGCTCAGAGGTTAAAGTGTCTGCCTGGAATGCAGGAGACCCGGGTTCAATTCCTGGGTCAGGAAGATCCCCTGGAGAAGGAAATAGCAACCCACCCCAGTACTCTTGCCTGGAGAATCCCATGGAGGGAGGAGCCTGGTAGGCTACAGTCCATGGGGTCGCAAAGAGTTGGACACGACTGAGCGACTTCACTTCACTTCACTTCCTCCCACTCTGTAGGCTGTCTTCTGGTTCTGTTTGTGGCTTCCTTTGCTGTGCAAAACCTGTAAAGCCTAATTAGGTCCCACTTGTTTACTTGCTTTTTTTTTTTTTTTAATTTCCATTACTCTAGTAGGTGGATCCAAAAAGACACTGCTGAAAATTATGTCAGAGAGTGTTCAGCCTATGTTTTCCTCTAGGATTGTTATACTATCTTGTTTTACATATAGGTCTTTAATCCCTTTGAGTTTATTTTTGCTTGTATGGTGTCAGAGAATGTTCTAGAATGTTTCATTCTTTTACATGTACCTGTTCCGTTTCCCAGCACCACTCACTGAAGAGACTTTTTCCCCACTGTGTATTCTTATCCGCTTTGTTGTAGATTAATTGACCATAGGTGCATGGGTTTATTTCTTGGCCTTCTATCCTGCTTCATTGATATATATTTCTGTTTTTCTGCCAGTACCATACTATTTTGATTACTGTAGCTAAATTGGTACAGCCAGTATGGACAATAATATGGAGGGTCCTTAAAAAACTAAAGACAGAGCTACCATAGGATCTGGCAATCCCATTTCCTGGCACATATCCAGAGAAAACTATAATTCAAAAGGATATTTGCACCCCGATGCTCACTGCAACACTATTTACAATAGCCAAGACATGGAAGCAACCTAAATGTCCATCTACAGATGAATGGATAGATATGTGGTACATGTATGCAATGGAATATTACTCGGTCATTAAAAAAACAATGAAACAATGTTATCTGTAGCAACATGGCTGGACCTAGAGACTGTCATGCTAAGCAAAGTAAATCAGACAGAGAAGGACAGATACCACATGCCATCACTTGTATGTGGAGTCTAAAAAATGATGCAAATTAGTTATGAAACAGAAATAGACTCACAGAATTAGAAAGCAAACTTATGGGATAAGCTGGGGATTTGGGATTAGCAGGTGCGCGCTGGTATTAATACATGTACAACAGACAAACAAGACCGTACTGTGTAGCATAGGGAACTCTACTCAGTATTTTGTAATGACTTACATACATATATTGTATACAGAGAATATACAGATACAAAAATGAATGACTTTACTGTACGCCTGACGCCAGCACAGCATTGTAAATCAGCTGTACCTGAATTAAGAAAACAGTGCTGATGAAAAGCTCTTTCCTCTTGATGTGCATCCTTTTCAAACTCTAAACAGAATCTACAAGCCTTCAATCAATACCATGTACAAAAGAACATGTGTTGACTTTCTATCCATTTATTTTTCAGTTAGGGTCTACGTGTTAAAATTCAAACACGATGGGGACTGGATACTCTCCACTTAAAAACAGTTAAGAGAAACTGCTTCTTATGACACAATAACCCCCAGCGGTTTTGCTGTCCGTGCTCTCGTGTTTGAACAAGTAAGGGAAGTATATTGGACATGCCTTTATTTTGGAGATATACCTCTCACTGGCGATTTGAGTGGTATAATAACTCTCAGTGAGCTTGCAAACTTCTTTTACTCTCCTCTTTTCCTTAGTTCCTGCTCAGAGTTATCACCTTGGACAACTGATGCTGAACACCCAGCATCATAACGCGACGCTCCTGACAGCTTAAGGGGATGCCTCTTAGCAATCTGTATTCTAGTATCCTCCCTTTGTTCTCATGGGAAACCTCGTTAAACAGTTCCTGGGTCTGCAGAGTCTTGCAGAACACCCAATATCGTTCAAGTTTACGGACAGAGTAGGCCAGGCTGCTGCCTTCACTAATGAGCCCACTCCAAATATGTTTTCACTCTCCGGCTGCACCCACAGCACGTGGGGTCTCAGTGTCCCCACCAGGGACCAGCCTGCACCCCTGCAGTGGAACTGCAGAGGCTTAGCCGCTGAGCCTCCAGGAAAGCCCCCACCATGTTTATAGCTTACTGTCACACCGGAAATCCAAACTTAGGAAAACCCACAACCCCAGAGAGTCTTACAACAAGCCCAGGATGCAAAAACGTTCACTCTTTCTTTGAGGAATTTCATTCTACGACTTTCTTATGCTTCTATTTCTTAAGTGGTGGATACTGTCACAGACTTGGACTCAAGAAGGTCCAAATCCTCCCTTTCTACTGAACTTCTCTAAATAGTAGTTTTCTGTAACAGTGTCTCCCCCATGGGTGACCAGGCTCAGCACAGAGTCTGACATACGGCAGGTGTCCAATCAGTGGTGGATAGTTGGAGTAGAAGGTTTGATCCCAGATTCTTGCTGGGATAAAGCATGTATATATCTTCATAGAAAGGGAGGGAGGGAGAAACATATTAAATATAAGGTTGCCTAGATGTTCATCAGCAGATGAATGGATAAGAAAGTAATGGTACATATACACAATGGAGTATTACTCAGCCATTAAAAAGAATACATTTGAATCAGTTCTAATGAGGTGGTTGAAACTGGAACTGATTATACAGAGTGAAGTAGGCTAGAAAGAAAAACACCAATACAGTATACTAACGCATATATATGGAATTTAGAAAGATAGTAACGATAACCCTGTATGCGAGACAGCAAAAAAGACACAGATGTATAGAACAGTCTTTTGGACTCTGTGGGAGAGGGCAAGGGTGGGATGATTTGGGAGAATGGCATTGAAACATGTATAATATTATATAAGAAACAAATCGCCTGTCCAGGTTGGATGCAGGATACAGGATGCTCGGGGCTGGTGCACTGGGATGACCCAGAGGGATGGTATGGGGAGGGAGGAGGGAGAGGGGTTCAGGATTGGGAACACGTGTACACCCATAACGGATTCATGTGGATGTATGGCAAAACCAATACAATATTGTAAAGTAATTAGCCTCCAAAAAAAAATAAATTTTTTTGCATTTCAAAAAAACGTATAGTTTGATAGTGCTGCAGATTTTCCCAGCATTCTTTGCATCTCTGCTTTGGATAACTTCAATAGGCTCAAGAGCCAAAGTAAATCCCTTTGGGATATCTACAACATATTTTGTCTATTTCATGTAGAATTTGAGTTGGTTTATAAATATGTGGCTCAGTGCTGTCAAGATATGTCTTGCTTCTGGGTCAATCATGACACAAGCTCTTCCTTCCCCCAAGTCCTGGTGTTACAATCCACATCTTACAACCCCAAAACTTACAGGCTCTCTTTTATACCCAATAAGTTCCTTTAGAGGCCACAAAGCAATGGGAAAAGCTAGTGATGGCAGCAAGCGTTCCTCTAGCACTTGAGTTTCTTTATCTATCGTGACTTTGGGACCTGGCCCATAGAACTCACCCAGGAACAATCGAATGAGCTCACGGACGTGTGAATTTGTGTTTGGATGCCCTAGAAGTGTTTGAAATCATAGCAGGCAGCAAAGCTCTCTCCCAGAGCTGCTTCCACAGTGAGCACATTCTCCTGGTTCACTCTGAATTTTTATCAGTCTTAAGGATCCACCTAATCTTAACCTTCAGTTGAAACCAACTCAATTACAGGATACCATATACCCCAACCGCCTCAGGAACCATCAGTCCAGGGAAAAGAAGCCTAAGCTCTGATAATAAGAGGCGTTAACGCTGGTGGGGCCACTTCCACGCCTATCGCTGCAGCTGCTGCTTCCAGCGCTGCTAATGCCACGTGCAGCTGAAGCTCACTGCAGACTGCGTATCGGCAGCAGCTTCCTTGCTCCTTCACTTGGGAAAACGCTTTTATTCCATGCTTTCTTGGGTTGGGTAGGTAGAAGTGCAGAGAGAATCATCTGAAGCTTGCCCAAAGCACTCAGCTAGACAGCATGGAGTTTGAGGCTAAACCAGTCCGACAATGGGGCCCACCCTCTTCTTTGCTCTCCTGTAATTCTGTAGTCATCACAGCGTATCCGTCCATAGCTTCTTCATGCTCTGACAGGCTTCACTGGAAATAAGCGATATGACGGGTACTGCTCGGAAGAGCTAGCTTGAGCTCCTCTCCTGTGTCTGTAATCAACTAGCTCCAGGCCAAAACCCCACTTCTGAGCCTGGATATCTCAGGGTAAGGCAGCTGGATGATCCCCAAAACTCCGCCTTTAACACTGGCATCAAGGGGCAAGGCGTAAACCTGTACTGATCAACCATGATGTTAAAGTCCAATTTTGACCATGTATAAGAAGAAATAATATGAAAATGTATTTCACGAGTAAACAGCTTTCTTTCTCAGGAAATGGGAGCCCTATGTGCGGTGGGCGGTACATGGATTTCCCAGGTTTTAACTCCTTGCTGTGCCTTAATGATGAGCCACAAAGCTGGAATCCCCAAGTGAAGAACAAAACACTCACGGTGGAAGCTCAGTGTGTCTTTTTCACTCTTAACGTCAGATCCCACTATGTCATCTTAACAGGGCACACTGTGTTCAAACAGGGGACTGAAAGGATTTCCAGGCAGGATTACCGAAAGCTCTCAGTGAGAGGCCGAAAACCAGAACCAGATAAACTTGAATAATACTTTAAAATCTCTAGAGACTACACTTCTTCTCTGAAAAGAATGACAATGCTCCATGATTGCTTTTTCATTAAGAACAGACGAAAACATTTAAAGAGGCGGCGGAAAGAAGGGAGCAAGAAGAGAAGGGGGAGAGGGTGGAGGAAACAGGAGGAGGAAGACAGAAGGAGGAGGAGGAGGAGGGGAGGAGGAAGCCCCTCTGACCACAGTACAGGGCTCACCATCACAGCCATCCCTCTAGCCTGCGTGAAGCTCACACAGATTACTCCTGAGAAAAAGTGATTCTCAGCTCCTCCCACCCCTACTCCACCCCGCTTCTTACAGATGTCAAGGTATCAATGGAGAGAGCCACACTATTCAACATGTAGAGGAAAAGAAGAGAAGGAATATTAAAATCCACGTGCATACATAGACATCTAATGTATATTAATGACAAGGAAAGATTTCTAGAACTATGTCCCAAGCCGTCATCACTATGAAGCTATCCATCATCCATACGGTCATGGGAAAAGGCAGAGACTGCCAAACCTCCCCATTTCAGGCCTTTTCTCCAGACGTCATCTCAGTAACCTAGACCTTAAGACATGAGTCAGAAGCACCCACAACAAATGTGAAATATTTGCTTTAGAGATGTCTCTTCCCATTTCAAGAAAAGAATGCCAAATAAGACATATAATGCTCCAACAAGACAAGGGAAGAACCCCGTGGGGAAAAAAGGAAAAGAAAAAAAAAAGTCACAGTGTCATTTTTCATTTAGGAATCAGAACATTCATTTTCTTTTATGGGACGGACGCCAGCGGGGGTTAGCTCAGAATGGGTCAGCAATAAGTTCTGAGGGCAAGAGGCAGAAAGCACAACAAAGGGTCAGTCTGGAACTTTAAATACTTAAAGTTATATGACTGAAATGCTACAAGGTGTTTTCAGTCCTAAAGATGTGTCTTCAGGAAGCAAGTGTATCTAAGCCTCAGTCAGGTCAGTTCAGTTCAGTTGCTTAGTCATGTTTGACTCTTTGTGACCCCATGGACTGGAGCACGCCAGGCTTCCCTGTCCATCACCAACTCTCAGAGCTTGCTCAAACTCATGTCCATTGAGTCGGTGATGCCATCCAACCATCTCATCCTCTGTCATCCCTTTCTCCTCCTGCCCTCAATCTTTTCCAGCATCGGGGTCTTTTCCAATGAGTCAGTTCTTCGCATCAGGTGGCCAAAGTATTCAGCTTCAGCATCAGTCCTTCCAATGAATATTCAGGACTGATCTCCTTTAGTTTGGACTGATTGGATCTCCTTGCAGTCCAAGGGACTCTCAAGAGTCTTCTCCAACACCACAGTTCAAAAGCATCAATTCTGCGGTGCTCATGGCAGCCCACTCCAGTACTCTTGCCTGGAAAATCCCATGGACGGAGGAGCCTGGTGGGCTGCAGTCCATGGGGTCGCTAGGTCGGACACGACTGAGTGACTTCACTTTCACTTTTCACTTTCATGCATTGGAGAAGGAAATGGCAACCCACTCCAGTGTTCTTGCCTGGAGAATGCCAGGGACGGGGGAGCCTGGTGGGCTGCCGTCTATGGGGTCGCACGGAGTCGGACGTGACTGAAGCGACTTAGCAGCAGCAGCAGCAGTAGCAGTTTTGTTTATAGTCCAACTCTCATATCCATACTTGACCACTGGAAAAACCATAGCCTTGACTAGACGAACTTTTGCTGTATCTAAACCTACTGAGCTGTTTGTCTTCCCCTGATAAATCATTTTTATCTGACTAACTTGACTAATCACATTCACATTTTTACCCATTGAGTAAACATGACTTGGGAATCCACAAGCACTGAGCAAAGCACAGGAGTGTTAAACCAAAGAAAGATTTTCTCCTGGAGAACTCACCTACCGCGGAGGGACAGGACGCCGCCAACCCGGGCTGAGAACAGCCGCAGCCGATGTGCGCTGAGCGCCTGTGCCAGCCGAGCGCCTCCTGGGGTCTCTGTTTTCAAGATGAGGAAACGGGGGCCCGGAGAAATTCTGCAGTCTGTGAAAAAGCGTGTGAAAGTGTGAGTCGCTCATTTATGTCCGGCTCTTTGTGAGCCCATGGACTGTATCCCACCAGGCTTCTCTGTCTATGGGATTCTCCAGCAAGAATACTGGAGCGGGTGGTCATTCCCTTCTCCAGGGGGATCTTCCTCACCCAGGGGTTGGACCCAACTCTCCTGCACTGCAGGTAGATTCTTTACCATCTGAGCCACTTAGGGAACTTAGGGAAGCCCCCTAAGTTTACATATTTATTTTTTTTTTACTTTTCAGGATTTCTTTCTTTAATGTAAAAGAAATTTAATACAAATATATTAGGTGTCCAACAAAAATGAGACTGAGTTATTAGTGATCATTTAGTTAAATCTTTAGTCCAAATAGGAAAAAATGCACTTATTGCAGTCAAAATCACAAAGTTCTGGCTTTTTTTTTTT
>SJYT01041597.1:128251-221597 GCA_006410635.1 Cephalophus harveyi
GTATTCTTTTTAACGGCTGAGTAATACTCCATTGTGTGTATGTACCATAGCTTTTTATCCATTCATCTGCTGATGGACATCTAGGTTGCTTCCATGTCCTGGCTATTATAAACAGGAAAAATTGGCATAGAAACTTTAACCTTTAACCCTCAGTTTTTAAAATTTATTTTTAATTGGAGTATATTTGTTTTACAATATTGAGATAGTTTCTGCTGTTCAACAAAGTGAGTCAGCTATAAGGATACCTGTATGTTTCCCCCACCCCATCCCAGTCCTCCAGGGCATCACAGAGCTCCCCAGCACTGGGCTGGGCTCTCGGTGCTACCGCAGCTTCCCACTAGCTGTCTATTTACACACGGTCGTGTAGATACAGCAATGCTCTTCTCTAAATTCGCCCCACCCTCTCCTTCCCCCACTGTGTCCACAAATCCAGTCTCTATGTGAGAAGGGACATCTCTATTTCTGCCCTTTAAAGAGGTTCATCGGTACCATTTTTCCAGATTCCACATCCATGTGTTAATATATAGCATTTACTTTTCTCTTTCTGACTTACTTCACTCTATATGACAGACTCTGGGTCAAACCACACTACAAATGACCCAGTTTTGTTCCCTTTTTATGGATGAATAATTTTAACTGCTTTGCTACAAATAATTGGTATTATCAGAGAACAATCAAGCATTATGTGAGCATAGATAAAAGAGAAATTTGCAGCTGGAAGGTTCGGAGGAGATTACAAGGAAGAAGTAGCAATTAGGTATGTGTTTTGATTCTTTGAAGAACGGGTCCCATGTTGATCATTCCAGAGGAAGCAATTACGTCTGCCTGATTCTGTTAAGAATACAGTAGTCCGCTGGTACAGGAATTCCTCTCATTATTCCCGGGGTGTGTGTAAGCGCCATCTATACATTATAGACTCATTCAGAAATGTGGGGCTCATGGCTTTCACCCTCTCCCCTTCTCTGCCAACATCTCTGAGTGGCAAATCAAATCATATTGACCCACTGCTTCTGGTAAGCTTCCACAGGTGCTGGGCCTGAGAAGAGGCGGCACCTTGCAATCTGGGCAATATGCATAACTGACCATGGTGGGGATCTGAGTGGCGCAGTGGAGAACACGGCTGGGGGGCAGGCAAAAGGTAGTGACGTGAAATCTCTTAGCTGCTACATTCTCATATATAATTAAGATCTACTTCTGGAATGTATCATGTTCCATGTATCTGCCTTCCATTCCTGTGTCAATATCATAGCAATGTGACTTTATTATATGATTTAATACCTTGGAAGGCGGCAGGGTCAAGTGTATACATAGCATGCTTCTCCAAGCCTCCACCTTCCCCCAGCATGCACCGTTTTCCTCTCAACATCACGGCTGGGGGGCAGGCAAAAGGTAGTGACGTGAAATCTCTTAGCTGCTACATTCTCATATATAATTAAGATCTACTTCTGGAATGTATCATGTTCCATGTATCTGCCTTCCATTCCTGTGTCAATATCATAGCAATGTGACTTTATTATATGATTTAATACCTTGGAAGGCGGCAGGGTCAAGTGTATACATAGCATGCTTCTCCAAGCCTCCACCTTCCCCCAGCATGCACCGTTTTCCTCTCAACACGTGAACTAATGCAGACTCTAAAATGATAGGTAACTTCCCCAGGCTGACCCAGAGAGTAGGGAGATGTGAAACAGGATGGCTCTAACATGAGCACCCAGGGCTGGCACCGCACTGAAGCTGGGGCCTCGCCCAAGTCCTACAGCAAGCAGAGGACAAGGCAGGCACACGTGGGCTGTTGGCGAGAGTGTGTCTGTCTTCCTTGATGAATGGTTTGATAGAACTCTTTTATCGAAAATACCCTACCCATGTCCAGCTTCCTACGAAACTGAAGGGCATTCAAAGACAGAGCAGGAATGATGAACAAGAGGAGACAGAGAGGGAAGCCGCTGGTGGGAGAGATGCTTGGCAGTGGATGCCGCGGGCTCATCTAAGAAACCTGGTGCAGATGAACCTATTTGCAAAGCAGACAGAGACAGACAAAGAGAAATGTAGATACCGAGCGGAGGTGAGATGAGGCGGAGGCTACTGAGCTGATACATCCATGTCTCTTTTGCTCTCTCATATACAGGGTTATCATTACCATCTTTCTAAATTCCATATATATGCATTAGTATACTGTGTTGGTGATTTTCTTTCTGACTTACTTCACTCTGTATAATGGGCTCCAGTTTCATCCACCTCATTAGAACTGATTCAAACGTATTCTTTTTAACGGCTGAGTAATACTCCATTGTGTGTATGTACCATAGCTTTTTATCCATTCATCTGCTGATGGACATCTAGGTTGCTTCCATGTCCTGGCTATTATAAACAGGAAAAATTGGCATAGAAACTTTAACCTTTAACCCTCACTTTTTAAAATTTATTTTTAATTGGAGTATATTTGTTTTACAATATTGAGATAGTTTCTGCTGTTCAACAAAGTGAGTCAGCTATAAGGATACCTGTATGTTTCCCCCACCCCATCCCAGTCCTCCAGGGCATCACAGAGCTCCCCAGCACTGGGCTGGGCTCTCGGTGCTACCGCAGCTTCCCACTAGCTGTCTATTTACACACGGTCGTGTAGATACAGCAATGCTCTTCTCTAAATTTGCCCCACCCTCTCCTTCCCCCACTGTGTCCACAAATCCAGTCTCTATGTGAGAAGGGACATCTCTATTTCTGCCCTTTAAAGAGGTTCATCGGTACCATTTTTCCAGATTCCACATCCATGTGTTAATATATAGCATTTACTTTTCTCTTTCTGACTTACTTCACTCTATATGACAGACTCTGGGTCAAACCACACTACAAATGACCCAGTTTTGTTCCCTTTTTATGGATGAATAATTTTAACTGCTTTGCTACAAATAATTGGTATTATCAGAGAACAATCAAGCATTATGTGAGCATAGATAAAAGAGAAATTTGCAGCTGGAAGGTTCGGAGGAGATTACAAGGAAGAAGTAGCAATTAGGTATGTGTTTTGATTCTTTGAAGAACGGGTCCCATGTTGATCATTCCAGAGGAAGCAATTACGTCTGCCTGATTCTGTTAAGAATACAGTAGTCCGCTGGTACAGGAATTCCTCTCATTATTCCCGGGGTGTGTGTAAGTGCCATCTATACATTATAGACTCATTCAGAAATGGGGGGCTCATGGCTTTCACCCTCTCCCCTCCTCTGCCAGCATCTCTGAGTGGCAAATCAAATCATATTGACCCACTGCTTCTGGTAAGCTTCCACAGGTGCTGGGCCTGAGAAGAGGCGGCACCTTGCAATCTGGGCAATATGCATAACTGACCACGGTGGGGATCTGAGTGGCGCAGTGGAGACCACGGCTGGGGGGCAGGCAAAAGGTAGTGACGTGAAATCTCTTAGCTGCTACATTCTCATATATAATTAAGATCTACTTCTGGAATGTATCATGTTCCATGTATCTACCTTCCATTCCTGTGTCAATATCATAGCAATGTGACTTTATTATATGATTTAATACCTTGGAAGGCGGCAGGGTCAAGTGTATACATAGCATGCTTCTCCAAGCCTCTACCTTCCCCCAGCATGCACCGTTTTCCTCTCAACACGTGAACTAATGCAGACTCTAAAATGATAGGTAACTTCCCCAGGCTGACCCAGAGAGTAGGGAGATGTGAAACAGGATGGCTCTAACATGAGCACCCAGGGCTGGCACCGCACTGAAGCTGGGGCCTCGCCCAAGTCCTACAGCAAGCAGAGGACAAGGCAGGCACACGTGGGCTGTTGGCGAGAGTGTGTCTGTCTTCCTTGATGAATGGTTTGATAGAACTCTTTTATCGAAAATACCCTACCCATGTCCAGCTTCCTACGAAACTGAAGGGCATTCAAAGACAGAGCAGGAATGATGAACAAGAGGAGACAGAGAGGGAAGCCGCTGGTGGGAGAGATGCTTGGCAGTGGATGCCGCGGGCTCATCTAAGAAACCTGGTGCAGATGAACCTATTTGCAAAGCAGACAGAGACAGACAAAGAGAAATGTAGATACCGAGCGGAGGTGAGATGAGGCGGAGGCTGGCATGCACATACTGCTGCACCAGAGAGATGGCTAGTAAGAACCCACAGCGGAGCGCAGGGAACTCTACGCGATGCTCAGCGGTGACCTAAATGGGGAGGAAATCCAGGAGAGAGGCGGAACATGAATAACTGACGCACTTTGCTATTGGTAGCTTACAGTGAATGACGCCAGATTCTCGACCTCTGAAGAAGACCAGGGACCAGGCTTGATCACTCAGAGTTTTTGTGTGGCAGAAGTTTTATTACAGTGAAAAAGTAGAGAGAAACCTTCTGACATAGACATCAGAAGGGGGATGGAAAGGGACCCCTCTCTAGTCTTGTCAAGACCTTATTTGCTTTTACCAGACCCACTCCCACAGCGTAATTCTTAAATGAACAAGATTAGAACCAACAATAGAAAGGTCTTACCAGGCCCACTCCTTGACTTCCCATTCCAGAATGTCTGGCTCTAGGTAAGTGATCACACGAACCTGGGTATCGGGGTGATGAAGATCTTTTTTGTACAGTTCTTCTGTGTATTCTTTCCACCTCTTTTTAATATCTTCTGCTTCTGAAAAGTCCATACCATTTCTGTCCTTTATTATGCCCATCTTTGCATGAAATGTTCCCTTGGTATCTCTAATTTTCTAGAAGAGATTTTTAGTCTTTCCCATTCTATTGTTTTCCTCTATTTCTTTGCATTGATCACTAGGAAGGCCTTCTTATCTCTCCTTGGTATTCTTTGGAACTCTGCATTCAAATGGATATTTCTTTCCTTTTCTCCTTTGCCTTTCCCTTCTCTTCTTTTCTCAGCTATGTGTAAGGCCTCCTCAGACAGCCATTTTGCCTTTTTGCATTTCTTTTTCTTGGGGACGGTCTTGATCCCTGCCTCCTGTACAATGCCATGAACTCTGTCCATATCTCTTCAAGCACTCACTTTCTATCAGATCTAATCCCTTGAATCTATTTGTCACTTCCACTGTATAATCATAAGGGATTTCATTTAGGTCATACCTGAATGGTCTAGTGGTTTTCCCCACTTTCTTTAAGTCTGAATTTGGCAATAAGGAATTCAAGATCTGAGCCACAGTCAGCTCCCAGTCTTGTTTTTGCTGACTGCATAAAGCTTCTCCAATTAGACTGCAAAAAAAACATAATAAATCTGATTTCTGCATTGACCATCCTCCTGGAAAGTGACTTTCAGTATTAAGCCAGATATCCTGGAATGTGAAGTCAAGTGGGCCTTAGGAAGCATCACTACGAAGAAAGGTAGTGAAGGTGATGGAATTCCAGTTGAACTAGTTCAAATCCTAAAAAAATGATGCTGCTACTCATTATGCCAGCAAATATGGAAAACTCAGCAGTGGCCACAGGACTGGAAAAGGTCAGTTTTCCTTTAAATCCCAAAGAAAGGCAATGCCAAAAAATGCTCAAACTACTGCACAACTGCACTCATCTCACACGCTAACAAAGTAATGCTCAAAATTCTCCAAGCCAGGCTTCAACAATATGTGAACCATGAACTTCCAGATGTGCAAGCTGGATTTAGAAAAGGCAGAGGAACAAGAAAGCAAATTGCAAACATACACTGGATCATCCAAAAAGCAAGAGAGTTCCAGAAAAACATTTACTTCTGCCTTATTGACTATGCCAAAGCCTTTGACTGTGTGGATCACAACAAACTGTGGAAAATTCATCAAGAGATAGCAATACCAGACCACTTGATCTGCCTCCTGAGAAATCTGTATGCAGGTCAAGAAGCAACAGTTAGAACTGGACATGGAACAACCGTCTGGTTCCAAATCGGGAAAAGAGTATGTCAAGGCTGTAAATTGTCACCCTGCTTATTTAACTTATATGCAGAGTACAGCATGAGAAACACTGGGCTGGATGAAGCACAAGCTGGAATCAAGATTGCCGGGAGAAATATCAATAGCCTCAGATATGCAGATGACACCACCCTTATGACAGAAAGTGAAGAGGAACTAAAAAGCCTCTTGATGAGAGTGAAAGAGTGTAAATGTTGCACGACTGAGCAACTGAACTGAACTGACTGACTAGGCCCACTCCCACAACATACATCTTAAGATAACAAGGTTAGTCAGAAGGTTCTTGTTAAAAAGGAAAAACATGTCCTCGAGCAAGATACATTGCTGTTCTGTTCAGTTCAGTTGCTCAGTCCTATCTGACTCTTTGCAAGCCCATGGACTGCAGCAGGCCAGGCCTCCCTGTCCATTACCAACTCCCAGAGCTTACTCAAACTCATGTCCGTTGAGCTGGTGATGCCATCCAACCATCTTATCCTCTGTCATCCCCTTCTCCTTCTGCCCTCAATCTTTCCCAACATCAAGGTCTTTTCCAGTGAGTCAGGTCTTCATATCAGGTGGCCAAAGTATTGGAGCCTCAAATTCAGCATCAGTCCTTCCAATGAATATTCAGGACTGATTTCCTTCAGGATGGACTGGTTCAATATTCTTGCAGTCCAAGGGACTCTCAAGAATCTTCCAACACCACAGGTCAAAAGCATCAATTCTTTGGCCTTCAGCTTTTTTTATAGTCCAACTCTCATATCCATACATGACTACTGGAAAAAACAAAGCTTTGACTAGATGGACCATAGTCAGCAAAGTAATGTCTCTGCTTTTTAATAAGCTGTCTAGGTTGGTCATAACTTGTCTTCCAAGGAGCAAGTGTCTTTTAATTTCATGGCTGCAGTCACCATCTGCTGTGATTGTGGAGCCCCCCCAAATATAAAGTCTGTCACTGTTTACATTGTTTCCCCATCTCTTTGCCAAGAAGTGATCAGACCAGATGCCACGATCTTAGTTTTCTTAATGTTGAGTTTTAAGCCAACATTTACACTCTCCTCTTTCACTTTCATCAAAAGGCTCTGTAGTTCTTAGCTTTCTGCCATAAGGTGGTATCATCTGCATATCTGAAGTTAATGATATTTCTCCCAGCAGTCTTGATTCCAGATTGTGCTAACATTGTTGTTGTATAATCATTAGTACACAGCTTAAGGAAAAACGTACCCTTGAGCAACATGAGTTGTTTTGTTGTGTAATTATTAGCTCTGAGCTTAAAGAAAGTTAAAGAGAGTTTAAGAAAAAAGAAATCTTCTGTGACCAAGACAAAATAATGTAGAAAAAAAGTTTGTCCCTTTCTCCCCCTCAAGGGCCTTGAATCCCTTCCTCCTCCCCCTCCCAGACTCCTTATCAACCTACCTAAGAATTAACTCTCTCACCATCAGCAGAAAGTAGCACACCGGGGTAGAGGAGCTATACTCCAATAAGAATTTTAAAAAGAAAACCTCATTCCCTTCTGGACTTTGTCCTTCAAGGACTCCCATCAGGAAAGCACTGAGGGTGATGGAAGAAGCAGCTAATCCTAGGAGTGAGATCTCAGATCTTTGTGGGAAGATCTGGAGAAGGGAAATTACTAAGAAAGGAGGAAAATGCTCGCAGCCATGGAGCAGGAGATCAAGCGTCCATTCTGGGAGACACCAACAATCCAAGGGTGTAAGTACTGTCACACGGTCATTTTACTGTTGGGGAAACGGAGGTTCAGAGAAGCGAAATACTTGCTGAAGCTCATGAAGCCAAAGAGTGTCATCTGAACTGGAACTTGGACTCGTGCAGACTGGTTCTTGTTTAAGATGCTCTAAAATCAGTCACTCGGTGACCAATCTGACCTTTTGATTCTTGCACCTAATTCCAATTGTTGACAGTTGTGAAGGAGATTGTGGGAAAGTGAGAAAGGGAATAGGAAGAAAGAATCTTTAAATAAACTTTTTTCCTGTTTAAAAAAATTATTATTAGCAGCAAAAAAAAAAAAACGCAAATTATAAAAAAGAGAAAAAAAATCAAAGTCACCATTCTAGATAATCACTGTTAACATTTTGTCATGAAATAGTTCTGGTTTTTCCCTGTATACCTGCAAACAAATGTGAGTTTCAGAGAGTTGGAATGTTATTGCTTTAGTCCATTTTATAACACATTATCAACATTTATCCCATCATTGAATATTCTTTCAAACATTATTTTCAGTGGTGGCATAGCTTCAATTCATAAGAATATGCCATAATTTATTCTAACTTTAAATATAGACACAATCTAAATATTTATTTTTTGCAATACCATCACCATATGTGGGTTGACCCCATGTCTGCTTCTTCCTTCAAAATATGTTTCCAGGTATGAAATTACAGGGTGAAAGGATATATATATATATACACTTTTACAACTTTTTATAAATGCTCTAATTGCCCTCCAGAAAGATTACAGCAATTTGGAAGAAAGATAATTATTTTCTCCTGCTGCAAGCTTCTTCTTTTTTTTAATATAAATTTATTTTCATTGGAGGTTAATTACTTTACAATATCGTATTGGTTTTGCCATACATCAACACGAATCTGCCACAGGTATACACGTGTCCCCCATCCTGAAACCCCCTCCCTTTTAGATGGGGTCATATCCCCTTTCAGAGGTATCCCAGGACAGCCAGCCCCAGGAAGAGCTCTCCCACACCACGCTCTTTTCCACAGCTCCTCTCATGAACGAATCCATTAACTACTGTTATATGGTAGCAAACTGCAAACAGAAAGGAAGAGAACAAAGTGGGAGAGGACTGTGAGGCTTGGCTCTGCACGTTTAGGGTTTAAGGTCAGAAAGGCATCAACTGGTTCTGATTAGCCACCTCCACTGCACAAAAAGGTTCCCCTTCATTAATATGGGGCTCCCATTCACATTCATTAACATGGGGTTTTCAACTCAAATTTCTGGGGGACCCGGGCAGGGAAAACAGACCAGCGGTGCTGACCAGGAGTAAGAAAAAAGCCACCCCGGGGATCTTTGTGCCCTTAAACCTCCTGGAGAGCGCGCCTGCTTGGCAACAGCTGACGTGGCCATATGCGAATATGACTCCATGGCTACAGTCCTCTAGCTCTTATTTTTTCCATTTTAAAAAATTGGACTTACCACATTTCTGGTGTACAGAGAAGTGATTCAGTTATACGTGCATACTGTTTCAGATTCTTTTCCATTATAGGCTATTACAAGATATTGAATACCGTTCCCTGTGTTATGCAGGAGGTCCTCGTTGTTTCTCTATTTTATATATAGTAGTTTGTTATCAGTTCATCCCAAACTCCCAATTTATCCCTCTCTTCCCCTTTCCCCTTTGCTAACCATAAGCTCCCTCTCTAGGTCTGTGAGTCTATTTCTGTTTTAAGAATAAGTTCATTTCTATCATTTTTCCGGACTCCACATATAAGTGACATCATGTGATGTCTTTCTGTTGGGCTTGCTTCGCCTAGTGTGGTCATCTCCAGTGGCATCCATGCCGTGGCAAGTGCATTATCTCATTCTCTCCGCCGCTTTGTAGTCCTCCACTGTATGTATGCACCACATCGTCTTTACCCATTTGCCTGTCGATGGATACTTACGCTGCTTCTATGTCTCGGCTATTGTAAATAGTGCTGCTTTGAACATTGGGGTACATCTCTCTTTTCAAATTAGAGTTTTCATCTTTTCCAGATATATGCCCAGGAGTCAATTTTCCTGGGATTTGTGTATGTGTGTGTATAAACTTCCAGTTTTAAAATACTGGAAACCGATTCCACTTTTAAAAAATACTGCACTAGATAGAGAACATATTGCTTCCAATTTAATATTTTAGGGTTCATCCCATTTTACTGCACTCCATTCTGTTCCAGAATTTTCAACATAGCCGAAGTCGTAGCCAGAGAAGAGCAGCTTCCGTAGCCAGCACTCTGTCAAGCGAGCAACTGGTACTCAAGAGGCGCGGTCACCTGTCTCCCTCCCAGGGGTGGATTGCTAAGATGAAATGGCCTATAAGGAAGGTGGCAGACTAATCTGAGTGAGAAGAGAAACAGCAAAAAGAACTCCATTATCCCCTACGGGTTTATGAATGACTGCCCCTTTGAACCTATCTAGTTATAGCTGAAACTTCCCAGGAAGAAAATCCGTATTATCTATGACATGCTGGCACTGGCTTATCTGTGATAGTCTTTGGAACAACCTCACCATGATCTATTTTAATATATCACTTGACCTATTTTTATATTCTTGCACTGAAAAGTGCTAACTTACAGTGCCTGGGCATGTTATTTTACAATAAAACACATTTTTACAAGTAGCTTTCTATCCCAGTTTCCTTTTTATGGGATAGTTTCCATTATACAGAGGAACTCACTGATCTTCAGAAACTTAAGAGATGGAAAAAGACTTTAATACACTGTAGCCCAGAGGTGAGCCTAGCTCCTGTCAGCTTGGAAATCGCCCATGCTCACGGGGCGTGCATGATTCCTGATCTTAATTTTTTTCCCTTTTGTGGAAATAGTATTATGTTGGTTATAAAAACAAATAACACTGAACAAATCTACTAACGTTTGCACTCTGGGAAAATTGACCACATTGATTTCAATTCTTTGCCACAGGAATTCTTTCCTTAGCATCCATCCAGGTTATTATTCACTCCACTTGTGTCTCCACTACACAAATACTTTTCAGATAATTGAGCTGTCCCGTTTACAGAAAAGATAGGGTAGCAGGCTTTTCATGGTCCCAATTACTACTTTGTCTCACTCCCATTTATCTAGGCTTGCCTAAAAGCCTCAGAGTAGCCCCAATTGAGGAAGAGAGTACCACTGATCTAATGAAACACAAAACTGGCTGATCAAAATGAAAAGCTACTGATTTCTCTGGCACTATTTCTCATCCCAATTACTACTTTGTCTCACTCCCATTTATCTAGGCTTGCCTAAAAGCCTCAGAGTAGCCCCAATTGAGGAAGAGAGTACCACTGATCTAATGAAACACAAAACTGGCTGATCAAAATGAAAAGCTACTGAATTCTCTGGCACTATTTCTCTTACACAAAATGATTTGACTTGTTGAAAAAGCTAGGGTTTATACATTTTTTTTCTTCTTTTATAGTAAAAAAAAAAAAATCAAATAAATGTAGAACAATCCAACTCTTGTTTGAGGTTTTAACCTAACTCTGTTTTGCAGAAACTCCAAATGGTTTTTATAGCCTGTTGCAGGCCAGTTCAAGTTCAGGAGATGACAGAAGGGAGGACGGAATTCTCCAGCAAAACCCTTGCATAAACATAGGAGTCATCAGCATCATCATGAAATTGTAAAACAGCCAGTTGGCCCCAAAATGAATTTCCAAAGTGAAGGGAACATTTAAAAAAGGTTTTACCCATTTTAGAGAGCAGTAAAACATCTAATGATTAAACCATAAACAGTTTCCACTGTATCCATAAAAGGCAGGAGGAGCATTGGAACTATTGCATATTTTTCTGTTTCCTCTTCCACTAACAGTAAGACCCCCCCCACACACACACAAAAAAAAACAACTATCAACAATGAAATAGGCAACTGTCAGAGGCGAATAGACCTGGTTACCTATCTTTAGACAAAAGTTCGTACCAACCAAGTGGTCCTCAGCCCACTGAAATGTGCCAGGGCCCTCAGAACAGGAAGCTCCTGTGCGGGTGTGCCGTGCTCTCAGACCCCATTTGGGAAAGGGTCATCTCGCTGCCTTCCACCCGCCTCTTCAGACTCCCTCCCTGACCCCACGCTCATTTCCTCTGAGATCTTCACCACCACGGTGTCCCGAGCCACGACCATCTCTTGCCTGCGCTGGCACGCAATTCTCCTAACTGAGTGCCCTGCTTGACTTAATTCTTTGCACAGGAACTTCCCCCTTCTCACCAGTCTCGGTCGTGGTTCACCCCACCCGAAGGCTGTTCAGGAAGAAACACCTGAACAGAACGATCGTGCAGCATGACACAGACCATGTGAAAGCCACATCCCGGCGGCAGGTAGTCCATTTGCATGATATACAAACACCATTCCCAGAGCATCCTCCTCATCCCCAAAGGAAACTCTGCGCCCAATCGCAGCCACCCTGCCTTCCTCCCCTCCCCAGCCCCTGACAACCACTGATCTGCCTTCTGTCTCTATGGGTTACCTACTCTGGATTTTTCATATAAATGGAATCACAGAATAGTTTCTACTTGGGGTCTGTTTTTTTTTTTTTTTGCCCCACGTAGCATGTTTTCAAGAGTCATCCATGTTACAGCATGTACCAGAAGTTCGTTCCTTCATGTGGCTGAATAGTATTCCCATATATGCATACAGTATATTTAGTTTATCCATTTTACACTTGACGGACGTTAGGGTTGTCTTCACCTTTGACAATTATGACTGGTTCTGCCATTAGCATTTATGCAAAAGTTTTTGTCTGAATTCCTGTTTTCAGTTCTTTGGGATACATACATAGGAGTCGAGTCGCTGGGCCATATGGTTTAACCGAATGAAGACTCACCTAATTAGTTTACAGAGCAGCTGCATTATTTTACATATCCACCAACAACCCGCAAAGGACCAGTTTCTCCACATCCTTACGAACAGGTGTCTCATTGTTTGTTCTTTTAATTATAGACAAAAAGATTCTTTTACAGCCATTGTTGTTCATTTGTTCAGTCGTGTACGACTCTTTGCGACCACGTGGACTGCAGCACGCCAGGCTTCAGTCTGTATAAAGCTGTAGCTCAGGTGAGTTAACTGCCCTCCACTGGCTCCCATCATTTGGAACAAATTTCAGAATCCTTCCCACGCCTCCAAAGCCCTAGCAGACAGGGCTCCCTTCCGCACCCCCTCTCCCGTCACTGACCTTCCTTCTCACTTCATACCAACCACAGTACCCTTCTCATCAACCCTGAAAAACACTAAGCTGCTCCCACGTGGGGGTCTTTGCACTCACTGTTTGGAACACCCTTCGCAAACCTCTCTGCATTCTACTTCCTAGTTTAACCTTCAGTTCAAAAGGGATCTCTCCTAAAACATTTTCCCTAACAAATCATCTACTGTAAAACAAACTTGCTGCTTGAGCCTGGGTTCCGAAAACTTGATTCAAGAGTTAAACACTGGGACTTCTCTGGTGGTCCGGTGGCTAAGTCTCTGGGCTCCCAATGCAGGGGGCCCAGGTTCGATCCCTGGCCAGGGAACTAGATCCCGCATACTGCAACTAAGACCCAGTGCAGTCAAATAAAAATAATTTTTTAAAAAATAGTTAAATACTAAAGTGTATTGTTGGGCAGAAGGAACAAGGTTGAAATCCAAAGAAAATGAGATTATAAAAGGGATGAGGGAGCATATTTCAGGGATGTGTGTTGTTCAGCTGGTCATAGCTTCTCAAAAAAAAAAAAAAAAAAAAAAAACCTTGGTCTCACAGCATCTCCAAAAGGACTATGAAATTATTGAGTATCCTGCAGTCTGACACTGTAGGGATCACAGAAAGAAAGAAGGAGCCATTTATCTTTTCGCGCCTTCCAATCTGCTGTCTGCAATTCCTTGAAGTCTACTTTATAAGGTTCTGTTCTAACTGTGGTAAGATAAACACGGCATAAAATTCACCATCATTTTCAGCCATACAGTCCTGTACTGCTAAGTACACTCACCTTGTGTCACCAATCTCCAGAACTCTTGTCTTCTTGCAAAACTGAAGCTCTGTACCCATGGGGAAAAAAAAAAAAAAAACAACTCCCACCCCACTTCCCCAGCCATCTAGCCACGACCATTCCACTCTCTGTCTCCAGGAACTTGACTCCTGTCAGGCCCTCATATGATTGCGGTTGTCCAGTATTTACCTTGTGGTGTCTCGCTCATCTCGCCAAGTGTACCATCTTCTGGTTTCCTCCCTGTTGCGGTCCGCGACAGGATTTCCTTCATCGTTGTTGTTGTTCTTTAGTCATTAGGTCATGTCCGGCTCTTTGCAACCCCACGAACTGCAGCACGCCAGGATTCTCTGTCTGTCACTATCTCCCTGAGTGTGCTCAGACTCATGTCACTGAGTCGTCGTTCCTTGTTAATGCTGAGTAACAGTCCACTGTATTTATACCCACATCTTGTTTATTTATTCCTCCATTGATGGGCCTTTGGGTTGCTCCCACCTCTTGGCTATTGTGAGTAATGCTGCTGAACACATAGAGGGAAAAATCTCTCTTCAAGATCCCGCTTCAGTTCTTTTGGCATTACCCAGAACTGCTGGAATTGCTAGATCATATGATAACTCTATTTTTAATTTTGAGTAACTGCCATACTGTTTTCCATTGCAACTCTGCCATTTTATATTGCTACCTACCGTGCACAGGGGTTTCAATTTCTCCACATTTCCATCAACATTTATTATTTTATCTTTTTTAAAATAATAGCCCCCCTAGCGGGTGTGAGGTCTGCACACTTCCAGGTTGTGTGGCGTGGCTCTTGCAGGAAGCTGCTGAACGAGCTGGAGGATTCACGCGTCCATTCCACGTAGGGAAGGGACAGGGGTGGGTCTCTCTGAGACTGGGAGTGTGGCAGCTTTATGACTCCAAGACGGTGTAAGCAGCTGTTAGGTCCAATCCACCCAACGAAGTCAACAGCCAGAATGGGCACAGGGTTAGGTAAGGTTGGCAAACCCAAGATAGTGCGTAAACTCAGTTTAATATGTCCATTTACCCCACTTCATTTCCCCCAAAGGATTTGCCATTATCTAAAACTAAATGTTTAGCATAATTGTTTATTTTCTTTTTGTCCACATCATCCCCTAAAACACATAAGTTTCACATTTATCTTGTTCATCTAGTTCCAGTACATAGAACGACCCCTGACATACACGAGGGAGACGTAGAACTACAACATGAAAAATTAATAATTCATCTAGCTTCTTTTTAGATTAAATCAAAATTCACCTAAGCCTTTCCCACCAGTTGTGTCTCAGATTTGGATGCACGGCCTCCATTTCCAGTCAGCACGGAGAGAACCACAGGGTAATGAGAATCCCTTCACCCCTGACAAGCACAAGCCAAAAAGCCTACAGAAGCAGTTTCAGAGAACTGGGATGCACAGCGTGAAAGGCGAACGAAGCTGAAAGAGGAGGGAACCTTTTCTGAGGCAAGAAGAGCGCCACTGCTTTCGTCCCCAGAAAAGCGGGAGAAGAAATCCACCCTCACCGTGAGGAGGCGACGCGGCTGGAGCCTGTCAGGGCCTCGCGCGGATGAACACGACGGCCCGGGGCACCGGAAGCCCGCGGAGGCACCGGAAGCCCGCGGAGGCACCGGAAGCCCGCGGAGGCCCGGGGCACCGGAAGCCCGTGACGGACTGGAGCACCGGAAGCCCGCGACAGAGCGCATCTCCTCCATCCGCCGGCTCTTCACCAAGTGCGCAGGGGTAGAAGGCCAAGGTCAAGGGCAGAATTTCTGAGCGATGCCCCTGGGGTGCACAGGGCCTTCTACAAGTGCAAGGTGAGGAAATGCCTTCTGAAGCCTTGGCTTGGCAGGAAAGTTGAGGGAAATCTCCTTGAGCACAGCGGGACATCACGAGGGTCAAAAAACGGCTCTCAAAGGCTGGAATTGAGGCAGGAAACTGCTAAGACACATTTGTCCAAGGTACAGAGCCATCCCACAGAAGGCACGGGGCAGATCATCAGGACAGAGAAAGACTTCCTGAAATGCAAAAGTTAGAAGCAGGACTAGACAATTAAAAGAATGGACTAGATCCTCAAAACCTACCATCCTCATTATAAAGCAGAAGGGTATTTCCAGGGCTGCACTGGGAGTCAGATCCCAAAATCTGGGAGTTCCCGAAGGAAAATTCCTGATTCACCCTCGCAACGGAAGCTAACGGTGAGCTGTTTCTAACCAAACCTTCAACCAAGCTCTAACTCAAATCAGCTGTAGATTAACTCAGCATGTTGGAAACCCGAGAGAAGAGGAGTGTCCTTTCACAGAGGTAAAATATTTTGTTCTCTACTTTATACAAGATATGCAGCACATTATACAAAATTATAAGACATGTAAAGAAGTCAGATCGTGGGACCCACAACCAACACAGGAACTAGCCAACAGAAGAAGGGATGGCCAAGTGGGAAGGGACGTAGGTAAACCTGTAGCTGATTCATGTTGACGTTTGACAGGAATCAACACGATACTGTAAAGCAATTATCCTTCAATGAAAAATAAATAAACTTAGAAAAAAGAAGACCCAAGGTAGGCCCAAGTAAGTGTATTAAAAAAAAGGAAAGTATATGGTGGAAAAGGTGACCCATGTGCATAAACAAATGCAGGATTTCAGCAAAGACAAGGAAACTATAAAAAATGAAATGGAAACTAATAATTCTTTGGGCTTACGGGCAGGCTGAAAACAACAAAGAAGGTGATCAGCGAACTTGGGGTGTCTGCACCTGCTCTCCCCTGTGTCCTGAATATGCTGCTCTGTACCATGTGACTCACTCCCTCACTTCCTTTAGCTCATGCCTAAAATGCCATTTCAGCACTAAATAAAGCCCTTTATTTTTTAATAAACCACCTCCTTTATTTTTCTCAATAGTATTTTACTATATCTGAGGTTATAGATGCAATGCACAAAAAAGCACATGCGTGTGTATGGCTACTGATATATACTTATTTATTTAAAAACTTTTTGTTGGTTTTTCCATGTTAGAATGGAAGTCTTGGAGTTAAGAAACTCTGTCTATGCTGTTCATTTCTTTATCCCTCAGTTCAGTTCAGTTCAATTGCTCAGTCATGTCCGACTCTTTGAGATCCCATGGGCTCAAAGCAGCATGCCAGAGTTCCCTGTCCATCACCAACTCCTGGAGCTTGCTCAAACTTATGTCCATCAAGTCAGTGATGTCATCCAACAATCTCATCCTTGGTTGTCCCCTTCTCCTCCTGCCCTCAGTTTTCCCAGATTTATCCCTAGAACCTAAATTCTCTTTTGAGAATGTGATATTTGTTCAATTGGTATGTGAATTACTGAATTAACAAATATATGAATGGAGCCAGGGACCCTAGCTAACTAGTGTCTATTGTAATTGAGTATGTACAGTATAGTGCACTTGAAGGGTAGAAAGAAAAAATACAAAGGCGTACTTCAACAGTTTTCAGTAGTCATACTTTGAAAACCATTAAGAACAGTCTTTAAGTGGAGGTCAGATGAGCAATTCTGTGTTAAAGAAGGATAATTCGGGTGGCAGAGGAATAGAATGAGATTGACAGGGAGGAAACTGAGATGAAGACTATCACTCAAGAATTTATCTGCACAGCAAAGGACATGACCAACAAAATGAAAAGGCAACCTATGGAACAAGGGAATATATTTTCAAATCATGCATTTCATAAGGGATTAATATCCAAACTATCACTGCAGACAGTGACTGCAGCCATGAAAGGTTAAGACGCTTGCTCCTTGGAAGAAAAGCAATGACAAATCTAGACAAGATGTTAAAAAGCAGAGACATCACATTGCCAACAAAGGTCCTTATAGTCAAAGCTACTGTTTTTCCAGTGTCATGTATGGATGTGAGAGTGGGACCCTAAAGAAAGCTGAGAGCTGAAGAAATGATGCTTTTGAATTGCAGTGCTGGATAAGACTCTTGAGAGTCCCTTGAACTGCAAGGAGATCCAACCAGTCCATCCTAAAGGAAATCAGTCCTGAATATTCACTGGAAGGACTGATGCTGAAGCTGAAACTCCAATACTTTGGTCACCTGATGCGAAGAACTGACTCATTGGAAAAGACACTGATGCTGGGAAAGATTGAAGGCAGGAGGAGAAGGGGAGCATCAGAGGATGAGATGGTTGGATGGCATCACCAACTCAATGGACATGAATGTGAGCAAACTCTGGGACAGTGAAGGACAGGGAAGCCTGGCGTGGTGCAGTCCATGGGGTTTCAAAGAGTCAGATATAACTTAGCAACTGAACAACAATCCAAGCTATGTAAAGAACTCATACAACTCAATAGCAAAAAAAAAAAGAAAAGAAAAAACATGAACAATCCAATTAAGAAATGAACAGAGGACCCAAATAGGCATTTTTCCAAAACAGACATACAGATGACTAACAGGTACATGAAAAAATGCTCAACATCACTAATCATTCTGAAGGAGATCAACCCTGGGATTTCTTTGGAAGGAATGATGCTAAAGCTGAAACTCAGTACTTTGGCCACCTCATGCGAAGAGTTGACTCATTGGAAAAGACTCTGATGCTGGGAGGGATTGGGGGCAGGCGGAGAAGGGGACGACAGAGGATGAGATGGCTGGATGGCATCACGAACTCGATGGACGTGAGTCTGAGTGAACTCCAGGAGATGGTGATGAACAGGGAGGCGTGGCGTGCTGCGATTCATGGGGTCGCAAAGAGTCGGACACGACTGAGCGACTGAACTGAACTGAGCTGAGCTGAACTAATCATCAAGAAATGCAAATCAAAATCAATGAGATATCATCTCACTCCTGTCAGAATGGCTATCATCAAAAAGGCAACAAATAACAAAGTTGGGAAGGATATGGAGCAAAAGGAAGCCTAGAACACTACTGGTAAAAATGTAAACTGGTGCGGCCACTATGGAAGACAACATGGAGGTTCCTCAAACATTTTACAAAAAGAACTAACGATATAACAAGTCCATTTCTGGGTATTTATCCAAAGAAAATGAAAACACTAGCTCAGAAAGATACATGCACACATATGTCCAATGCAGCATCATTTGGCTTTTGTGCCAAGACGTGGAAGCAACCTACATGTCCCATCAGTAGATGAATGGGTAAAGAAAAAGTGGTATGTATATTCAATGGAATATTACTCAGACACCAAAAAGGAAAGCTTGTCATTTGCAGCAACATGAATGGCCCTTGAGGGCATTATGCTAAGTGAATATTTTAGACAGAGGAAGACAAATGTAATATGATATCATTTATATACATTTATCATTTATATACAAATGTAATATGATATCATTTATATATATCAAAAAAACAAAGTTCAGACTCCTAGATAAAATAGATTGGTGGTTGCTAGAGGTAGAGAAGGTTTTCCCTTCTGAGTCAGACTCTAAAGAATCTGACTGCAATGCAGTAGACGTGGGTTTGATCCCCGAGTCAGGAAGATCCCCTGGAGAAGGGAATGACTACCCACTCCAGTATCCTTGCCTGGAGAATCCCATAGACAGAGGACCTGGAGGGTTAGAGTCCTTGGGATCACAAAGAGTCGCACAGGACAGAGCAACTAAGCACTGCCACCGGCAGCGGCGGAGAATGTAGGGTGGATGCAATGGGTGACGGTGGGCAAGAGGCACACATCTCCAGTTATAGAATAAATAACTCCGAGGGATGAGATGTACAGCATGTTGACTCTAGTTAATAATACTGAATTGTATATTTGAAAGTTGCTAAGAGAGATCTTAAAAGTTCTCATTATAAGAGAAAAAAAATTATAACTGTGTGGTAATGAATGTTAACTACTTGTTGTGGTGGTCATTTCACCATACATATACATATATATAATAGCATAATCAATACACACATATGTAATCAATACACACATTTACACACAATATCACATACAGCATAATCAATAACATGCTGTATACATGAAACTATGTAATGTTAAATAATGCTATGACTCCATTATGTCACAATTTAAATAAATTAATAAACCTAAAGAAATTTTCCTCACATGTACACAAAAATTAACTTGAAATAGATCTTAACCTTGTGTAAAAACTGTAAAACTTCTGCAAGAAAACAAATAAGGGAGAATCCTCATGGCTGTGAGTTAAGTAACTATTTTTTAGATATGACACAAAAAGCAAGCAGCATGAAAGAAACTGATCGCTTGGATTTCATTAGAATTGAAAACTCTGCCCTTCAAAGATATTGTAAGAAATGAAAAGGCAAGCCACAGTCTGAGAGAAAACATGATATTATGAAACATGGGGCTCTTGCTATAACAAAAACAAAAGATGTTGGGAGCCTGAACCACTAATTAAGCCCAAAATAAAATGGCTCTCTGGGTTTTACACCGATGCTGCGGCAAGAACCAGCAGGTCTCTGTGATAACTAGCTTTGGCTACAGTGAAGCGTGAAGGTGAGCACACATCCTCAGATGACTTTGAGATTTCCAGCTGCAGCAACTGGGAAATCACTGCCTTTCAAAGATGAGGAACACAGAAGCAGAAGCAAGGTGGCTGGGGAAGATGATGCTCCATTTAAGTCAACCTGAGGATGTCAGCTGAAAATGTCTAGGAAGTAGTTGAACATATGGAAAACATGAAACTGGAGCTGGCCAAGGCTGGAAACAGAAGCTGAAGAATCCTCTCCCTCAAGATGATATTTGAAACTATGAGAATGGATGAGACTCCTCAGCGTTTATCTCCTGTGCCTGTCCTTAGGTTCTGACCGTGCGGTCCCATGTGCGTGCTATTTTTCAGATCTCTCTCCAGATAAAACACTGATTTCCTTGAGAGTAGGGATTATGTCTCACACTTTGTGTATAATCTTCTCTACACCAAAGATTTCCCCCTCTACACCTTGAAGATAGCGGAGTTCAACAAACAGGAGTGACTCATTTGTTAAATTCTTAATATCTTACAGTATATTACACTAATATTTTCTTGATTCTGAATATTTTTTACATATCTAGAAATGAAACGCATCTTATAATTGATATGGGCTGTAAGTATGGATGAAATTTTTTTCCAACCATGTTTATTATATTTTCCTAATGCATCTTATGTATATCAGAGCAGTGGAAAAAAAACACTGGCCTGGACCTTGAGATTAGCATTTGAATCCAAGTCTGTCTCCAAGTCTTCAGTTCAGTTCAGTCACACAGTCATGTCTGAATCTTTGCAACCCCATGGACTGCAGCATGCCAGGCCTCCCTGTCCATCACCAACTCCTGGAGTTTACTCAAACTCATGTCCACGGAGCTGGTGATGCCATTCAACCATCTCATCCTCTGTCATCCCCTTCGCCTGCCTTCAATGTTTTTCAGCATCAGGGTCTTTTCAAATTAGTCAGTTCTTCATATAAAGTTGCCGAAGTATTAGAGCTTCAAATTCAGCATCAGTCCTTCCAGTGAACATTCAGGACTGATTTCCTTTAGGATGGACTGGTTGGATCTCCTTGCAGTCCAAGGGACTCTTGAGAGTCTTCTCCAACACCACAGTTCAAAAGTATCAATTCTTCTCCACTCAGCTTGCTTTATGGTCCAACTCTCACATCCATACATGACTACTAGAAAAACCATAGCTTTGACTAGATGGACCTTTATTGGCAAGGTAATGTCTCTGCTTTTTAATACGCTGTCTAGGTTGGTCATAGCTTTTCTTCCAAGGAACAAGCATCTTTTGATTTCATGGCTGCAGGCACCATCGGCAGTGCTTTTGGAGCCCCCAAAAATAAAGTCAGCCAGTGTTTCCACTGTTTCCCCATCTATTTTCCATGAAGTGATGGCACCAGATGCCATGATCTTAGTTTTCTGAATGCTGAGTTTTAAGCCAACATTTTCTTTTTTTTTTCATTTTTATTTTTTAAATATAAATTTATTTTAATTGGAGGTTAATTACTTTACAATATTGTATTGGTTTTGCCATAACACTTTCACTCTCCTCTTCCACTTTCATCAAGAGGCTCTTTAGTTCCTCTTCACTTTCTGCCATAAGGGTGGTGTCATCTGCATATCTGAGGTTATTGATATTTCTCCCTGCAATCTTGATTCCAGCTTGTGCTTCATCCAGCCCAGCATTTCACATGATGTACTCTCCATATAAGTTAAATAAGCAGGGTGACAATATACAGCCTTCATATACTCCTTTCCCAATTTGGAACCAGTCTGTTGGTCCATGTCCAGTTCTAACTGTTACTTCTTGACCTGCATGCAGTTTCTCAGGAGGCAGGTCTCACCTAACCTACTTACGTGGTCTAAAACATTTGACCTAGGTATTGAGACTTCTATTTCTTCTCATGTAAAACAAACCCAAACATCCTGCAGGTCATATTTCAGCAAAGCTGAGAATAAAATGAGCTCTGAGGTCTTTACAAATTAGGTAATTGTTCAGATCATAATAATTACAATTAACAAAACAACTTACTGTTTTTAGTAAATTACTTCCTTGCTCAGTCAGTTTATTTGTTTTTTGAAAGCAGGATTCTCAAAGATAACACCTTTCAAAGAAACGCTGTGCTATTATGTAGAAAATCCAAGATCAGAATTTTAGCTTACTGTGAAGAAGGCTGAGCGCCAAAGAATTGATGCTTTTCAGCTGTGGTTTTGGAGAAGACTCTTAAGAATCCCTTGGACTGCAAGGAGATCCAACCAGTCCATTCTGAAGGAGATCAACCCTGGGATTTCTTTGGAAGGAATGATGCTAAAGCTGAAACTCCAGTACTTTGGCCACCTCATGCGAAGAGTTGACTCATTGGAAAAGACTGATGCTGGGAAGGATTGGGGGCAGGAGGAGAAGGGGACGAACGAGGATGAGATGGCTGGATGGCATCACTGACTTGATGGACGTGAGTCTGAATGAACTCCAGGAGTTGGTGATGGACAGGGAGGCCTGGCGTGCTGTGATTCATGGGGTCGCAAAGAGTCGGACACGACTGAGTGACTGAACTGAACTGAAACTATACTTTTCTTAGATTGAAATTGCATGTATTTAAATGATCATGTGGTAAAAAATCCATCTGCAATGCAGGAGCCTCAGGAGACACGAGCTTGATACTTGTGTCGGGAAGATCCCCTGGAGGAGGGCATGGCAACCGACTCCAGTATTCTTGCCTGGAGAATCCCATGGACAGAGGAGCCTGGAGGGCTACAGTCCACAGGGTTACAAAGTCAGACATGACTGGAGCATCTCAGCATGCACACACATGGTCATTTCAGTCCCTCGGTGGCTTTCTTCAATATTAAATACATAACAATATAAGCTTTTGTGTAAAAACAGTGCATAGGCCCTGTATGATAATGCAGCTCCAGAATCCTCAAAATTGAGCAATTGGATGACTTATTACTATTATTGAGAAAATATTTTTGGAAAGAACACAAAATATTTTCATATTAAATAATATATCAATTTTAAATATGGGAAAAATTAGTGCAACTTAGAGTCAAGGAAATACATTAATGAAAAGCATCATTTGGAGACTAGCAAGGCTGTTTTCTTATTCCAACATAAGCATTAATGAACACAAGCAGGAGGTTGAACAAATTATGTCCCATGAGTGTGTACTCACAGGAGATGCTCTGCAGTCTCTTGAATCCTGCTGACAGAGTGGTTCACCCCTGCTTATTTCTAGAGAGGATAAAAGCCTAGGCCATTTCAATTCCCAAGCATTCTCTCAATTCTATAGCTAAACTAGTCCAGCCACATCTCACACTCTAGACCTGCAGGCTGCAATGTCTCCCTGAGCTAGCCCTGATCAGAGGCTGATTTTCTGCATAAATACTTCTCATCACTATTCCTGAAACCACAAGGGTCAAAGTAGCAAGAAACAATAGAGAAATAGGAGCGTTCTTATGTAACCGGCTATATTTTAAGCTGGCTTTGCATTCTGAGCCTGGCAGATGTTTAAAGTTAATTTTTTGGCGCCTTGAGTTATAGTGTGTCCTCTTCAGAGATGTCGCAACTGGGAACATTCTGCCATTCTTTCCCAAGACCCAAGAAATCAATCTCCCACTGTCTCCTCTTAGCCCAGTGATTTCTAGCCATTTACTACACATAGACCCTCTTCGGGGAGCCCATAGAACTTCCAAGAGACTTTTTGGCTCAATATCAACTGACTCCTGGCTGGCTCTCCCACATGGCCATCCTCTGATCCACAAGTAACACTCTTTCACCCTTTGTCCAGAAAAACCCTGGGGGCACAGACCAATCCAAACCCAGTCACAGCAACTCTGCTGGCAAAGTAACGGGTGGTCAGGTGCCAGTCCTCTGTGCCCATACCACAGGAAACCCATCTCAAAACAGCCACGGCGCTGCCAAAGCTCAAGACCTGTCCCCAGGCAGGCTTCCATGCCCTGGCCAAGGTCACAGGCGAGAATCCCTGTACCCCTTCCACCAAAGGACTCCTTCTCACCAAGTTATGAAAGACCTCCAACAACCTAATTCCTGCACCTCTCTTTTGGATAAAATTATCTTAGAGCTATGAAACCCCTTCTTAACTTTTTTTCTTTGACCATTTGCATCTTCTTATTGAAATATAGTTGATTTACACTACCGTGTTTGTTTTAGGCATACGGCATGGTGATCTGGTGGCTCAGAAGGTAGAGAGTCCACCTGCAGTGCAGACTGGGATTGGGAAGAGCCTCTGCAGAAGAGAATGAGAACCCACTCCAGCATTCTTGCCTGGAGAATCGCAAGGACAGAGGAGCCTGGCGGGCTACAGTCCACTGGGTCGCAAAGAGTCGGACACGACTGGGAGACTAACACACGCATGACGATTCAGTTATATATATGCTTCAGATTCTCTTCTTTTACAGGTTATTACAAAATATTGAGTAGACTTCCCTGTGCTATACAGTAGGGCTTTGCATGCCTGGTTAACTATCTTAAACTATTTTATATATGATATCTGTTAACCCCAAACTCCTAATTTATCCCTCCCCACCACCTTTCCCTTTGGTACCAAGTTTGTTTTATATGTTTGTGAGCCTGTTTTTTTGTGAATAAGTTCATTTGTATCTGTTTTTTAGAATCCACATATAAGTGATATTACAAGGCATTTATCTTTCTCTGTCTGGCTTACTTCACTCAGTGTGATAATGCATGCACTATAAAAATTTGCATCTTGATTTTGTAATTCAGATTAGAAAGTCATCACTGTTATAAATTGATCACTGAATCAAATTCATCACTTTGATTCCTCAGCTGAAACTTACATAGTTTCAGAAATACAAACATAAAATTATGTATTACCCTAACGTCGATCTGAAATGCTTCACTGGGACAATTTTTGTTTTCTTGTACTATTTGTTAATAAGCAAAGGAAACTTGCTGTTTCCTTGACATTCTGCTGCCAGAGAAAAGATTCCTTGAAGAAAGAAAAGAGATACACACAGCTTATAAATCAATAAAACTTATGATTTCGATATAATAGAAGAGTTTGGGAAATTGTCCAGGGTCAGAGCTCTGAGATATTGCTTATACAGAACATGGCACTGGAGTAGAGAACCCTTTGATTCAAGTTTTTTTAAGCCAAACCCAAGTTTGGATGGAAGTTTCCTCCTTTTAAATTTTATGTACTGAGACTGTATATGGGGAAAAAAATTCTATCTTCTGATAGATAAACTGTACTTCGGTTTATAAAAAGGCATTTAATCAGAACATTGTAAAGTAACTTTCCTCAAATTAAAAAATAAATTTAAAAAAAGGCATTTAGCAGAGTCAATAACAAATGTTTTAGGCAAGTGTAGAACAACCAATCACTAAGACATCTATGCACATTTGCTATAAGAGTTGAACTGATGATCACGAGAAGAACAAACACAGGAGTAAATGTTGGCAATATTGGCCACAGTGTTCGACCCATACAATACAATGGTTGTAAGAACAAGTGACTGTAGGCAGCTGATATAGAAATTTATAGTTTTAGAACTATCAAGCTGGGCTAGATCACAGTGTACTGACAAAAAAAAACAAAGTCTAACTTACTTAAAACTGATCAAAGATTCTTTTCTTGTGTGTGTCATGCTATATCTTGCATACATCACACCACTGGAACCCAACAAAAATGCCCTGAGTAGCAACTGAAGAATAATTCCGACTGATGGAGTAACCACCATCTCAAATGTTATCACGTGCTGTGCCGAAGGGGAAGAGCTCTGGAGGGTCTCACATCGGAAATTACATCCTCCACCCCAATACATCTCCTCTCATGAGCTACCGTCCAGAGAAGATGACATGGTGCCATCAACCACCAGGAGGCCTGGAAATGCAAGTCGACTGTGAGCCTCAAAGTCAGGGAGCCCAGAGGATCCACTGAGGGCGCTGGGGATGACCACTGTTCTGTATCAGCAAGCAAGCTCTGCCCACGTGGCGAGCAGGGGGCCTCTGGCTGTTCACGGTTCCCCCTGCTCCCGCTCAGTCTCCTCGGCGCGTCTGACTCTATGAGACCATGTGGACTGCAGCCCACCAGGCTCCTCTGTCCATGGGAATCTCGAGGCAGGAGTACTGGAGGGGGTAGCCATGCCCTCCTCCAGGGGATCTTCCTGGCCCAGGGATCTAACCCAGGTCTCCTGCATTGCAGGCAGATTCTCTACTGCTGAGCCACCAGGGATGCCTCTACTCATGGTTATGTCCTACCAATTTAGCAATAGTATCAGAAAAAGAAAATATTTCCTGGTATGTCTACCCCAAATAGAGGTCTTACATAAGACTATACATCTTCAGTTCAGTTCAGTCAGTTGTGTCCAACTCTTTCAATCACGTGCTGTGCCGAAGGGGAAGAGCTCTGGAGGGTCTCACATCGGAAATTACATCCTCCACCCCAATACATCTCCTCTCATGAGCTACCGTCCAGAGAAGATGACATGGTGCCATCAACCACCAGGAGGCCTGGAAATGCAAGTCGACTGTGAGCCTCAAAGTCAGGGAGCCCAGAGGATCCACTGAGGGCGCTGGGGATGACCACTGTTCTGTATCAGCAAGCAAGCTCTGCCCACGTGGCGAGCAGGGGGCCTCTGGCTGTTCACGGTTCCCCCTGCTCCCGCTCAGTCTCCTCGGCGCGTCTGACTCTATGAGACCATGTGGACTGCAGCCCACCAGGCTCCTCTGTCCATGGGAATCTCGAGGCAGGAGTACTGGAGGGGGTAGCCATGCCCTCCTCCAGGGGATCTTCCTGGCCCAGGGATCTAACCCAGGTCTCCTGCATTGCAGGCAGATTCTCTACTGCTGAGCCACCAGGGATGCCTCTACTCATGGTTATGTCCTACCAATTTAGCAATAGTATCAGAAAAAGAAAATATTTCCTGGTATGTCTACCCCAAATAGAGGTCTTACATAAGACTATACATCTTCAGTTCAGTTCAGTCAGTTGTGTCCAACTCTTTCCGACCCCATGGACTGCAGCACGCCAGGCCTCCCTGTCCATCATCAACTCCTGGAGTTTACTCAAACTCATGTCCATTGAGTTGGTGATGCCATCCCACCATCGCATCCTCTGTCATCCCCTTCTCCTGCTTTCAGTCTTTCCCAGGATCAGGGTCTTTTCCAATGAGTCAGTTCTTCACATCAGGTGGCCAAAGTAGGAGCTTCAGCTTCACCATCAATCCTTCCAATGCATATTCGGGACTGATTTCCTTCAGCATGGACTGGTTGGATCTCCTTGCAGTCCAAGGGACTCTCAAGAGTCTTCTCCAACACCACAGTTCAAAAGCATCAGTTCTTCAGTGTTCAGCTTTGTTTATAGTCCAACTCTCACATCCATATATGACTACTAGAAAAACCATAGCCTTGACTAGACAGATCTTTGTTGGTAAAGTAATGTCTCTGCTTTTTAATATGCTAAGTTGGTCATGACTTTTCTTCCAAGGAGCAAGCCTCTTTTAATTTCATGGCTGCAGTCACCATCTGCAGTGATTTTGGAACTCCAAAAATTAAAGTCTCTCACTGTTTCCATTGTTTTCCCATCTATTTGCCATGAAGTGATGGGACAGGATGGCATGATCTTAGTTTTTTGAATGTTGAGTTTTAAGCCAACTCTTTTACTCTCCTCTTTCACTTTCATCAAGAGGCTCTTTAGTTCTTTTTCAATTTCTGCCATAAGGGTGGTGTCATCCGCATATGTGAGGCTATTGATATTTTTCCCGCCAATCTTGATTCCAGCTTGTGCTTCATCTAGCCCAGCGTTTCTCATGATGTACTCTGCATATAAGTTAAGTAAGCAAGATGACAATATACAGCCTTGACATACTCCTTTCCTGATTTGGAACCAGTCTGTTGTTCCATGTCTACTTCTAACTGTTGCTTCTTGACCTGCACACAGATTTCTCAGGAGGCAGGTCAGGTGATCACTGAGGAAGGCTTTCTTGTCTTTCCTTGCTATTCTTTGGAACTCTACATTCAAATGGGTAAATCTTTCCTTATACATCTTATAGAAGACTATACAAAGCTTCTGTCAAGAGTGTATCCCATTCACACTGTGGAAATAGTATGGAGGTTCCTTAAAAAGCTAAAAATAGAGCTACCACATGACCATGCAATTCTACTCCTGGGCATATATCTGGAGAAAAAACATTTTCCAAAAGGATACATGCACCCAAGCATTCACTGCAGCACTGTTTACCAAAGCCAAGTCATGGAAGCAACCTAAATGTCCATCAACAGAGAAATGGATAAAGATGATGTGGTTCATGTATACAATGGGATATTACTCAGTCATTCAAAAGAATGAAATAATGTCATCTGGAGCAACATCAATGGACCTAGCGATCAATTAAACATTTTCAAAATACAGAAAAAAATGCATTTTTTATTTTGCAAACTTTACATTCAGCGGGTTTGGTTTCATGTTCAGACAGGATTTCCATGAGTCAAAGAGCGGTGCCGTCATTTCAAGACGTGCATCATCTTTGTGGATGAGGAGACGCATCTTTACAGGTGAGGGAGAAGCAGCAGCGCCTGCCTGGTGGTGGCGGGAAGGTTGTACGAACGGTTCTGACTCTCTTCCCTTGGTTCTTGTCACCGTCTCAGGTGGAATCGCTAGGGTCTATAGTGCACAGCTCTGGTTGGCCAGCCTGGGTCTTATGCTCCCCTTTGTGACGGGAGATGAGCCGTGTGATTGACGAAACACCTAGAACTGGATGGCCATGTGCCTGAGGTGTGTCCGAAGGGGTTAGACCCTTGAAAAACAAAAAAAAGCTTTATTTTTTGTTGGAGTATAGCTGATTAGCAATGTTGTGATAGTTTCAGCTAAACGGCAAAGGGACTCAGCCACGCATATACACGTATCCACTCTTCCCCAGACTCCTGTCCCAGCCAGGCTCTCCCTGACAGCTGCACACTCTTTCCCTAAGTCTGTGAGTCTGTCTCTGTCTGCAGATGAGCTCGTCTGTCCCAGCCCTTTCTGGGCTCCGCGTATAGCGAGTGCGGGCTCTGTCGTGCCCAGGCGCTGCCACTGTGGTGCCTGGAGCCATCGGTTACTCCTTGCAGTCCAAGGGACTCTCAAGAGTCTTCTCCAACACCACAGTTCAAAAGCATCAGTTCTTCAGTGTTCAGCTTTGTTTATAGTCCAACTCTCACATCCATATATGACTACTAGAAAAACCATAGCCTTGACTAGACAGATCTTTGTTGGTAAAGTAATGTCTCTGCTTTTTAATATGCTAAGTTGGTCATGACTTTTCTTCCAAGGAGCAAGCCTCTTTTAATTTCATGGCTGCAGTCACCATCTGCAGTGATTTTGGAACTCCAAAAATTAAAGTCTCTCACTGTTTCCATTGTTTTCCCATCTATTTGCCATGAAGTGATGGGACAGGATGGCATGATCTTAGTTTTTTGAATGTTGAGTTTTAAGCCAACTCTTTTACTCTCCTCTTTCACTTTCATCAAGAGGCTCTTTAGTTCTTTTTCAATTTCTGCCATAAGGGTGGTGTCATCCGCATATGTGAGGCTATTGATATTTTTCCCGCCAATCTTGATTCCAGCTTGTGCTTCATCTAGCCCAGCGTTTCTCATGATGTACTCTGCATATAAGTTAAGTAAGCAAGATGACAATATACAGCCTTGACATACTCCTTTCCTGATTTGGAACCAGTCTGTTGTTCCATGTCTACTTCTAACTGTTGCTTCTTGACCTGCACACAGATTTCTCAGGAGGCAGGTCAGGTGATCACTGAGGAAGGCTTTCTTGTCTTTCCTTGCTATTCTTTGGAACTCTACATTCAAATGGGTAAATCTTTCCTTATACATCTTATAGAAGACTATACAAAGCTTCTGTCAAGAGTGTATCCCATTCACACTGTGGAAATAGTATGGAGGTTCCTTAAAAAGCTAAAAATAGAGCTACCACATGACCATGCAATTCTACTCCTGGGCATATATCTGGAGAAAAAACATTTTCCAAAAGGATACATGCACCCAAGCATTCACTGCAGCACTGTTTACCAAAGCCAAGTCATGGAAGCAACCTAAATGTCCATCAACAGAGAAATGGATAAAGATGATGTGGTTCATGTATACAATGGGATATTACTCAGTCATTCAAAAGAATGAAATAATGTCATCTGGAGCAACATCAATGGACCTAGCGATCAATTAAACATTTTCAAAATACAGAAAAAAATGCATTTTTTATTTTGCAAACTTTACATTCAGCGGGTTTGGTTTCATGTTCAGACAGGATTTCCATGAGTCAAAGAGCGGTGCCGTCATTTCAAGACGTGCATCATCTTTGTGGATGAGGAGACGCATCTTTACAGGTGAGGGAGAAGCAGCAGCGCCTGCCTGGTGGTGGCGGGAAGGTTGTACGAACGGTTCTGACTCTCTTCCCTTGGTTCTTGTCACCGTCTCAGGTGGAATCGCTAGGGTCTATAGTGCACAGCTCTGGTTGGCCAGCCTGGGTCTTATGCTCCCCTTTGTGACGGGAGATGAGCCGTGTGATTGACGAAACACCTAGAACTGGATGGCCATGTGCCTGAGGTGTGTCCGAAGGGGTTAGACCCTTGAAAAACAAAAAAAAGCTTTATTTTTTGTTGGAGTATAGCTGATTAGCAATGTTGTGATAGTTTCAGCTAAACGGCAAAGGGACTCAGCCACGCATATACACGTATCCACTCTTCCCCAGACTCCTGTCCCAGCCAGGCTCTCCCTGACAGCTGCACACTCTTTCCCTAAGTCTGTGAGTCTGTCTCTGTCTGCAGATGAGCTCGTCTGTCCCAGCCCTTTCTGGGCTCCGCGTATAGCGAGTGCGGGCTCTGTCGTGCCCAGGCGCTGCCACTGTGGTGCCTGGAGCCATCGGTTTCCCCTGTCCTGGGATTTCCCAGGCGAGAACACTGCAGAGGGTTGCTATTTCCGACTCCAGGAGGTCTTCCCAACTCAGGGGTTTGAATTAAGTCAGACAGAGGAGAAATATCACATGATATTCCTTATATGTGGGCTTCCCTGATGGCTCAGCAGTAATCTACCAGCAACACAAGAAACACAGGAGTTGCGGGTAATAGCAACCCTCTGCAGCGTTCTCGCCTGGGAAATCCCAGGACAGAGGAAACCGATGGCTCCAGGCACCACAGTGGCAGCGCCTGGGCACGGCAGAGCCCGCACTCGCTATACGCGGAGCCCAGAAAGGGCTGGGACAGACGAGCTCATCTGCAGACAGAGACAGACTCACAGACTTAGGGAAAGAGTGTGCAGCTGTCAGGGAGAGCCTGGCTGGGACAGGAGTCTGGGGAAGAGTGGATACGTGTATATGCGTGGCTGAGTCCCTTTGCCGTTTAGCTGAAACTATCACAACATTGCTAATCAGCTATACTCCAACAAAAAATAAAGCTTTTTTTTGTTTTTCAAGGGTCTAACCCCTTCGGACACACCTCAGGCACATGGCCATCCAGTTCTAGGTGTTTCGTCAATCACACGGCTCATCTCCCGTCACAAAGGGGAGCATAAGACCCAGGCTGGCCAACCAGAGCTGTGCACTATAGACCCTAGCGATTCCACCTGAGACGGTGACAAGAACCAAGGGAAGAGAGTCAGAACCGTTCGTACAACCTTCCCGCCACCACCAGGCAGGCGCTGCTGCTTCTCCCTCACCTGTAAAGATGCGTCTCCTCATCCACAAAGATGATGCACGTCTTGAAATGACGGCACCGCTCTTTGACTCATGGAAATCCTGTCTGAACATGAAACCAAACCCGCTGAATGTAAAGTTTGCAAAATAAAAAATGCATTTTTTTCTGTATTTTGAAAATGTTTAATTGAATGAAATGTCAAAAAACATGAAAGTTAAGGGCGTTAACTACATTCTCCTGAAACTTCCCATAAATGCTCGATTCCTGATGAAGTCCTTCAACACATTATCGTGGAGATTTTACTTGACTACCTCCAGCCACAGAGAACACATGTGAGGTAGAGAATTTTACTTTCAGAAATTAAATTTTTCCTGAAATTTGTCTCCTTCAAGCTTTCATACTATATCCATCTAACCTTCTGAAATCATGCAAACCAATCTTTCAAACTGCTGCTCTTCAAATATGTGAAGAAATTGACCATGTTCTAATTTCCATTTCCTTCCAAATTTCTTCACATAAAGCGGAAAGAAATGTAACCTTGATGACATTAAGTCGTTATATCTAATACATCTAAAATAAGATCTGTCCTTGGTCTTTTCATTTAAGTGATCCATTTACATTTTTCCTGCTTTTACCTTAAAAACCAAACCAGAAGCCACCCATTACTATTCACTGAAGAAATATTTCTTTGATTATATAAGTTCAGATATAAATGAACTCAGACACAATTTGATCATTCCTATGCAGTTGTTGACTTTTAAAAGAATATTAAATATTTTCAGTTATTAGGAACAGATATTTTTGATCACTTTTTCTCAATTATCTCTGATAACAGAACCCTTACCGATGGCACTAACAACTTTGCCTTTTCAGAAATTCCAGTTCTTGTATAACCTGAGCCTATAAATTACAAAATATTTTCTTCTAGAAAGATAAATTCTAACAGGACATAATGTATTCCCCTAGAACCTTCACCTTTAGAAAGGAGCCATGTCATACACAACATCCCAAACAGTTCACAATACTGCCATCTAACTTTTTTGAGACCTGAGTCAATGAGGAAAATTTTTTTTTTTTTTTTTAACATACTTGTTTTATGCTCGAGAACGCCAATAAGTTCTAGTTTATCAGAACCAGTCATAATATGCAATTAACATTATAAATGTGAGATCAAACGAGGTTTCCAGGGACAGTGTAATTTTTTAGTCCCTTTCAATGTCAGATACAGTAATATTAATATTAGCACCAAAGATCTACTGATTATAAATAATTGGTATTGGTTGACTGTTAACCACTTATTTCCATGCCTTTAACTAGAATCTCAAGTTTCTTCTCTATTATAGATTGCTGATCATGTTACTGCTAATCACAGTTCTCAGCATGTTACAGGATGCGCACTCTGTAATCAGAGTACCTGAGTATAGATCCAGGATCCATCACTCACTCGTTACACATCCTGCTGCACCAGTATCCTGTTCTGGGCCTCTGCTTTCTCTTCTGTAAAATGAAACGAGTAGCAGCCTCCTCCTAGACATTGGGGGCACACAAAGCAATGCCCAGAAGCATCTGGAACAAAGTGTGCATACAGGGATCAATCTGGCGTGACTTCCTGCAGCTCTCAGCGCAGGGCACATTCAGAACGTCCTTACCGCACCTATGCCTGCTTTCCAAATTACCCACCGACATGACTTCCACCAAAGTGCTAAAATTTCCCTGGAAAAACTACAGCTAAAATCATGGCAGTCATGACTTAGAGATCTGCAGAGCTTTTTCAGAAGCTGTAGATTGTAAAGGGCACAATAAAAAATGTCACCAGATATGAAGTTAGCCTTAGGGAGGTTATCGGCTCCTTAAACATACTAACCACCCTCTCTCTGTTTATCCCTTCCCACCCCTATCTAACCCTCTCCAGCTCCCTTCATAGAGCCCAGAGTTTTATGAAGCATAATGCATCTGCGGTAAACGAGGAAGCCCTTGGGAGGCTACACATATTTCTTTCCTTAATTAAATTAACTAATGTTTGGCTGGGTGGGCTGGGGGCCTGCTGCTGCGTGCAGGGTTCTCCACCTGCAGCAAGCAGGGGCCACTCGTGGCAGGGGCGTCTCTTGTCATCCAAGAGATGGTAGAGCACAGACGATGCAGCGCAAGCCCAGCAGCTGTGGCGTACCCGCTCAGGCGCCCCGTGGCGTACGGAATCTTCCTGGACCAGGGGCTGAACCCATGTCCCCTGCACTGGAACGTGGACTCTTAACCACAGGCCAGCCAGGAAAGTCCCACATTTTTTTTTTATAAAGCCAGTATTGACTTTATTATAATGTTACTTGCATATACAGAAAAACGTTAGTAGAAACTATAATATTTATAACTATTGATTTCATTCAATAACAAGACAAAATTGAAACTCAAAAAGTTACTAAACCAGTGTAACTAATTAGCAACAGTAATTTAACATAAATGAAGTTGTTTGGCTGAAGCTAATCCAGAAGTCACAGCCTAAAATTGCTGCTCGCTGCTATGGTAGAGACGAAATCTTGAGTTCTATTACTTTCTGCTTTGCTGCCTTTTCATTTTGTCAGCCTGCTTTTCCTTTAACTTTTTCTTTTATATTGGCATACAGCTGATTAACAAAGTTGCGATAGTTTCAGGTGGACAGCAAAGGGGCTCAGCCATACATACACAGGCATCCGTTCTTCCCCAAACTCTCCTCTCATCCAGGCTGCCACATAATATTGTCAGCTCTCTTCTCTAATGGAAGAACTGGGAAATCCTTACTGAAATAATCTTCAGGGAAGGCATCTGACCTTCACTTGATTTTCGTTCAGTTCGCTTTTTACTTGTTAGAACCTGATAGCTGGTGCGGTGCTGCTCAATGCCAAACAGCCAACACGCCAGGCACTGAAATGTCTAAGCAATACCCTATTGTAAGAGACACTCTCAGATGCAAGAAAGAAAATCCTACGTTTCACTTTATTATAGCCGAAATAAAAATGGTAATATTTCTGCAGAGAATTGTGAAAATGTTACACAAATTCCCAGACCCCACTGGGAGAAGTAGGTCACTTTGAAGTAGGGAGACAAAGGTGTCCCAGTTTGCCGAGGTCTCTCCCAGTTTTTATAAATAACTTTGGAGGATTCCACAGACGAGCATCAGCTCCTCCAGTCACTTTTTGACTAGGTCACCCTGCCCCTGATTTGCTTCTGTCCGCGACTCTTGGATCTCCAGTTTTCTCTCCCAGCACTTCCTGGGGAGTGCAAATGATAAACAATCTACTTGCAATGCAGGAAACCTGAGCTTGAACCGTGCGTCAGGAAGATCCCCTGGAGAAGGGAACAGCAACCAGCTCCAGTATTCTGGCCTGGAGAATTCCACGGACAGGGGAGCCTGGTGGGCTACGGTCCATGGGGTTGCAGCATCAGACGCGACTGGACAGCTAACCAACACTTTCACTCCCAGATTTAGCACTGAAAGTCCCACATCCTGGGAACTTCCAGGGCAAATCAAGAGGGCCAGGCGCCCTCCTTTGGAGCATGGAGCACTTGATGCATTAAAGAAAGCCTGTGTTTGTTCCACAGTAGGAGACAGGTGGGTAAAGCGTGCCTGGATGTTACCAGCAGCCTCCTTCTTACCCAGCACCTGCTTTTCATAACAATCTAGTTAACCCCAGACTTCTCTATCCCTGTCCTGGAAGCAAGAACTTAGCCCTCCCCTGGCAAGGAAGCAGAGCTTATAAATAACTTCACAGTAGTCCACAGACGAGCCTCAGCGCCCCCGGTCACTTCTGGAGCAGGGCACCCTCCCACCTGGTTTCTTTCTATCCGCGACTCTGGGACCTCCAGGTTTCTTCACTTTAGCCTGAGTGCTTGCACTCGGGGGAGGGAGGCTTTCTTGCACCTCAACTCAGTGGGGCTTGTTTTCAGGCTCCAGACAGCCCCCCACAGAGAAACAGGTTAATATGTTTCATGAATATAGATTCAAAAATCATCAACAAAATACTGTAAGTCAAACCTAGAAACATTTCAAAATGATTATGATAAGCCATGACCAAGAATGATTTGTCCCCAGGATGCAAAATTGGTTCAATATCCAAAAATCAACTGATATAGTACACCATATTAATAGAAAATTCTAGAGAATCTGCTAAGTGTTTTTTTTAATGTAAAATAATTAACTCAGAATAAAAGAGTTCAGTGAGTTTAAAGGATATAAAGTCAACACATTAATATATATTTAAAAAATAAATCTCTTGTCTTTTTTATACAACAGCAATTAGAAAATTGAAATAGAGATTAAGGAAACAATTAGTCTCAAAAACAACTAAAGAATACATTTAATAAAATAAATGTAAAATTTTTACTCTGAAAACAACAAAAAACTTTTGAAAGAAATTAGAGAAGACCCAAACAAATGGGGAGACATCAGTGTCAAGTCATTAATAGTGTTACGATGGCAATATATCCCATAACTGTCTACAGAGAAAATAACACTTTATGTGAAAAGTAACAATTCAAATGACTGATGATAGGTTAAAAAAAAAAAGAAAACAAATGGAAACCAGGACAGAAAGCAGAGGACACTGGGCTTGCTTTTCTAGGGCTACTATAACAGATAGCCACAAACTCAGCCGCTTTGAAGAACAGAAAGACCGAGCACCTTAAACCCTTCTCTTATTTTACAGTCTGTAGTTACAAGTCTCACCTGGGTCCCCTGGGCTAAATTACAGTGCGGCTTTACAGGGCTGCATTCCTTCCTGGACCGCTAGCTTAGAGTCTGGTTCCTGGTGTTCTCCAGCTTTCAGAGGCTGTTCACAGACCTTGTCTTCTGGCCCCTTTCCTCTGTTTCCAAAGCCTTGCTGTTTTTCTCTGACCATTTACCCACAGCTAGACTACAACTGATCCAGTACTCTTGCCTGGAAAATCCCATGGACAGAGGAGCCTGGTGGGCTGCAGTTCACGGGGTCGCTAAGAGTCGGACATGACTGAGCGACTTAGCAGCAGCAGCAGCAGACTGCAACTGAAAAAAAAGAAAAAAGACCCTCTGCTTTTAAGAGCCCGTGATTAAATTGAGTGCACCTGGATAATCCAGAGTTCCCTGTCCACCTCAAGGTCCTTAATTACAATTAAGTTGCGAAGTTGTATATAATGGAACCCATTCTCAGGTTCCACGCATTAGAATGCAGACAACTTTGGAAGGAAAATCAAAATAGAGCTGGCATTGCTAACAGAGTCCTCCAGAGTGGGGCAGGAGGCCACTGAGGAAGGCTGACTTCCACACATTTCACATGGATGGAATCTGACTCCTTTCTGTCCTAACAAAGGCATCCAGAAGATCTCGAGAAGCTCATACTTATCAGACCCTTACCATCAATAACTTGTGATTCCTTAAGGACAATTATTTCCCGACTTGTGTCAGAGTCAATCACAATTCCTGTTGGGCAACTTGAACAACCTTGTGATGTTTTTTCTCTCTATGAGACCCTGTTCTTTCTCTTCTCTACAACATTGTTTTACCTGAATCTGTGTCTCCCAAAGAGCTGTTCCTGACTCCCAACACAGCTGTTTGTTCTTTGCAGCCTTGATACTGAATATTGTCTGACATATCTTTGAGGGGCTATTCTTCTGCCTACCACAACAGTGGAACACCAGTTTTAAAGTTCTGAGAAAAAAGGACTGTCAATCCATTCCATAATTCTACAACCAGCAAAAAAAAAAAAAAAATATCTGGGAGTAACGTAAAAAAGAAAAACTGTATAGACTGGAAAGAAAGATATAAAAATCTATTTATAGATAGTACACTGGAGTACATAAAAAGTCCCGTGAAAGCTACAAAAAAGATCTTTTAAGTTTTCAGAAGATAAAAGATTGATGTAGAGAAGAAAGAAAGAAAGTGAAGTTGCTCAGTCATGTCTGACTCTCTGCAACCCCACAGACTGCAGCCCACCAGGCTCCTCCATCCATGGAATTTTCCAGGCAAGAATACTGGAGTGGAGGCCATTTCCTTCTCCAAGGGATCTTCCCGACCCAGGGATCGAACCCAGGTCTTCTGCATTGCAGGCAGACACTTTACTGTCTGAACCATCAGGGAAGTCCAATATAGATATGATACCGGGAAACCGTATCATCAATGAATAATCTGAAATTGAGAAAAGTTTAAAGCATAGCTTATTATAGGTACAAGAAATGGGATTCACATTGCAAGGTTAACAAATGCATGCCATTTGTGTCCTGAAAATTATAAAACCCTGATGAAAGAAATATAAAACCTAAATTAAGTAGGAAATATCCCATATGCACACATTGGAACACTCAAGATCAACCATTTTCAAATTGATCTAGAGATGTAATAATATCCTAATCAAAATACTAGAAGGATTTTTGTAGATATTGACTAACTGATTCTACAATAAATGGGGAAGCCAAAACAATTTTGAAAATGAAGAAAAATGTTAGAAAATGTAACGCTTCTTTATATCAGTGCTTACTATAAGCTACACAGCTCAAAACCGTAGCTGACAAGACACATAAGCAAATGGAACAGATTAGAGAATCCAGAAATAAACCCATGAATAGTCAATTAATTTTTATCAGAGGTGGATAGCCAATTCAGCAGAGAAAGAACAGTCTTTCAAGAAACAATGCTGAAAAAATTGGGTATCTATATGTATCATGCTGCTGCTGCTGCTAAGTCACTGCAGTCGTGTCCAACTCTGTGCGACCCCAGAGACGGCAGCCTACCAGGCTCCCCCGTCCCTGGGATTCTCCAGGCAAGAACACTGGAGTGGGTTGCCATTTCCTTCTCCAATGCATGAAAGTGAAAAGTGAAAAATCAAGTCGCTTAGTCGTGTCTGACTCCTAGCGACCCCATGGACTGCAGCCCACCAGGCTCCTCCACCCATGGGATTTTCCAGGCAAGAGTACTGGAGTGGGGTGCCATTGCCTTCTCCAATATGTATCATACTTAACACAAAAATAAACTCAAAATGAATCACAGATCTAAAATAAAAACACAAAACTATAAAAATTTAGCAAAAAGAGAAAAATCTTTCTGACTTTGGATTAGGAGAATGTTCTTAGCAGTGAAAACACAATCCACAAAAGAAAAATAATCAATGAAACTTCTTCCAAATTAAAAATTTTTGATCTATGAGAGATATGGTTAAAAGAAAGAAAAGACAAGCTACAAGCAGGGAGAAAATTGCTGCAAATCTGAAAAAAGACTCATATGCACAATATAGTTTAAAATTCTCAAAACTTAATTAGAAGTCATATAAAGAGGGCAAAACAGTTAACACAACTTCGCCAGGCAAGATATACAGATGGAAAATAAACACATGAAAAGATGCTCAACACAGTTACTCAAGAGATCAATTTCCCCTGCCAATTCAATGATGCTGTTGTCTACCTGTTGGTTCAGTGGCAGAAAAAGCCTCCTATGTACAGAGGGACAGTTCTAGCTTTCAATCATGGGAAATATAACTACACTCAGTTCAGTTCAGTCACTCAGTCATGTCCAACTCTTTGTGATCCCATGGACTGCAGCATGTAAGGCTTCCCTGTCCATCACCAAATCCCAGAGTTTACTCTAACTCATGTCCATCGCATCAGTGATGCCATCCAACCATCTCATCCTCTGTCATCCCCTTCTCCTCTTGCCTTCAATCTTTCCCAGCATCAGGATCTTTTCCAGTGAGTCAGTTCTTTGCATCAGGTGGCCAAAGTATTGGAGTTTCAGCTTTAGCATCAGTCCTTCCAATGCATATTCAGGACTGCTTTCCTTTAGGACTGACTGGTTGGATCTCCTTTAAGTCTCCTCCAACACCACAGTTCAGAAGTATCAATTCTTCTGCACTCAGCTTTCTTTATAGTCCATCTCTCACATCCATACATGACTACAGGGAAAATCATAGCTTTGACTAGACAGACCTTTGTTGGTAAAGTAATATCTCTGCTTTTTAATATGCTGCCTAGGTTGGTCATAGCTTTTCTTCCAAGGAGTAAGTATCTTTTAATTTCATGGCTGCATTCACCATCTGCAGTGATTTTGGAGTCCAAACAAAGTCAGCCACTGTTTCCATTGTTTCGCCATCTATTTGCCATGAAGTGATGGAACCGGATGCCATGATCTTATTTTTCTGAATGTTGAGTTTTAAGCCAATTTTTTCACTCTCCTCTTTCACTTTCTTCAAGATGCTTTTTAGTTCTTCACTTTCTTCCATAAGAGTGGGTGTCATTTGCATATCTGAGGTTATTGGTATTTCTCCCAGCAATATTGATTCCAGCTTGTGCTTCATCCAGCCCAGCGTTTTGCATGATGTACTCTGCATGTAAGTTAAATCAACAGGGTGACGATATACAGCCTTGATGTTTTCCTTTCCCAATTTGGAACCAGTCTGTAGTTCTAATTGTTGCTTCCTGACTGGCATACAGATTTCTCAGGAGGCAGGTCAGGTGGTCTGGTATTTCCGTCTCTTGAAGAATTTTCCACAGTTTGTCGTGGTCCACACAATCACAGGCTGATAACACTCCTCCCCTCAGCAACTAGGACTTCCAGACTCACTGGGATCAAGAGCACACCAAGGAGCAAACAGAAACACTTCCCAGTGGATATTAGGTCCAATAACGAAACTTCCTGCTGCCAACGACTCTGTGCGACCCCATAGACGGCAGCCCAACAGGCTCCCCCGTCCCTGGGATTCTCCAGGCAAGAACACTGGAGTGGGTTGCCATTTCCTTCTCCATTGTGTGAAAGCGAAAAGTGAAAGTGAAGTCGCTCAGTCGCATCCGACTTCTAGCGACCCCATGGACTGCAGCCTACCAGGCTCCTCCATCCATGGGATTTTCTAGGCAAGAGTACTGGAGTGGCTTGCTATTGCCTTCTCCGGACGACAGGGTAGAGAGCGTGCCAAATGTGTATTATGTGCATGTGTACAAGTGTATGTGTATATGTCTGTATGTGTGTATTCCAATTTTCTCTCTTCTTATTTAAAGTGAAGAATGTTGATAAAAGGATCTTATAAGAACTTTAATAACTTGCTATATTTTCTAATGTGTGTGTGTATCTGTGTGTGATGAAGGACCCAAGCTCATCAAGCCTATTTAAGATGAAAGGATTCTCTGCAAGATTTTTAAGGCTGTAATTAGCTCGCAAATTTTTACATCCAAAATACTGCACAACCAGCAATGGGTTTTATAAAATCTATTATAGTAGGAAAGAAAAAATAAGTAAGTTCAAACTAGGACAGCCACTATGGAGAACAGTGTGGAGATTCCTTAAAAAACTGGAAATAGAACTGCCTTATGACCCAGCAATCCCACTGCTGGGCGTACACACCGAGGAAACCAGAATTGAAAGAGACACGTGTACCCCAATGTTCATCACAGCACTGTTCATAATAATAGCCAGGACATGGAAGCAACCTAGATGTCCATCAGCAGATGAATGGATAAGAAAGCTGTGGTACATATACACAATAGAGTATTACTCAGCCATTAAAAAGAATACATTTGAATCAGTTCTAATGAGGTGGATGAAACTGGAGCCGATTATACAGAGTGAAGTAAGCCAGAAAGAAAAACACCAATACAGTATACTAATGCATATATATGGAATTTAGAAAGATGGTAACGATAACCCTGTATGTGAGACAGCAAAAGAGAAACAGATATAAAGAACAGACCTTTGGACTCTGTGGGAGAAGGCAAGGGTGGGATGCTTTGAGAGAATGGCATTGAAACATGTATACTATCACGTAAAAAACAAATCGCTAGTCTAGGTTCGATACAGGATACAGGATGCTTGCGGCTGGTGCACTGGGATGACCCAGAGAGATGATATGGGGAGGGTGATGGGAGGGGGGTTCAGGGTTGGGAACTCATGTACACCTGTGGTGGATTCATGTCAAGGTATGGCAAAACCAATACAGTATTATAAAGTAAAAAACTAAAATTAAAAAAATAAGTAAATTGAGCAAGGAAATTGAAAATACAACAGAGAATGCACAGATTCCATTAAACAATTACAAGTTTATTAGAATTTTAAGCAGAGGGTATTTATCAAGTCGCTTCCCTGGTGGCTCAGAGGTTAAAGCGTCTGCCTCCAATGCAGGAGACCCGGGTTCGATCCCTGGGTCGGGAAGATCCCCTGGAGAAGGAAATGGCAATCCACTCCAGTATTCCTGCCTGGAAAACCCCATGGACGGAGAAGCCTAGTAGGTTACAGTCCACGGGGTCGCAAAGAGTCGGACACGACTGAGCGACTTCACCTCAAGGTAATAAGACTGCCCCAAACACCAACTTCTGGCCTGTGTGTCTACATAAGCTCACACCATACACACATTTTAATATGGAATATGTTGTTACTTACAATAGTTAACAATGATCACAATATACTTAAGCCTCTTTTCTAAATTTTGCTAAAATTGCTTCCTACGGCCTGTAGCCTGTATCTTACTTTGCCTATCGGTCTGGTTTCCGTACATTTTAATGAAAATATCTGGTTTAAAAAGGAGCACAAAGAAATCTGGTAAATGTTATATTCCAAAAATAGTATCTCTTATGGCAGGCAAATGAACAAAAATACGTTGAGTTTCATGTTGTCATTTCATTTCGGTTTGACCAATCAATGCTACGAAAGAGGATGCAAGGAAACAAGATGCAGGATCCCCTGGTTGCCCAGTGGTTAGGACTTGGCTCTTTCACTGTGGGAGGCCCAGGTTCAAGCCCTGGTTGAGGAACTAAGACCCCACAAGCCACGTGGCATTCCCTCCCCCCCAAAAAAAGAACCCATCTGCTCATTCATGTATTCATTTATCCAACATTTTGGAACGTCTGTATGTGCCATCCACCGTTTGCATTGCAGGGAGCCATATGATAAGTAGGGTTGACAAACAGCCCAAAAACAAATGAAGAATATTCTCAGCACTCAAGATGCACAGAAATCCAGTATGAGGGATTCAACACATACATGATGTGTTACTTATAAGGATTATAATTAATTAATTATAAGGATATAGAAGTGATAATGTCAGAGGAACAGTGTGCATGCGTTCAAAGTAGAAGGTTAATTTTATTTCTGGGTTTAAGGAAACCCACCTTTGGGGAGAAGGTTTCCTCTGAGAAGAAAGAGCCACTTGCAGATAAAAAATGGCCTATGGGTTAAGACATCCATGAGGCAGAAATATTGGCTTAAAAGCCGTTTGCTTTGAATTACTATTTAAAACTAGAAATATATAAAATCAGCCATGGAAAGAATATGAAGATAAAAGATGCTTACGCTTGACCTTGGGATATATGAGAATTTATTGGTTGGGGCCTCAGGATTAGACAATTGAGTAAAGGGCTCTAAGAAAGAAAGTCTCAAAGATAATTAAGGTAATGTCTTATTACAAAAGTGAAAGTTTCAGAGAGAATTTCAACTGACTAGCCCAACTTAGTGCCCTTATCAGGAAGCAATGTTCCCAGCACGCAGTAGGAGCTAGTCCTAAACAATACAGACTACTCTCGAGAGATGTCCTGGATCTTCAAAACTTCTTTCCACATTGCTGGAGGTTTATAAAGATTATTTATTTTACTGAACTACAGTTAATTTACAATGTTGTGTTAGTTTCAAGTATACATCAAAGAGAGTCAGTTATTCACACACATATATATAATGTATATACACATATATTTTTTCAGATTTTTTCCCTTATAGGTTACTGCAAGATATTAAGTAGAGTTCCCTGTACTATATAGCAGGTCCGTGTTGATTATCTCTTTTATGTGTATTAGTGTATATTTGCTAATCTCAAACTCTTGATTTTGCCACCCCCTGCTTTTCCCATTGGTAACCATAAGTTTCTTGTCTATGTTTGTGAGTCTTTTTGTCTTGTAAACAGGTTCACATGTATCATTTCTTAGATGTCACATATAAGCGAAGTCATGTGTCTGCCTTTCTCTTTATGACTTCCTACACTCAGTGTGACACTCTCCAGGCCCGCACGTGCTGCTGCAAATGGCACTAGTCCGTTCTTTTTAATGGCTGAGTAAAGCTCCATTGTATGTGCCGTGTCTCCTTCATCGATTCCTCTGCTGACGGGCATGTGGGTTGCTTCTGTGTCCTGGCTATTGTGGACAGTCCTGCAGTGCTGCTTGTCTCACACTCCTTGGTGCCGATTGCTCCCAGACTTCCAGTTCCATTTCCATTTTGGCCCTACCTCCATACTTTCTAGTTCAATGTTCTTGCACATTTCAGCATCTGCAGACCAGCTAATGCAGCATTTGGTGCACACACAGACCACCAATTTTACATCATTTTTAAAGACTTTTAAAACAATAAAGCAATCTTGTAAACTACTGCTACTTCTAAGACTCGTTTAACAGTGATGAAGACTGAAGTCTTCTTTCAGCAAGTTTTCCAAAGCAGCTATCTGCGAGGCAGTGCTGAACAGCATGAGGCATTGGTCAGACTCTCTGTTCAGTTTCCATTTCTCTTCTTACTCTTTATTTCTGTAAAATGTAAAACTTCAGATTTACATATCATCATCATTGGCAGCAATACCCAAACATGAGCCTAGAAACTATGGAGAGATGTCTTCATATTATAATACCTTAAGAGCCCCATCAGATGCTACTCCCCAAAACAGGAAAGTTAGTAAGTATACCACACCCCAAAATAGGAAGGATAGTAAGTATACTACACCCAAAAATAGGATAGTTGCCATTTCTACTTGTGAAATAATGGAGATTGGCTTCCTAAATTTGTGTTTTTATTGCATTTGGCTTTAGAAGATTTTTATTCTTTTATAACTGTAATGGAATGCAAGCTTGTGATATTGTTTGAAAAGATGTCCAATATGTCACTGTTTTGCTTCTTCAACGAAAAAATGAAAATCACAAAATATAAAAGAGTGTCAGTTTTTTTAAATCAAACAATATTGGTTGTGCTATTCACAGTTTGCTCTTCATTACAAAGTCTAGTATTTTATCAAGACTTCTAAAAACTGACATTAAAGAACACAACCATGGTTTTACTGGCATTACCACTGTTATAAAACTAAAAAAAAATTATCCCTCATTTAAAAATCTCATGTGTGCTCTTTGTCTCTCCAAGCTGAAGTATTCATATATTCACATTTGGCTGCACATTAAACTTATTAAAATATGTCCATTTCCTTCAAGGCAAATTCAAGATCAGAATAAGTATTTTCATTGCCAGCTGTTTTCTGTAAAGCAGCTGGTCTACGGATGGGCATCCATCCATAGATGGGCATCATCTGCCTTTATTTAGAGTAACACCCATCTCCTCTGCACACACTGCTTCTATAAACAGCAATGCTGTTTACGGGCCTCCCTGGTGGCTCAGAGGGAGCCACCTCTGCCTGCAATGCAGGAGACCTGGGTTCGGTCCCTGTGTCAGGAAGACCCCCTGGAGAAGGGAATGGCTACCCACTCCAGTATCCTTGCCTGGAGACTTCCATGGACAGAGGAACTTGGTGGGCTGCAGCCCACGGAGTGGCAAAGAGTCAGACACGACTGGGCGACTAACACTTTCAGTTTCACTTATTCACTGCTCCCCGAACAGGCTTCTAATTTGCAACAAAACTAAAAAAAAATCTCATTAACTCCAAGAAATGCAGGGTTTCACTGAAAGAGAACAAAAGTCATCAACGCGAGCCTGAAATGGATCCATGCGACCCACTGCTGTGGCCTGATCCTCCGTTGCTGTTGCCTGGGTCAGTCGCGTCTGGCTGTTTGGGACCCCGCGGGCTGCAGCACGCCAGGCCTTCCTGTGCTTCACTGTCTCCCGGAGCTTGCCCAAACTCACATCCAGAGTCGGTGATGCCATCCAACCATCTCATCCTCTGTCACCCCCTTCTCCTCCCACCTTCGATCTTTCCCAGCATCGGGGTCTTTTCCAATAAGTTAGTTCTTTGCATCAGGTGGCCAAAGCACTGGAGTTTCAGCTTCAGCATTAGTCCTTCCAATGAATATTCAGGGTTGATTTCTTTTAGGATGGACTGGTTGGGTCTCCTTGCAGTCCAAGGGACGCTCAAGAGTCTTCTCCAGCAACCTAGTTTTGAAAGCATCAATTCTTTGGCACTCAGCTTTCTACATAACAACTCACATCTGTACATGTCTACTGGGAAAACCATAGCTTCGACTAGACGGACCTTTGTCATCGCCTGTGACTGCCTGCTAACACACAGACAAGAGTAACCGTGCTTCCGCGCCGACTGCACCTTATATCATAAAACAGCTAACAGCGCCATCTGGCTCAGAAATCTTCCCATTCCTCTTCTACTTTTACTTTGCACATGATGTCGCATTATTTACCTCTGGTCTGGTTTTATTATCTTCCCCCCACTTGATGGAGCTTTTACCTGAGGTGGTGTGAAGGGTCACAGTTTTGACTATGCTATCATGGTTTGCCACTTTCTCCATATCAAGTGACTAAGTTCATTAATTTCATACTAAAATGGATGATTTTTTTCCTTTGGGGGAAAAAACCAATTGTTTTCACTTAAAACTAAGTGTTTTATTTATAAATTATGTTAAATATTCTGCTCATTGTCTTTCTGCAACTGACTAATAAATTCTCATACAAAGAACAATTGTTACCAGGCCAATAAAATGTAATATCCACATGCTCATTATCATATTTCTTATTGAGAGCCCATATTCAGGAGGAAAATAAACTCATCTTCAGTAACTCCTCGTGGTCCATCCAATATCTAGCTAGATCCACTTTCTCAATGCCGAAACTTTCCTTTTCTTTACTGCTGCTGCTGCTGCTGCTGCTGCTAAGTCGCTTCAGTCGTGTCCGACTCTGTGCGACCCCACAGATGGCAGCCCATTGGGCTCCGCCATCCCTGGGATTCTCCAGGCAAGAACACTGGAGTGGGTTGCCATTTCCTTTTCCAATGTGTAAAAGTGAAAAGTGAAAGTGAAGTCGCTCAGTCGTGTCTGACTCAGCGACCCCATGGACTGTAGCCCACCAGGCTCCTCCGTCCATGGGAGTTTCCAGGCAAGAGGACTGGAGTGGGATGCCATTGCCTTTCTTTCCTATCTTTCCTTAATTCTTACCTGTGGTTCCTAACACAAGCCTTGGATCCTCCTAATATTTCTCTGACTCTGAGGTTCACATGGTGTCTCTTACCATTTTGAAATTGTTCCCTGTCCCCAGAGTTTTGCTGATAATGGCAAGAAGCCATTGTGAAGCAAAGTCACGGCTTTGCTGCAGTATTTAGAGATTACTTTTCACCCATATTAAGTCCAGGCGGGGTGTAATGGCAGCGTTCCAACCAGTAAAGTAACTGCTACTTGCTGATTCTCTCAGGACATCTTTCCTGCACGTGTGAGTCCACGTGAATTATGTGAAAACCCTTCGTCTGTGCTGAGAACCCAGCTATGTCCAGTCTGTTTTCCATCCTTCGCAGTTCATGAGATTTTAAAAATCATAATAAGTGAATGTGCATCATGGAAAAAATACCAAAACTTTGCATAATGCGTCAAAGAGTGAAGCTCATGTCTGTACATTTAAAGAGATGATCGCTGGTGAGCTTTCTGAGCCCTCCCTCATGTTGGTACACCTATATCCTGTCTGAAAAGAATGACAAAATTTCACTATACTTTCTTTTCTTTGGACATTTCCCTTTATTTTGATTATTTTGATATATTTACCCTTTAAGTCAACATCTTTCCCATGGGAGTTGTTTTCAATTTACTTAAAGGCCCAAGGGCAGAATAATCAATAGAAGCTTCAACTGCAACAGCTGTCAGGAACATGAGTCAGACAGTGTTTCCAAGCGGGTCTACTTCATCAGCTGTCTTGATCGAATGGACCAATTAGTTGATTGAAGGGTTAATCAATTTGCTGAATTAAATTATTTTATCACATGGATGGACCAGGCAAGTACCCAAATGAGCGAAGGGTAGGGGAAGGGGGAACTATGGCCTCTGGAAAAGGAAGCTCTCAATCAAAGGCGAACTTCCTAAGCCTCCTGTGAAACCTGGAGACTAGCTCTGCCATAAATTTAGTTTATCAAAGTCAGATGGGACTTCCCTGGTGGTCCAGTGGCTAAGCCCCCTCTTCCAATGCGGGGGCCTGGGTTTGCTCCCTGGTCAGTGGACTAGATCCCACACGCTGCAGCCAAGTGTTCCCAGGCTGCAGCTAAAGACCCCGCACGTGGCAGTGATGACCGAAGACCCAGCAGGCTACAGCAGAGACCCAGCTCAGCCTAATAAGTAGATTAATGTAGTTTTAAAAAGTCAGAAGTCTGATTTTTAAGCAAAATACTCAAACATTTTTAAGTCATCAATAAACTTACAATTTCTAAATCCCCGATACTGTTTAATGAATAAAAGACTTACCAGTTAGACATGCCTATCCAGCCAACTCTTTCTGACCTCATCTTTAGAATCGGGACAAGGGGCAACCGCATGGCTCTGCCAGTGCACAGCGTGAACACACATGTTTTCAGCAACGCCTGCATCCATAGACACACAGAAAGCATCATCATAAACAATATGCCTTGGAGGAAGAGTGATAAGATACACATACACATGTGCAAACACACGTGTGTGTGTGAATGGGTGTGTGTAATCCTTCCCTAGCCTTAGCTTGAATTGGGAGTGAACAATCGTGCTCCCACAGAGTGAACCTGGCTCTTCCTGCACAATCAACAAACCTTCCAAAACCTCTTCATGCTTGACAGGATTCATACAGTGTATCATTATTTCCAAAATACTTGGTCACCATCTTTTCTTTTGTGACACATGGGTTTATTTTCTTTTGCTTTTATTTTTTAGATTGTGGTATAGTTGATTTACAATGTTGTATCAATTACTACTGTACAGCAAATTGATTCAACTACATATACATTCATCTTCTCAACAGTCTTTTCCATTATGGCTTATCACAGGATACTGGATATAGTTCCCTGAGCTTGTTTTTCCTCCATCCTATATATCATAGCTGACCCCTCCCCAGCCCTCTTTCGCTTGGCAACTGCAACTGTTCTCTGTCCATGATTCTCTTTCTGTTTCATAGGCAGATTCATTTGTGTCATATCTTAGGTTCCACATTTAAGCGGTATCAGATGGCTTTCGAGTCTCTCTGACTTACTTCACTTACTATGGTCATCTCTAGTTGCATCCACATTGCAGCAGATGGCATTATTTCATTCTTTTTTATTTGCTGTTTAGTCACTAAGTTATGTCCAACTCTTTGAGACCCCATGAACTGCACCATGCCAGGCTTCCCTGTCCTTCACTCTCTCCCAGAGTTTACTCAAACTCATGTCCATTGAGTCAGTGATGCCACCCGAGTATCTCATTCTCTGTTGCCCCCTTCTCCTCTTTCCCTCAATCTTTCCCAGCATCAGGGCCTTTTCCAAAGAGTCAGCTTTTTGCATCAGGTCCTTCCAGTGAATATTCAGGCTTCACATCCATACATGACTACTGGAAAAACCATAGCTTTGACTAAACAGACCTTTGTTGGCTAAGCAATATCTCTGCTTTTTAATATACTGTCTAGATTTGTCATAGTTTTTTCTTCCAAGGAGCAAGCATCTTGGATCATATCAATCATATTAAGTTAATATCAATTGACATCAATTAATATCAATCATATTAAAAGCCAAAAAGAATTCATGAGATTACCTTATGTTGATTGAAAAGCAAAGAGGTTCAAAGAATGAGCTTAATGATAACACTAAGAAGACAATAAAATGGAAGAGGGAGTGAGAAGGAGGATCAGCAAAAGAGAAAGAGAAGAAACATGCAGTGAGATAGAAAGAACACTGAGAGTTGGCGGGTGGCTAGAAGACCAAACAGAGAGGGCACTGCAAGGATGGAATCAACTAGATCACATGGCACTGAAACGTGAAGAAGGATGAGGACCACACACACCGCCGTGTGCAGGACAGGCAGCCGACGAGAATGTGCTACTCAGGGACTCCGCTCAGCGCTCCGTGGGGACCCGGTGAGAAGCGAATCCAAAGGGAGGGGCTGCGCGTGGACACAGAGCTGGTTCACTCTGCTGTACAGCAGAAACTCCCACAACGTTGTTATTCAAATATGCTCCGATAAATAAAGTGAAAGAAAGTGAAAGTGGCCCAGTCGTGTCCGACTCTTTGCGACCCCATGGACTATACAGTCCACGGGATTCTCCAGGCCAGAATAATGGAGGGGGTAGCCTTTCTCTTCTCCAGGGGATCGTCCCAACCCAGGGATCGAACTCAGGTCCCCTGCATCGCAGGCAGATTCTTTAGCAGCTGAGCCACCAGGGAAGCCCCCTAAAAATAAAAAATAAATGAAAGGTGAGGAACAAGGACCAGCCCTTGGATTGATAAGTATTACAGTCACTAGGGATTTAGATGAGAGCTTTTCAGAAAAGGTGATGAAGACTAAAATCTGTTTGGCTTTAGTTTAAAAGAGAATTAGAAAATTTAGACACTTTGATGACAGATTTCAACTTTGTCATTACAGCTTTGTTACTACACAAACTCCTTGAGATATACAACAGGGTAAGCCACAGAGATTCGGAATAACAACAGCTATTGGTGCCATGAATATTGTGTATCATTTACAGACTTGAATTAACTTTAGCCCCTCCTGTGACTGTATTAGCTGCAAGGAGAGAGGGCAGTCGATAACCACCACTTACTTTAATGAAATTAACTATAACCTGATTTTTTGCTAAAAGTGGCAGGAAATTGCTCAATAATCCAAATGTATCTTAGGTAACAGTAGGAGAAAATTACTACATGATGTTCTCTTTGGTAACTTGAAGCCAGTGAAAGCTTATTATCCTTATAGTGTGTGAAGCAATGATACAGTGACATGAAGTAGTTTTCCCCTTTAAAAGTCTCCAAATGTCAAATTTCGCTTCTCAACTCTTGAAGTGCCATGGAGGGTAAAATAGGGATACCCAGAAATACAAAATTTGTCCTTTCATTGAGAACATCAGAGAAGCTATCACTGCTTCCTGTCAAATACTCATCTTCTTTGGGGCATACAGAAAAGAACAGCAGGCTTCTTATGAGTCTGCCTCCTGAGGTTCTGCATCTCTTCAAAGAGTCATTGGCCTGGTAAAGAAAGGAATCCCTGAAACCCCTAAGAAGAGAGAGTACTACACAATGATGATTTCTATCGTGAACATCCTTGTCTTTCCTGTGATGTTTCCATAAAACCAAATTTGAGGATAAACCCTCTAATCATAAGAATATCTAAGGCCCATGGAGAAGGAAATGGCAACCCACTCCAGTATCCTTACCTGGTAAAACTCCACGGACAGAGGAGCCTGATGGGCTACACTCCATGGGGTCACAAAAGAGTCAGACACGACCTAGAGACCAGCCACCACTTACGCCCCATACCATACTGTCCCCCATCCCCAAGAAGAGATACAGAAGGGAATGCTTCTGAAGGAACTTCAGATATATTTTTAAATATAAAATCTTCCTAAAGGTGGGAGAGTTCCAATTATACACCAAGTACCGCGCCATTCAGCACTTCCCTGAGGGCTCAGCGGTGCCAGCCAAGGCTCCAACAGGACGCTGTGCCCCCAGGGACATCTGGCAATACCTGGAGATGACTTTGTTTACCACAGCTGAGAAGGGGGTGCTTCTGGCTTCTGGAGGTGGAACCAGAGATTCTCCTCTACCTCCTGCGATGCACAGGACAACCCCCTACAACCAAGAATGAGCCAACCCAAAGGTCTACCGCGCTGAAGCTGACAAAGTCTGCTCTGTCTGCTGCTAAGTCACTTCAGTCGTGTCCGACTCCATGCGACCCCATAGATGGCAGTCCACCAGGCTCCGCCGTCCCTGGGATGCTCCAGGCAAGAACACTGGAGTGGGTTGCCATTTCCTTCTCCAGTGCATGAAAGTGAAACGTGAAAGTGAAGTCTCTCAGTCGTGTCCGACTCTTCGCGATCCCATGGACTGCAGCCCACCAGGCTCCTCCATCCATGGGATTTTCCAGGCGAGAGTGCTGGAGTGGGGTGCCACTGCTCTGTTTAATCCCATCTAAATTCCAGACTCCATGCCATTAGCAACAAATTCACACCTCTGTGCCTGATACGAGTTTCAGACATATGAGACAGCAGTCTCACATGGTCCAACTCTTGTGCACATTTCAAGAACAACATAATGAGAGAAAAAAAAGCATGCTCCAAACTACGGAATACAAGCACCTATTCTACAGCAGGTCGTAACAGTGGGCTTAAAGCATTCAGATAACCTCACTGCAAACAGATGGGCTGTCCTCTAGGCTTCGCTGTTCAGTTTACAGAGCACAGTCACAGCAGAGTCAGAATAGTTCTTAGGAGCCCTGGGATTTTCAGAATAGTAAATGAACATCGACTTCAAGTCAAGGTCACCAGCTGCATTATCCCCCAGCGAAAGAGTCAGTTCGTCCTTTGAATCTAGGTATTGACTTCTCCTCTCTAGCTATGAAAAGTCCTAGATGGCATCTTCTCTCATTGGAAGGCTGTTTAATCTACTTTGAAAATCTGTTGTTTAGAGTCATTCACTTTATCTTAGCTAGGTCTTCTGGATACCCTCCTGTAGATTCCATATTAGCGCTCGCTGCTTCACCTTGCCCTTCGTTGTTATGGAGATGCCTTCTTTCTTTAAACCTCATCAACCAACTTCTGCTATCTGCAAACTTTTCCTCTACAACTTCCTCATCTCTCTCAACCTTCATAGAATTGAAGAGTTAAGGCCTTCCTCTGACTTAAGGGAAAGTCATGGCTCTAGTTTGATCTTCCATTTCTCCATATCAGCAATAAGGCTATTCACTTACTTAATATTTCTGTGTTCACTGGAGTAATGTTTTTTATTTTCTTCAAGAACTCTTCCTCTGCATTCACAATCTGGCTAACTGGTGGAGGAGGCCTAGTTTTCAGCCTGTCTTGGCTAGATGTGTATAAGAGACAGCTGCGTGGCAGCTTCCCATCGGCTCTGTTTACACGCGCTGCTGCACATGTGCCGATGCTACTCCCTCAATACACGCGCCGATTCTTAGGAGGAAACGTGAAGCCAACAGGCAGCTTAGATGTTTTTTCCTGAGCTGTGTGGAATTCCTAACTGTTAATAATTACACAGAGACGTGTAAAATCACCCCTTCACACAAAGCATCTTCTAACAAAAACAAAGTCATGATGGAAGCCAACAGAATCTTGACTTACCATCACATTATTGAGGAAACTGGTGTGCAGCCTACAAGCACCCAGGCTTTCATACTAATGAGATCATTTGCCATTTGCTTGTAAAAGTTTCTGAATTTTTGTTGGCTTTCCACGCCAACTAACTAAGCAGGCCTGGGTTCTTCCCTTAATATCCAAGCGCCACCCGGCTGCTTCCCTTCTGTAATGCTGCAACTATGTCAGCATTCACGCCGGCAAGAATGGAGAGGAGCTTCCCCAGGGGACTTTCTCCTTTGTCTTTAACAGCGCGAGTGGACAGCTGATTAAGGTAATTAAAGCTTTTATTAGGACAGCCCGGTACAGGTTTGTTCTTCTTCCAAGACATAAGAATACGATTCAATTAAAAAAAAAAAATACCACTCACAAAGTCTGTCCCTGACTTTTCCTTATATTGCTGATGTTTGGAAATATCAAGTAGAGATATTTTCTGTTTCTAAGAATATGTAAGAATTTCTTGATTTTTTTTTTCTTTTAATGTAGAAAACTGTTCAATTTTATCTTCACAAGGATGTCTATTTCCAAGGAGAAAATGTGTTAGCCTGCACTTATGTCTGCATAACTGCGTCCCAGTCACTGCGCGTGGGCAGGTGGCCAGCCAGTATCAGCACTGCATTGCAGAGCTGTCCAAAACCTCGGAGGCAGCGAGTTGAAACACAAAGCAAATGGCAGGAACGCAGACGTTGACAGGGCAGGCCGAGTACCTCCTCAATCCATACTGTCCATACAACTAACACTTATTTCTCACAAGAATTTTTGTTCATCTCACAAAATGCTAAACGCATGCCATTTCATTTAGAATCATTTAATTTCTAACATTTTAACACAAATGGCTTTAAAAATATAAAGGAACAAAGTAATTATATTTAATTTCATGGTTTAGATTCCTAAAAGCCATCATAGTCTCTTGGGTAATTGAAGACTTCCATTAAATAGAAGGGAGAAAAAAAAAAGTGAAACTTTTATCCTTGGAACAAAAACACAAAGAATTCATGTTACCATTCCATTTAATATTTACTAAGAAAGAGGTCTGTGGTGATTCTGTGTTGCCTAGAAATGTAGAAATTGTTCAAAATAAAAGTTGTTCCTAATTCTATTGGAGAATGCCTCAAAATTTCTTCTTTAATATCAGTTAAAGTTGAAAAAAAATCTGAGAAAGTGAAATGGTCCATTTGGGGATGACTTTTTTCCTCTCATAGAATATGGTACTAGACTTTAAAAGTAGATTCTGAAGGTAGATTAATAATTCACCGACTAAAACCTTAAAAAGGCATCCAGTGACCTCTGTCCCTACTATTCCATCCCCATAGGAAAGCCTAAGTAAACTTTAAGAGTCAGTACAGCCTTCAAAGGAATCTCATTTATTAGTAATAACCAGGCAGGCCCCCTCCTCAGCTTAGGAACACCCTCAGCCTACACTTGCCTCCAAGAACCCTTTTTTACCCTTGAACTTCTTGCTGATCACTTTTTAAGGCTTAACTAAAATTCAGACTCGCTAGGAAGTATTCTCCCGTCATTCTAGCTGGAATTAATCACTACTCTACAAGTTCCCATAATCAATCTGGATATTTATCATGTATGTCTATAAAATTATAAATATTTATAGACACCTTGATAAAGGATAACTGTAACACTTTGTACTAGTCTGTGGATAAATTTGATCTTGAGCAAATTTTCTAGGTATGTTTCTTGGAAACCTAATGAAGACTGAATGCCAGATTTGCCATTAGCTAATATTATTATGGCATAAAGAAAAATGAAATACTGTTATCTGCAGCAGCATGGATGGACCCAGAGATGGCCATGTTGAGTGAAGTGGGTCAGAAAAAAACAAGCATCATATATTGCTTACAGGTGGAATCTAAAAATAAAAGGGGGGGTATAAATGAGCTTATTTACAAAACAGAAACAGATTCACAGATTTTGAAAACAAACATGGTTATTGGGGGGAAGGGTGAGGGAGAGATAAACTGAGAGATTTGGATTGACATATATACACTGCTGCTGCTAAGTCACTTCAGTCGTGTCTGACTCTCTGCGACCCCATAGATGGCAGCCCACCAGGCTCTCCTGTCCCGGGATTTTTCCAGGCAAGAGTACTGGAGTGGGTTGCCATTTCCTTCTTCAACGCATGAAAGTGAAAAGTGAAGGTGAAGTCACTCAGTCGTGTCCGACTCCTAGCAGCCCCATGGACTGCAGCCCAGCAGGCTCCTCCATCCATGGGATTTTCCAGGCAAGAGGACTGGAGTGGGTTGCCATTGCCTTCTCCATATATACACTACTATATTTAAAATATAAAACCAACAAGGACCTACTATAAAGCAAGGGAACTCTACTCAATGCTCTCTAATAACCTATATGGGAAAAGAATTTTTTAAAACTGAGTATGTGTATATGTATAACTGATCCACTTTTCTGTACACCTGAGACTAACACAGCACTGTAAATCAACCATACTTCAATAAAATTTAAAAAAGAATATGAGCTATAGCAGAAATGAGCTTTTATTGATAAAATGTTTTATTATATAGAAGGTTTAAAATAAATTATAAATACTTAGTGGGAAGCCCTGTTAGCTAAAATTCTTTCAAATTTTAAACACAAATGAAAACTTTAAGGTATCATGTAAAAATGACAGAATGAACGTAACTCAAGTTCTGCTTCTCCATTTTTACAATCTCTGTGTTATCGTTTATTTTCAATCTACTGTGCAAAGGCAGGAACATGCTCTGTCACAGGATTTAGAATTTCAGCTGCACCTGAATCAAGCTTGAATGGTCTCAACTCATTGTGAATGTACTCTTGAAATAAACACATGGAATCGAATGAAGAGTATTAGAGGCTGACTGTATAACTAGGAGCTTCTCAAATAATTTCTATATAGAAGATAAAGTTTACTAAAGCATAAGTAATAAAAATGTGCTCGTTTCAAGCTGATATATTATATTTAACAAACTTCCACTTCTACCCAAGATGGAGTAACAGCTGTTACATTAAAACAGCTTATAAAACTATAGCAGGAAAAAACACACAAAGCAAAGCTTTTCAAGACACGAGGCATCAAGCAGCAAAAGCTACTGCTTGAGAGATGAGAAGTAAACAGTATTTGCCCTAAAACCGCCCCACGTTACTACCTATAGAGAAAGTTTTCACTCTGCAGGGTATACTAGAAACTATAAGATAAAAAAAATAAAAGAATTAAAACAGTGTTTAAAGGAGGGTAGGCATAGCTTTGAAGATCTTGCAGGCTCAGCTCTAGACCACTGCAATAAAGCGGACATTGAGATACAGTGCGTCCGACAAGTGTTCTGGTTTCCCAGTGCCTATAAATTTATGCTGAGGTGCCATAGGGCTGTCGCACATGCCACCGTGGTGTGATTCGATGTTCGGGGTGACTATTCTGTAGCACACTACGTGTGCAATAGTATGTCTAAAAAATGAACATATGTTAGTTAAAATACACCTTATTGCTAAAAAGTGCTATCCTTCATCTGAGGCTTCAGCACGTCATAATCTTCTTGCTGGTGCAGGGTCCCGCCTCGGTGTTGCTGGCTGCCGGCTGAACAAGGTGGTGGTTGCTCTGAAAGCTGGGGTGGCTGTGGCAATTTCTTAAAACAGACAACAGTGAGGGTTACTGTATCAGTTGACCCTTCCTTTCATGAATGATTTCTCTGTGGCAAAAATGCTTTTTGACAGCATTTTACTCACAGTAGAACTTCTCTCAAAATTAAAGTGATCCTCTCTAATCCTTCCCCTACTTTATCAACTTGTTTATGTAATATTCTATATTCTTTATCGTCATTTCAACGATTTTCACAGCATCTTCACCAGGAGTGGTTTCCATCTCAAGAAACCACTTTCTTTGCTCATCCATAAGAAGCAACTTCTCATCCATTAAACATTTATCAAAAATTATACAGCAATTCAGTCCATCTTCAGATTCCATTTCTAATTCTAGTTCTCTTGATATTGCAACCACATCTGCAGTTACTTCTTCCAATAAAGTCTTGAATCTCACAGTCATCCATTAGGGTTTGATTCTTTTTGTTACAAACTCCAGGTAATACAGATATTTTAAATTTTTTCCATGAGTCACAAATATTTTTAACAGCATCTAGAATGGTGACTCCTTTCCAGAAGCTTTTCAATTTATTTTGTGCAGATGCGTTAGAGGAATTACTATCTATGACACTTACAGCCTTATGAAATACATTTCTTAAGCAAGAAGACTAGAAAATCAAAATTACTCTTTGGTAAAATGGAAGTTGTGGTAGCAGGCATGAACACAACATGAATCTCATTGTACATCTCCTTTAGAGATCCTGGGTCACCAGGTATATTGTGAAAGGGCAGTAATATTTTGAAAGGAATCCTTTTTCTGAGCAGCAGGTCGTAACAGTGGGCTTAAAGCATTCAGATAACCTCACTGCAAACAGATGGGCTGTCCTCTAGGCTTCGCTGTTCAGTTTACAGAGCACAGTCACAGCAGAGTCAGAATAGTTCTTAGGAGCCCTGGGATTTTCAGAATAGTAAATGAACATCGACTTCAAGTCAAGGTCACCAGCTGCATTATCCCCCAGCGAAAGAGTCAGTTCGTCCTTTGAATCTAGGTATTGACTTCTCCTCTCTAGCTATGAAAAGTCCTAGATGGCATCTTCTCTCATTGGAAGGCTGTTTAATCTACTTTGAAAATCTGTTGTTTAGAGTCATTCACTCTATCTTAGCTAGGTCTTCTGGATACCCTCCTGTAGATTCCATATTAGCGCTCGCTGCTTCACCTTGCCCTTCGTTGTTATGGAGATGCCTTCTTTCTTTAAACCTCATCAACCAACTTCTGCTATCTGCAAACTTTTCCTCTACAACTTCCTCATCTCTCTCAACCTTCATAGAATTGAAGAGTTAAGGCCTTCCTCTGACTTAAGGGAAAGTCATGGCTCTAGTTTGATCTTCCATTTCTCCATATCAGCAATAAGGCTATTCACTTACTTAATATTTCTGTGTTCACTGGAGTAATGTTTTTTATTTTCTTCAAGAACTCTTCCTCTGCATTCACAATCTGGCTAACTGGTGGAGGAGGCCTAGTTTTCAGCCTGTCTTGGCTTTTGACATACTTTCTTCACTAAGCATGATTATTTTCAGCTTCTGACTTAAAGTGAAAGATATGCAATTCCTCCTTTCACTTGAACATTTAGAGGTCATTGTACAGTTATTATTTAGCCAAATTTCAGTATTGTTTTATCTTAGAGAATAGGTTAGTCCTAGGAGAGGGGCAGAGGCGGGGGCATGACAAATAGCTGGAGTGGTCAGAACACACACATTTATTGAAGTCACTGTCTCATATGGGCACAGTTCATGGTACCCCCAGACAATTACAGCAGTAACAGCAGTTTGATCACAGATCATCATGACAAATATAATAATAATGAAAAAGCTTGAAATATTGTGAAAATTACCAAAATACGACACCGAAGCATGAAGTGAACAAATGCTGTTGGAAAAATGGAACCAACAGACTTGCTCAAAGGAGGGTTGCGATAAAGCAGAGCACAGTGAAACAGGGTCTGCCTGCGTAACTGATAGCCTACAAGAAGGGAAAAAGTGAGATCATATAAAACGCTCAGTGAAGCCTAAGCAGAAAGAAGATAAGAGCTAATTAAAACTGAGAAGATAATGAAGTCAAAAAACTATAGAGAGAATCAACAAAATCAAAAGTTGGCTCTTTAAGGTCAATAAAATTGAGCAGTCTGTAGCCAGGCTAACCAAGAAACAGAGACGCCATCATGAAGAAAGCAAGAATAAAGAGAGATATACATATGAAAAATTAAAAAGGCCATCACTCTTGATCTGATGAACATTAAAAAGATAATGAAGGCATACTATGAATAATTCCATTGCCACAAATTTGATAACTTAAAGTTATCAATCTTTAACAGACACACACAGCCCAAAACACAAGGAGAAATAATGTGAATAGGCCTATATCTATCAAAGACACTAAGTCCAAAACTAGTAACTTTCAAAAAAAAGACAGAAAATACATCTATATTTCTAAAAGGAGTAAAAACTATTCTTATTTTCAGATAACATGATTTTATACATAGAATATCATAAGGAATTTACTAAAAAGCAAAGCTGTAGGACATAACATTAAGAAGCATAAATCAATTATATTTCCATAACTAGCTATGAACAATCCAAAAGTGAAATTTAAAAAGCAGTTCTATTTACCAGGGCATCAAAAATAAAACTCGTAATTAAGCTGCATGTGACATGTACACCAAAAAGGACAAAACATGTCTGAAACAAGTTAAAGAGCCTATGAGATGTGATTAGGTCGTGAAGGTAGAGCCCTGATGAATGGGATTAGTTAGTGCCCTTATGAAAAAGAACCCAGATCCTTTACCCCTTCTGTCTCTACCCTATACCACTGCTACAACCCCACATTTCACCTCAGGAAATTTGGAATTTTTTTCTCATTTTCTCAGATTGAAAAGAACAGAAAACCTGAATCACCTTAAAATCCTTAAAGAAATTAAATTCATAGTTTTTAAAAATATCCATAAAACATTCTTATCCAGATTTTACAGATGAATTCTAAGAAAAATTAAGGAACAGATAAGTCTAATCTTATATAAATGCCTTTCTAGAAGAATTTTTTCATTTCTCAACTGATTTACTAAGTCAAGTATGATACTCAAGCCAGGCAAAGATAGCAAAGGTACAATCGCAATCCCACCTCATTCACCAGCACACTGCTTTGTGTCCAAACTGAAGGTGCAGGATGGATGGACCTCTGCTCAAAATCTGTTTCGAATGTAAAAACTGGTGATACACACACAGCACCAAGAGGGTGTGAGACAGTTAATAACTGACACAAGGGGCTTTTAGGAGAGGGCAAGTCATGCTTCCCCAACCGGTCCAGAAATGGGTTGAGAGCACAAGGCTGGCCTGGGGTCTCACTGCAAGTAGAGAGTGGGGGTTTGCACACACAGGCAAAGGCTTGTGGCTTAATCTCGGCTGCTCCAGAGGAAGAGACAGCCAGGATTATTCATTTATTTTTTAATCAGCTTGCCCAGATGTAGAACTGAGGGGAGGATGAAGAGATGACTTAAATAGTGTCACAAGTTAAACACCAAATATCGAAAGATGGAGTCAGATTCTCTGTCACAATCCACTCTCAACTGCCTAACATCTGGAACGTGATATCTTCAGTTCTTGCTGATGAATCAAATGTCGGTGAGGGTCCACGCTATTTCCACAGATGGGCTTCAAAGCACACATATGAAAAACCTAAGCTAAATTTCAGCAGCAAGATTTATTTAAAAAGAAAATGTATCATGACTAAATTGGACTTATTTAAGGAATTCAAACATCAGGCAAGTTTATTAATATAATTTATTGTGCTAACCAATAAAAGAAAAAAAAAACAAGTAATTATTTAAGTAGCTACTGAAAAAGCCTCTGATAAAATTCGACATTCTTTCAAGCCATAATTTCCTTATAATCATATTTATGATTTATAAATAGAAGGGAATTCTCTTAGTGTGCTGTCTCTTATACACATCTCATAAAACCAAATTTGAGGATAAACCCTCTAATCATAAATGTGTTACATAGTATAGAAAAAAAATCTTCAAAAGTACCTACTTAATGGAAAAATATACAAAACAAAACTTCTTTAAAATCAGGAACAGAAAAAGAGTCATCATTTGTATTAAACATTGCACTGGAATTTTTGTCTCACTCAAGAGAGTATGAAAGATAAGTAAAGGATGAAAGAATTGGAAAGAAAAGCTGATGGTGTTCACAGATAGTACTCTTGTCTATTAAAATAAAAGTTGTATTCAAAATTAATTAGGGTGCTTAACAAGGTGAATAAATATAAAATCAATAATCAGTATCATTCTAAACATCAGTAACAAAAAGAATATGATAATAAACATAATTTATAATAGCTCAAAAATAAAAATAACAAAAACAAAATTTTCAAATATACAAAATCATTAAGGAGGAAATTTTACAGCTGATGAAAAGACACTACAGAAGACCTAAATAACTGAAGGGATATATTATGTCAAAGACATCGTTGTGAAGTGGTGGAATCTCTCCAGCTATATTGCAAGATCTACCAAACTCCACTAGAATTAATTAATTCCTATCAAACTCCAATAGGATCCTTAAAGGAACTTGACAAGCTCATTCCTAAACTTGGTTTGTAAGTGCAAAGACTTAAAACAGTTAAGAAATCACTGAAGAAAGAAAAAGAGGGGCCATTCACCTACCATGCACCAGGTTATTACAAAACTATAGTCATGAAGGCAGTGGGGGGGATTGAGATAGAGATATACGTAGCAGGTCAATGGGAAAAAATCCTCAAAACCCCACAACAAACTCACATACGTATGGATGAAGTGGAATGGGACCCTGTGGGTCTCTCCTGGATACAAATCCTTTCTGTGTCCCCTGTTTCTTGTTTGTGGGAAATAGGCTTCATGCAGCTTCCTTGACCTTCCCTGAGTTTCACAGGGCAGACTCAAAGAGCTGATTATCAGGAAGGGGTGGGGGCGCAGAAACAAAGGAGAAGCAGTGAGGAAACAAGAGTGCGGCCATGGGGGCAGGGTCCTGGTTCATTCTTAAAGAATGTATATTTAAAGAACTACCTTTGAGCTCTTCTGCAGGAACTAAGTCCCCCCCCCCGCAGAAGGAGGATGGCACCTTCAGGCTGAGCACAGGATCCCTGGAACACCACCCTGTTACCGCACCACCAGCCAGAAAGAAAGTCTGCATACACCAGACGGTAGTGAAAACTGACCCCTTCAGTAAACGAGTCTCCTTTTAAAAACTGGGACAGTTGAGCAGAATCTTTGGAGTTGGTTTGTGAACATGAGGCCACCTTCTCCCCAGCCTGCCAGCCTCCTGAAGAAAGCAACTTTCCATTCCTACCCACACTCGTCTCTTGAGTGTTGGCTTTGGAGTAGTGAGAATCCAAGCCTGAGTTTAGTAACATGCACACTTGATATGTGATGGAGGTGGCTTCCTGGTCATTCGGTGAGGCCATGAAGTGGAGTGGAACAATTGGTTACCATATGGGGAAAGAAAATAAATTAATCTTAACTCACACGTTTAACATCAATTCCAGATGAATTTAAAACAAGACATAAAATTTTAAAACAAGGCCTTCCTTGCTGGTTCAGTGGTTGAGAGTCCCCCTGCCGTTGCAGGGACACAGGTTCAGTCCCTGGTCCAGGAAGGTCCAGCGTGCCCGGGTGTGAGGGGAAGCACACTGACTGACCCCGCCCACCCTGGCCCGGCGCCCTAGGAACCATTTGCATGAGTTGTTTTACGATAGGAGGCCCTGGTAAGGAACATGGAACTAATAAGCCTCCACCAGCTGGAAGAGCGCAGGCAAGGTCAAAAGGAGACACCACGCGTCCAACCACCTCCCAGAATCCTTCTCGCCGGTATCCATCTTGGCTGAGTGAATCAGATTGATTGGCTAAAGACAACCCGAAACTAATCCCATCATTATAAACCCAGAGACGGCCAGCCTCGTGGCAGAGCAGGCCTCCTGGGCTCCCTCACCCCACTGCTCTCCCCCGGCTGCCCGCCCCAATAACATCTCTTGCTTTGTCAGCACGTGTGTCTTCTCGGACAATTCATTTCCGGGTGTCAGACAAGAGCCCGGTTTGGGGCCCTGGAAGGGGACCCCTTCCTGCAGGAACTGGGGCAACTAAGCCCGTGACCCACAACTATTAAGCCCACGTGCTGCGCCCGCTGAAGCCTGCGCTCCGCGAGCCTGCGCTCCGTGGCAGGGGCAGCCACCGTGAGAAGCCTGCCCATGCAGGGAAGCCACGCACAGCCAAAAATCCATTGCTATAACAAGATACCAGATACCACGGTAATGCCAGCAGGTGGAGTTCTTATTAAACAAGACTCACCTTCAAAAGAAGAGAAGCTACAGGCAAAGGAGAACAGGAAAGATAAGCCCATTTGAACCCAGTGTTCCAAAGAACAGCAAAGAGAGATAAGAAAGCCTTCCTCAGTGATCAACACAAAGAAATAAAGGAAAACAATAGAATGGGAAAGACTAGAGATCTCTTCAAGAAAGTTGGAGATGCCAAGGGAACATTTCATGCAAAGATGGGCTCAATAAAGGACAGAAATGGTATGGACCTAACAGAAGCTTACTCCTTGGAAGAAAAGTTATGACCAACCTAGATAGTATTTTCAAAAGCAGAGACATTACTTTGCCGACTAAAGCTCCAGGAGTTGGTGATGGACAGGGAAGCCTGGCATGCTGCAGTCCATGGTGTAACAAAGAGTCGGAAATGACTGAGTGACTGAACTGAACCGAATCTTCAAAAACTTTATACCCCATACCCATCAGTCACTGGAGGAGGATGACCCTGAAAATGGAGCATGAACTTGGATAAAACAGGTCTCTACATCTGAGTCCATCTCTCAAAGGGTTTGAAAGCTGAGGGCAGTTTAGAAGCAACAGTCCTAGCATCCAGGAGACAAGTTTATTCCTAAGGAGGGGAACTGGGGTAGAGAATGCAAGGTCCATCATAGAAGAAGTGGACATAGCTATTATATATAAGGAAGTTAATTACTAATATCCGCTGTGGCTTGGGGGTTGGAATTACATTCAGATTTCAGTCCCCTCATCAAGACACTCACTATCCGACGTCTCTGCCACAGAAGCTGGATCGGACCTGTGATATGTATCAGCTGCTTGCATCTGCTTCCTCCTCTCCTAGCCTTATTCTCAAGTTGTCATACTGGCATCTGAGTCTATTTGCAGCTTCTTGAAAGCTGAGATTTAGAACTCTACATGTGAAAACTTTGAATTTAGATTCTAGCAGGCTTCAACATCAACTTCAATAACAATGCTACTTCTGGTCACACCCACCAAGCCCTCCCCACCGCCACCTGACCACCACCTTTCAAATTAACCCATAACTGCCCTCGAAGGCCACGGTTTCCCTTGCCTCTTCTTTTCTTCTCTGCAGAATGCCAAGTAGGGTGAGAAAATTAACTGAACGCACTGGTGGCGAAACATGTATTTATTTTTCTAGGGATGAATTTAATTCTCTGGGAGGCTTTTAAAATAGGGTATATCCTTATCTAAAAAGATAGTCACCTGCCATATCAGTAAACAAAGGATGCTGTGGACGTCAAGCCATTAGCCACTGAAGCTATGCTGGACTGCATACTCTGAGAGGATTCAGAATGGAGAAAAAGCAGGACATCGTCCCTAGATAGTCAAGATGCAAGTCAAAGGAAGGACAGAAATGAGCCCAGATTCTCGCACCATCATACACTGAAAAGCGCTAAACTCATCAACTGGAGATGTCTGTTTTTCTTTAATAGTAATCTTTTGATGTTCTGACTACCTGGATTTCATCACAAAAACTTGTACATAACCTGGCTTCTCTCTTACCTCATCGAAGCAGTCCCTCGACGAGATCTATCAGCAAGATCTAAAAGGCTGCTCCTCAGGCTTAAGTCCTTGGACAGTCTGCCAAATAAATCATAATTCAACTTTCAGGTCGTGCATGTTTTTTCAGTTGACTGCAACTTACATAGTTATTTACAAAAAACACTTCAATCCTGAGAATGTTTATTCAATTACAAATAAGAAATTTAGGTCCTAGACTAATTTAGTTTTTTTTTTTTTAATTGAAAGATAATTGCTTTACAGAATTTTGTTGTTTTCTGTCAAACATCAACCTGAATCGGCCATAGGTGTACATATGTCCCCAATTTGGATTTTCAATACTTGTTATGTACGAATTTAAGAATCAAATAGGTGGCAGGGGGATGGGAATAAGTAACTCTCTCAAGATATTTCACAGTAAGCCTGTACAACTTCAAAAAACCCTGTATGCGAGACAGCAAAAGAGACAGATGTATAGAAAAATAAACCTAGATTTTCTTACTCCCAAGCCAAGAAGACAAATCTGTTAGTGCTAATTTTAAAATCCCTAGGTCAAGTACTATGAGGTCTCATTCTGTTTGTATTTACATAACGCAGTCATGCCTGAACTCAAGCCAATTCAGTGGTTCCTACAAAAAAGGCAAAGACTGAAAAGGGAAAAGATGAAAAAGTTTCATTTTACTTGAACTGGAAACTATTTTTGTGATTAGAACACAAATTACTGGTTGATCCTTCAGCCCAAGCATCTAGACAGGCAGATAAGTTCTTCAATTAGTAAAATCAATGAACTGGATGACTTTTGGTCACCGTTGAGCAGACTTGCTCGCAGTCAGGGACACAGCGGGGAAATGCGCTACATCCCATTAATGAATCGGGGAGCCACCCTATTCTTCACAAGGAGGATTAATTTAGTGAAACAAAGGCGTGGGAGGTATTTGTTCTGCTTGCTCCCCAGTGCACCGACTCAATTGTTCTCCTCCAGAGAAAAAGTGATGAATGCTAAGAGATCTGAATCAGCTACCAATTCAGGCTCTGCTCTTTCAGCCATTGTTAGCATTGATGCTATTTGAATATGCTGGCACTGCTTTCAGTATAATACAAAGAAACGAAACAGTGTATGAAGTGCCATGAAGTGATGGGACTGGATGCCATGATCTTAGTTTTTTTAATGTTGAGTCTTAAGCCAACATTTTTCACTCTCCTCTTTCACTTTCATCAAGAGGCTCTTTAATTCCTCTTCACTTTCTGCTATAAGGGTGGTGCCATCTGCATATCTGAGGTTACTGATATTTCTCCCTGAAATCTTGATTCCAGCTTGTGCTTCATCTACCTTGGCATTTTGCATGACGTACTCTGCATATAAGTTATATAAGCAAGGTGGCGATATACAGCCTTGACGTACTCCTTTCCCAATTTGGAACCAGTCCACTCTTCCATGTCCAGTTCTAACTATTGTTTCTTGATCTGCATACAGGTTTCAATCAACCCTGAATGTTCATTTGAAGGACTGATGCTGAAACTGAAGCTCCAATACTTTGGCCACCTGATGGAACAGCTGACATTGTTATGTGCATTCCTTAATGGGGAGGCGGGACTTTGCTCCAAGGCTGCACTACTGTTTCTTGACCGTTCCTCCCTTTTCTCTGCATTCCCTTCCTTCTTGGATCAGCAACTGCTTGAATCTGCCCTTTGGAGCTCAGGGAAGGTCATGGAGGCTGAATGAACCCTACTTCCTGTAATCAAGAGATGGGCGATACAAGAAGGCTTTTGTGCCCAGGAGCCCCACAGGGTCCTCAGTTTCACAATTTTGTATATTCATGAGACACTCAATGTTTTTATTTAACAGAATGAAATTTTATATTCAATTGGTGAACTGAAAAATGAACCATAAGATCAAATTACTTAACAACTAATCTTTCTATGAAAACTTATGTTTATAAAGAGTGAAAAGGACTGAACCTGTTCTTCATTTTTGAAATTTTAGACAGAAGTCAAGGAGCCCTGATGGTTAAATAAGCCAAAATGAAGGGGGCATGATTTCATAGTTTCATTGTGAAACAGGAGGGAAGGGGGCACAGCACACTCTTTAAAAGAACAGCAAGGTCATAAGATATGACGACGACTGGCTAGAACCAACTAGGCCCACGAGAGTGAGTGAGAGTCAACTGCCCTAGACCCTGAGCCTCGTCTCACACTCACTGCAGGACGTCAGAAAGCTAAACTACAGACCCACTAGCACCATGCCAGCCACTTCTGAGGTTGACCACAAAAGGCCAAAACGTGGGTGGGGACCCAGTTCCTGAAAATCTCAACAGCCTCACCTAAATAATTGGAATGATCCTCCCACTCATAAGCCCATGAAATTATCCAGCCTGTAAAAACTAATCACCCTTATTTTTAAGCTCTCTCTCTCCTTCTAGAGATGACCCACATTCTGTGAAGTGCTTCTTTCTAAATGAACTCACTTCTTACTATCACTTCATCTCCAAATTCTCTCACAACAAAGCAATAACCTCAGTTCACCAGGAACAAGTATTTCTAGGACAAGACCCTGAGATAAGAATTTGAGTACAGATAATTCACTTAGGAGATGATACCAGGAAACACCAGAAGGAAAGTGAGAGAGAGAAAGGAAGGGAACCAATGAACTGTCCATTATTAAGTAGCTTATCAGTGTGGCTAAATGGAACTCAATGCCCCCGGGCAGCTCCAGGAGTCAGTGCATAGCACGTGCCAAAGCTGCCCCGCCTAGAGAGAGGAGTAGGGCTGCTTATACAGGGACTCCGACTGGTCTTGGGTGAGAGCTGCTGGAGACTGGCTCTCTCAGCTCTACGAGGCCGTGGCTCTCTACTTCCTCTGGGAACCCCCGTCCTACCAGTCCCCTAGAATCCCACTCTCTTGTTCTATGGTCAGACCAGGCACGAGTCCCCTCAAACCACCAGCCTTACCCCAACTTTTTCAAATGACCCATTTTCTGTGGGTGCAGATCAACTGCTCTCAAACCTCAGTCATATGAAAACACAGGCTCTTCAGGTGTTTGCAAGTGGTGCTCCACAGAGCACACAGCAAGAAATGTTTGCAAAATCATTATTTGAAAGTGTCTCCAAAGTGTGGTCACTTCTTTCTTCCCCAGAAATACTAAAAACTACAAACTGCCTTTATACAAAGTAAGCCCAGAAATCAAGAAGACAACATCTTGGCTGCCTTTTCTGTGAGGAAGAGGAGTAAAAGTTCAAAAAGCACATGAAATCATGCTCAGCATCACTAAGTATTAGAGAAACGCAGATCAAAACTACAGTGAGGATCACCTCACACTGGTCAGAATGCCCATCGTCAAAAAGTCTACGAATAATAAATTCTGGAGAGGATATAGGGAAAAAGGAACTCTTGTACACTGTTGTTGGGAATTAAATTGGTGCAGTCACCATGTAAACCAGTATGGAGGTTCCTTAAAAAACTAAAAATAGAGCATATGATCCGGCAGTCCCAGTCCTGGGCATATACCGGGAGAAACCACACTTCAGTAAGACACGTTCACCACAATTTTCATTGCAACGCTGTTTACAGTAGCCAGGATAGGGAAGCAACTTAAATGCCCATCAACAGATAAGTGGATCAAGAAGATGTGGTACATATATAGAACGGAATATTATTCAGCCATTAGTAAACAAAATAATGCCATTCACCACAACATGGATGGGCTTATAAACTGTCATACAAAGTGAAGTATGTCAGACAGAGGAAGGCAAATATCTTATATTTCACTTATATGTGGAATCTAAAAAAATGATACAAATGAACTTATTTTCAAAACAGAAAACAAATTCACAGACTTAGAAAATACACTTATAGTTACTGAAGAGAAAAGGTGAAGGGAGGGATAAATTAGGAGCTTAGAGTTAACATATACAAACTACTATACATAAAATATATAATCATCAAGGACCTACTGTATATAGCACAGAGAACTAGTCATTACTCTATAATAACGTACATGGGTAAAGGATCTGAACAAGAATTGATATATGTATTTTGTATAGCTGAATCACTTTGCTGTACACCTGAAACTACCACAATATTGTAAATCAACTATGCGCACTGTGCTGAGCCACATCAGTCGTGTCTGACTCTTTCTGACCCCATGGGCTGCAGCCCGCCAGGCTCCTCTGTCCGTGGGGATCCCCAGGCAAGAACACTGGAGTGTGTCTCTGTGTCCTCCTCCAGGGCGTCTTCCCGACCCAAGGATTGAACCTGCGTCTCTCACATCTCCTGCATTGGCAGGTGGGTTCTTTACCACTAGCACCACCAGGAAGCCCCCTAAACCATCTATACTCCAATATAAATTAATTTTTTACAGTTCACTAGAAAACAAGGCAATATTTCATTTCTAAAGGACTCCCTCTGCTACACACTTGTCATTTTGCCAATCACAGCTGGAAGGGAAGGGGGAAAAGCTTACAAAAAGAACTGCCAATTTTTCTCAGTTGATTTTTTTTCACAGGTAACATCAACTTAATTTACATAAATATGGTAAGTTTGCAAAACTTAGAGAACTTATCTGCTTCCATAGAATCTGAAATCTACAAACATTCCAGTTTCAGGCAGTATTTAGCTACCAGTGCAAATGTGGGAGAATATTAGTGAAGATAATAATAAAAACAAATGGTGAGCTCTGCTGAACTCATTGTATAATATTTTATTTAGAACGAGCTACATGCATGTTTTCTAGCAGATTTATTTTCCTAAGCTGTTGAGTTTCAGCAAGTATTAAACCTGATTTATATTCCACAGTGTGTCTCCCCCTGATGCTTATGGATTGACACGGGTCGCCCCTGACTCCACACCTCTCCTGCTCACTTTTCACTGCCAGGACGGGTACCTCTTGGACCGTCACGGGTCTTAGCACAGACTTAAATGTGTCACTGTTAAACGTGAACAGTAAAACGGTTAGTGTCGACCTTCCCCCTCCCCCCTTTCGAATGTTTTTCTTGACGGCTGAAGAACACTCAGTTGTGTTCTTCAGTGTTTCCGCGAGTTCTATCGAAGGAGCACCTAGAGATCCCGTCGCAAAAAGTCTGAAATTGACGGAGTCTTGACGGGTCTCCTGGACAATCCTGTGTGTGTGACCCCGAGTCGGGAGTCAAAAACTCAGTCGTCCAGACCCCACCCCGGGTCCTTAAGGGTAAAGATTATTCGAGGGTCATTAATTTAACGAGCCTCTTGCGTTACCGTGGGGTGAGGTCAGGAGAACGGACCTTTTAGGGTACCTGCCTCCTCGGACCACCCGACGTCAGGTACCCCACGCTGAGGGTCGGACACGACTGAGCAACTTCTCTTTCACTTTTCACTTTCATGCATTGGAGAGGGAAACGGCAACCCACTCCAGTGTTCTTGCCTGGAGAATCCCAGGGGCGGGGGAGCCTGGTGGGCTGCCGCCTACAGGGTCGCACAGAGTCGGACACGACTGAAGCAACTTGGCGGCAGCAGCGGCTGGATCAGTGACCACACTCTGTGAACCGTCTGTGTATGTACCCTCCTCATTTTTCTTCTTTTTTTTTCACTTCACTGCTTTTTTTATTTTTTATATTTTTACAATATTGTATTGGTTCTGCCACACATCAACATGAATCCACCAAGGATGTACGCGTGTTCCCCATCCTGAACCCCCCTCCCACCTCCCTCCCCATACCATCCCTCTGGGTCATCCCAGTGCACCAGCCCCAAGCATCCAGTAGTCTATAATAGCCAGGACATGGAAGCAACCTAGATGTCCATCAGCAGATGAATGGATAAGAAAACTGTGGTCCATATACACAATGACATCTCTTTAGATGCACAGTCTGATGGTTGTCCCCGATAGCTCTTCCCTAAGAACACACCAACTTCATCTGGCCCTTGAGGTCAAAGGATTCTGAATAACTGGATGGCATACCATCCCATCAAATTAAATTGGTCTGTAATTTGACTGAGAATGAAGCTTTATTGTGTCAAGACCCTGAGGTTTGGGCTTTGTGTTTCAAAGCAACTAGGTTGAATATTCCAAGTTTTATCATTTATTTTCTAGGAGAGCTTACAATCTCACTGCCTGACTCTCCCTATCACGGTTCAGTCTGCAAGTAAGATTTGGGGTTATTTTGAATTATCCCAGCTTCCAGGTTCCCTCTAAAGCATGTGCCTGTGAGTTTGTGTGGCAGTTTCCTCTCCCAGCCATATTTTCATATTTACTTCATCCCCATAGGTAATATGTCTAAAGCCACTGTTACCGAGTCCAAGCTCTCTCTGCTCACCTACAACAGGCCAATAAATCCAAGAGATGAGGTGTTGAGGCCAGACATACGACTTTATTCACAGAGCTAGCTGACCGAGAAGATGGCAGACTAACATTGCAAAATAACCATCTTACTGGGGCCTGGATGACAGGTTCCTTTATGGATCTGAGATGGGGGAGGTGAGGAAACAAAGTAAAGACCACTTAATTCTGGCAAATATCTCCTAGAATGGCAAGCCCCAGGCAGGGGTATATGTTAGCTTCATTTCCTGACTGTCCTTCACACAGTGGGCAGGATCAGATTATCTCCCTGTGAGCTAAATAAACACACTGCAGCTTAAAGGCTAGGCAGAGGGAACCCATCAGGGTTCCACGATGCAGGCCATTATGTATGCTAATAACAAAAGCAGCAGCAACAACAGAAAAATTACAATTAACGTCACAGAAACAGATCCAGTATGGAGTCAAAACTGACCCTTCCCAGTTACACTACTGCAACAGAAAATCTTGGAAATCAGCAGACACAGCCTCCAATTTCTATTTTAAAAATAAAATGCATTGCAATCTCCAAGACGTTGGAAATTTTTTCTATATTAAATAAATAAGCAACAACATACCTTTTGGTCTCCAAATCGAGATGGCAACACCGGAAAAAAACTGTTTTTAGTTTGATAATATTAAATTCAGTCTTCAAATAAAAACTGAATGAGTGCCTGCAATTAGCATCGCTTAAGATGAGAAAGCATTCTTCCAAATTATGAAACTATTTCCAAACAATTATAGAAAACAAACAAAAAAGGTGTGTGGGGTGGGGGGAGATGTCCAGGCTCTTGGCAGCTGAGCACCTACTCAAACCAAAGGGCTGAAAATTGTCTGTTTCTTTTAAAACACTCTGTTTACCACAATTGGAAAAATGATATTTCACATATCCACTTTGTTGCTGTAAAATAATTTAAATGTATAGATATGGATGTAATTCCTAATTGCCCAGAATATCAGTGACAGTAGGGGAAATGTAATGGATCGATTAATGGTTCTTTTTATAAAGCAACAGATAATCATATAAAGCTCTAGCTGTCAAATTTGACAACAGTCCACAGAAAAGGAAGAAAAAAATTTATAGAAAAGATTTCGTTTATTATTGCCTAAATATGTCTAGATTTCCTTTTATTATTTCACAAATCTACCCAGGTATTTCTAACTATGAAATATAGGTTCATCGAAGGAAATTTTGAAACCACGGAAAGGTCAAGTCTGGAGGAGGATTGGGAGAGGAGAGGTGGGATGGGAGTGGCAAAAGAGGTCTGGCCAGGAAATGACCCCTCGGGGCTCCTGGCAAATGACTGGCAGAAATGCACGTCCCTCTCTCTAACAGCAGGCATTAGTACATGAAGACATATGTGAATTTATTAGCACATGTTATGTGCCAAGCACTGGTTTAGGTGTTATGGATACATTGATGAACAAAACAGAAATTGCATCCTTCTAGAGCTTACAGTTGAAGGGAGCTGGTAGATATGATCTTAGAAGCAACATAGGGTTGTTTAATGAACTCACAGCCCTTAAAAAAGTCCTCACTTTTAGCAAGAATTCTGACTTCAACAAACAAAACAAAACAAAGAAAACACTAGGTAGGCTTGGATAGTAGTGGCTTCCCTGGGGGCTCAGTCAGTAACAAGTCCGCCTGCAGTGCAGGAGACTTGGGTTCAATCCCTGGGTCGGGAAGATCCCCTCAAGAAGGAAATGGCAACCCACTCCAGTATTCTTGCCTGGAGAATCCCAGGAACAGAGGAGCCTGGGGTCACAAAGAGCTGGACAGGACTTGGTGACTAACCTTCACTTTCAGACTTGGATAGTAAGAGCATCACTGGTGAATCTGAGAGAACTAAACTGAGAGGGCCCCTAATGAGGCCATAACCCTCCCTTATCCCTGCACCTAACATACAAAATAAATCACGTCCACACAAAAATCTGCACACAGATGTTTCTGGCGGACTTACTTATAATTTTCAAAATTTAGAAGCAACCAAGATAGCCTTCAGTAGGTGAACAAAAATAAACAAACCATGGTACATGCAGAGAATGGAATATTATTTGGCACTTGAGAACCTTAAGCACATATTGCTAAGTGATAAGAAGCCATCCTGGAAAAGCTTCAACCTCCATGATTCTAACTATACAGCATTCTGGAAAAGGCAGAATTATAGAGGCAAAAAACAAAAAAATAACAACAACCAGGGATTCTCTGGGACTGGGATTCATGGTAGGAGGAATAAAAAGAGCACAGAGGATTTTTAGGACAGGGAAAATACTCTAGGATACTATAATGTTGAATACATTTGCCCAAACCTACTGAACTGAACTGACAGAATGTTCACAAGAGTGAGCTGTATTGTAAACTATGAACTTTAGGTGAAGAGGGCATGTTGGTTCATCAGCTGTAACAAATGCACCACTCTGCTGGGGGAGGCTATGCGTGTGTAGGGACAGAGGGCACATGGGAAAACTCTGCACCTTCTCCTTAATATTCAGTCACTTCAAGCGCTCAGTTGTGTCCAACTCTTTGTGACCCCATGGACTGCAGCATGCCAGGCTTCCCTGTCCATCACCAACTCCCGGAGTTTACTCAAACTCATGTCCATTGAGTTGGTGCTGCCATCCAACCATCTTATCCTCTGTCATCCCCTGCTCCTCCCACCTTCAATCTTTCCCAGCATCAGGGACTTTTCCAATGAGTTGGCTCTTCACATCACGTGGCCAAAGTACTGGAGTTTCAGCTTCAGCATCAGTCCTTCCAATGAACACTCAGAATTGATCTCCTTTACGATGAACTGGTTGGATCTCCTTGCAGTCCAAGGGACTCTCAAGAGTCTTCTCCAACACCACACTTCATAAGCATCAATTCTTCAGCACTCAGCTTTCTTTATAGTCCAACTTTCACATCCATATATGACTACTGGAAAAACCATAGCTTTGACCAGACAGACCTTTGTTGGTAAAGTAATGTCTCTGCTTTTTAATATACTATCTAGACTGGTCATCGGAGAAGGCAATGGCACCCCACTCCAGTACTCCTGCCTGGAGAATCCCAGGGATGGAGGAGCCTGGTGGGCTGCTGTCTATGGGGTCGCACAGAGTCAGACACGACTGAAGTGAATTAGCAGCAGCAGCAAGAGCAGACTGGTCATAACTTTTCTTTCAAGGAGCAAGCATCTTTTAATTTCATGGCTGCAGTCACCATCTGCAGTGATTTTGGAGCCCAAAAAAGTCTCTCACTGTTTCCATTGTTTCTCCATCTATTTGCCTTGAAGTGAGGGACCAGATGCCATGATCTTAGTTTTCTGAATATTGAGTTTTAAACCAATTTTTTTACTCTCCTCTCTCACCTTTATCAAGAGTCTCTTTACTTCTTCTTCACTTTCTGCCATACGGGTGGTGTCATCTGCATATCTGAGGTTATTGATATTTCTCCCAGTAATCTTGATTCCAGCTTGTGCTTCAAAAAAGCACAAGTTCCTGATAGTTTGAAAGAAAAAACAAAATGAAAAAGGAGGGTCTATCTGGACTTAACATAAGAAACACTCACTAGGGGGTTCGTCTATAGGCAGTAATTTATGCTTTTCTTGACTGAGCTCTAGAATTCATATAAAAATTACCAGAAAAAAAAAAAACAGTTTTAGTATTTATTAAAAGAAAACTTACAGACCCATGTTAGAGACTTCTTTTTCTTACAGAAATATGGATTAAAGGTCAGCGGGTATTCTGGGCTTTACAGTTAGAAAAATTATAATGGGTTCATAGTAGGGCAACAGTGGGTACCTGGTGACTGAATGAGCCTCAGACACGTAGAATATTCAAGTGTGCCCGTGTGTGCTCAGTCGTGTCTGACTCTTTGCCGTTCCATGGACTGAAGTCCACCAGGCTCCTCTGTCCATGGAACTCTCCAGGCAAGAATAATGGAGTGGGTTGCCATTTCTTCCTCCAGGGGATTTTTCCTAACCCGGGGACTGAACCTGCTTCTCCTGCCTCTCCTACAGTGCAGGCAGACTCGTTACCATGGAGCCATTGGGGAAGCCCATAATATTCAAGAGTCACCCATTTTATTAGGTGCCCTTGCTGGGAGGCCTAGTCTAGGTCCAGGCATCCTAGAGTTGTGCTTAAAAGACCTAGCAGACAAAACAATCCCTCCACAGTCCACGATCACCTGCCTCTGGAGTTCTCAGCACCCTCCCAAGAAGATTACCAAGTGTCAGTGGTACCCCATGTTTTTAAGATCCTTTAAGAACAATAAAGGGCTTCCCAGGTGATATTAGTGGTAAAGAACCTGCCTGCCAGTGCAGGAGACACAGAGACACAGGTTCCATCCCTAGTCAGGAAGAGTTCCCTGGAGGAAGGCATGGCAACCTACTCCAGTATTCTTGCCTAGAGAATCCCATGGACAGAGGAGCTGGGCAGGCTACAGTCCACAGGGCCGCAAAGAGTCGGACACGACTGAAGCATTTTAGCATGCACCATGCACAAGAACTATAAAAATCTGGGTGTGAGCCCTGGGTTGAAAAGATCCCCTGGAGGAGGGCATGGCAACCCACCCCAGGATTCTTGCCTGGAGAACCCCAGGGACAGGGGAGCACCGAGGGCGACAGGCACAGGGCCGCACAGAGTCAGACACGATGGAAGCAACCGAGCTCACTCGCCTGCAAGAGCTAGAGAACAGGCACATGTGTTCCTGGAGTGAAGGGCAGACATTTTGTCTTAATTATTGAAAATCGGGGTTAACTTTTTAAACTGCCATCTTGTAGCTCCATACCATATTCAAAGTCATATCTGGCTCTAAGTGACCTAGGACAATTTGTAGACTGAAAGAGCTGGATCTTTATGTCATTCCAGCAAAGAAATAACTTTTATTGTATTCATTTTAAAAGGGAAAACAGGCCTCTAATTGCCTTTATCGTTGTTTTCTTAATGTCCACTGCCTCTATGAAATATTTGATGATTGATGCAGCTTTGATTTTATTTTCCCACAAATTCCACTTAGGGTTGATCTGCCAGACTCGGGAAAATGCTTTTTGAAAAATCCATAATGATTACGTAAGTTTTTCTCCCTGCTAACAACTCTTTATGTTTATTAATCACTGCCTGGAAATGAACACATATTGTTAGTAGTGAGCACTGCACAGTGATCTCAGATTTGGCTTCTTAGGTATGATGGCGAAGATTCCAAGGGGTAAAGAAGACTATAATAAGCAGGCATTTGGGGAATTATTGTATTGAAGCGCTTCTTCCAAAAGAGACTGTTAAATGCACTGTCACGGCTGCAGGCCTGGAGGGCTGCATAAGCTGAGGTCAACGGCAGCCCCACTGCCGCCCCGTGGGTCCAGCATCTGTCATGTTGACCCTATGGTGTGTTCAGGCAGGAACGCTGAAGAGCTATTCTATGCTTTGGGGATGGAAACACTGCTGGGTTTTGTTTGGTACGACTATAAATAGTTGCTATTTTTCTATTGAATACATTAGTGGTACTTAATAAACAACAGTCACAAGATGGTAAATATTCTGGCCCCAAGGAAGCACGACCCAGGCACAGAGTTTGTAGATGGTTTCGGCCTGAGTGTAGGAAACTGACTTCAGGATGCTGGAGGAGTTAAAAAACAAAAGTGATAAAAATTGCTTGCTAGCCCAACATAACACTCTTTAGGAGCAGTGATCCATAACTCCAAAACCCCTTGTGAAGACTTCTGAAAGCTGGAGAGAGATTCTGGGCCACCTGGGCTCATCAGCAGAACACAGGTGTTGGCCTCCCCAAGCTTTACTCTCCAAAACCACAAAGAATCAGTCGGGGAAATGGAAGTCACTCACGCAGGAGGCATTCAGCAAGAGCGCTTCGCTCCTGGACGGTCTGAAAGAACAAAGAGTGCAGAAAGTGCTCCTCAGGCAGGACTTTCAAGCAGAAAGCTCAGAAGGGCGGGGATGGCTTGAATTCCAGTAGCCAAGATCCAGTGCATGACTCACATCTGGCTTCTTTATTTATTTCACAGAAGGAAAAAACAAAGCATTTAAAAGGCTTATGCCAAGCAACTTATCATTGCTTTCTGAGGAATTCTTCCTGATAATTCATTGGAAATAAGCTCTTTCCTGCTTTGAATACTTACTGGGTGTACCTGTCCTCTTGTATAGCAGTTACTTATGTTTATCTCATTTTCCCTCTTAAGATCCTTATACCACCATATACCTACTGAAAAACGCCATTTATAGTAAAAATAATAGCTGCTAATTATTTCTGCCTTATAGTTTCTCAGTTTCATTACCAGGTTACCCATGGCAACTCTATGAAAAAGAATGTTTACAACTCTTTCTCAACTCATTTACAACTGAGGATTAGACCCTCAGAGAGGCACTATTTAGTAACGTGGTGGTAGTGGTCCTAAAGGTACCACTGGTTCGTCCATGGGACCTCCCTACTGCGACGTCAGAGGGTGATGGAGTAAAGCGCGACCTAAATGGTATCACAAATATCTCCACTGACGGTGGATCAACTCTCAGATAGCCTGTTGGGATCCTGGGGAACTCCTCAGAAAGTAGTTCCTTACTACTGAAGGGCATGATACCTCCATTTGGGCATGCACCAATCTGATCATAGCGTGAAGAAGGGGAAAATTTTTCTAGCTCAGCTTTTTGGACAGCTCTGCACCACCCCAGGGGGCACTGTTCATGCAGGTCACTGATGTGTGAATGTTCCTTACCCCAGAGTTGTGCCATCGGATGGCCTTGACTTATATAAGAAATTAGAGCTTACCAGGAACTTTACAACCGTTAACAGGGAAAGCTGATGTGCTGCTACAAAAGAGGAGGCCAGGAGGTGAAACAGTGTATTTGTACCATCGTATGGCACAACTATTTAGTGGTCTGGGAGCTTGCTGTGTGATGTAAAGACAATTTGTGTATCTACTAATACTTGCAGAGTGGTTGTGGGAACTAAATCAGTTATGTGTAATAAGCTAGATAACAATAAGTACTTGTTATTTCATCAATAATAGCTATTGTCTGACACATGAGTATTTGCAGGAGTTACAGTTGAAACTAAGATAAGGTCTCTACTTTCCAAGAATTTTTACTCATGCTTATTGTCCTAAATTTTGTTGCCTATATAAGAAATGGGGTCTCCCTCACTCACCCCTTCTGATATTCAATGAACTACTACAACTGTGAAGAATTCTAGTTTTTCACTGAGAGGTGAGCATAGGATGACCTACGTTTCAAAGCCCACCATGCTTCAAAAAATAAGAAAAGATACAATTTTATCGCTGGGCTTCTCTGCTTATTAAGTAAAAGACCAGATTTGACACTCGGCTCCTGGTCATTTCCTCTGAAGCTCCACCATCCCACAGTACAGCAACCAGGCACGTGTGGTGATTAAGTACAAATCTTCATTAATTAAATCTAAACAACAGCTCCTCAGTTGTACTAGCCGAATGTCAAGTGCTTAAGAGACACGTCTACCAAGAGATGACCAGCGGAGCTGTGCAGACAGAGAGCACACCCGCCGTCCCAGGGCCTTATCAGCATTCTAAGGCGACAGCAAAGGTCGCTCGCTCCGGGGCGCAGCCACAGGAGGAGCTCCCTGGGATTAGGAAGCTTCGGGGATTATGTCCCTCGGGACAAACGCCCACAAATATTTCTCACAAGCTGATGATTTTCACTGACTCTGCTAGAAGAGAGGATTTCACCCTATTATCCTTGCTGCTGCTACTGCTGCTAAGTCACTTCAGTCGTGTCCGACTCTGTGTGACCCCAGAGACGGCAGCTCACCAGGCTCCCCTGTCCCTGGGATTCTCCAGGCAAGAACACTGGAGTGGGTTGCCATTTCCTTCTCCAATGCATGAAAGTGAAAGGTGAAAGTGAAGTCGCTCAGTCGTGTCCGACTCTTCGCGACGCCATGGACTGCAGCCCACCAGGCTCCTCCGTCCATGGGATTTTCCAGGCAAGAGGACTGGAGTGGGGTGCCATCGCCTTCTCCGATTATCCTTGCTTATTCTACCACAATCACCCAGAGCATGTGAAGTGACAGGAAGGCTGGAAAGAAAACTAACTCAAAAATTGGATGAGCAATAGAAGCTGGGGTAAAGACTCAGCCAATAAACACCGATATCAATTTGGGCTTTTAGAACCAAGGACAGCAGATCTGAGTTCCAAGACTTTGTGCGACATAGACAAGTTATTTACTCTCCCAGAGCTCCAGTTTTTGTGGTCATAAAAAAGGGATTGCAGTTGGTTGCTAGAAAGACAAATAAACTCACGTGTGTAAAGAACTTAATATAATGCCTGACACGTGGCAGACTTTTCAGAAACGTCTGCCAGTGCTGCCCAATATGGGAAGCAAGCAGAAACAGAGAAGGTCATCTGACCCTGTGAGCAAACCATTTCTTTAATCTGTGCTTCCATTTTCATCTCATCTGCCCTCGTTTATACTGGACATTCACTTTTCTCAGCTTTATTGCCTATCATAAGGTTGTATACATTTAAAGTTGCATATCGTAAAGTTACATATATGAAAGGATGTCTGAACTATCACATAACATAAAAATATTTTGCTTGTCTTATCTCTTGAATGAGGCTGGTTATTTCCACACCTCTCTCACATGGATTGTTGATATCAAAGTAGATACCTAGGTGAGAGATTTGTTGATATCAAAGTAGATACATATGTGAGAGATTTGTGGGGAAAAAAATGAAAAAGAACTACCTTAATGCATGGCTACGCTATTTCTTACACTCAATGTCCTACAGGAAAACTTCAGATTAATATAAGCACTTAACCTACCCCCTGACAAAAACGAGCATAGATCAGATTAGACCACATGTTTTGGGGACCAAGGGTGTGCAAAGCCCCCTTCCCTCCTCTCGGGAGGTTAGAAGGTTTTCCAGAAACAAAGGAATCCATTAATCCTTGGTCAGCAATAGTTTGCATTTGTTAAGACAGCAAATTCGGTTTGACGTTTTCTATTTATTTTTATAGCTGAGTTGAAATGCTCATGGATGACTTGAAAATCCTCCTAAAGTGGCGCCTGACCCATTCACTGCTGCAAGGAGGGCTATCACGGAAACCGTAAAAGGCCACAAGTCAAGGAGACGCCACCTTGAAGTCTTGATCTTTCTACTTTAAATAGAATTTGAATAAATCCTGTATCTAAAATTAAAATGTTGCCTTGCAAGTCACGTATCAATGTTAATTCTCTGGCATTCTGTGAGTCCACTGGCTGAACTGACTCATCTCTTTTTCTTGTCACAGAGGGAAAAGAGATAAATAAAAAGTGAAAGTCTTTCCAAACGAAGATCTGGAGAAAAGTGCCAAAATATACGTCTTGGCCTTCATTAACAACTTAGAAACTTCATTCCAGTGGGGAAAAATTGCAGAGATCAAAAGCAACACAGAAATGATCATCCAAATAAAAAAGTGCACACTTATTGTGTCATTAAAAGGGAGAGCACTTGCTGCCAACTGCAGAAGCAGGCGTGGTTTTCACCGCTCTTAAGAGCAGATGTCTGCGTTACATTGACATTTGAAATGAGATAGGCTGTCAGGAATGCTGAAATCTTCCAGATCAAAGTCGAGGGAGTTTTTCTTACAGCTACTTTCCTCTGACACACTCTAAAATTGGGGGTTCAATTAAAGAAGGTAGTTTCTATGACAGTTGTTCACAGTTTTCTTCCCTAACAAACTCTCAATAGTCCCCATGGGTCATCTTGTCACCTTCAAAAAGTCAGTCTTCAACTCCTACTTGACTGGAACTGTATGTAGTAAGCCCTTGCCTGGAGTGAGCTTCTTCATTCATCGCCTCATCCATCCATCCAGCCATGCACCCACCGTTTATTCATCCACTTGCCCATACCTCCCATACCTCCATTCTTCATTTTGTTCCAACGTGGATCACTAGGTGTTGGGGATAAAACAAAGCCATATCCTAATACAGGTCCTCTCTGGTGCTTTCCCTCATCCCTGGGATTTATCCTAGTCAACTGAAAAAGTGCACCTCCAGAGAGGAATTTTGGTTGAGAAAACTAGATTTTGTGATATTTTCTACATCTTCTGCTGAGTTCCTAGCATATCATTTGGTTCCTGCTCCAAGTATCTCTCTTCTGAAAGTTTCCAATTTATTCATGAGAGATAACTGCATCTTCCATGTACAAAGAAAAGCTAGGACTTCCACATGGACCTCCACGTCTTATTTTCTTAACCCATGCACTGAAAGGCCGTGGATTGTTGCTACTGTTTTTCCTAGAGCCTTCTCTTGGATCCACAGAAATATAAAAGTTCCCTTTGAAGACAATTTAAGGAATGAGGGGAAAATATCTTGCAAATGATGTGACTAGAAACGGCTTAATTTCCAAAATATACAAAGAGCTCACCCAGCTCAATATTAAAAAAAATAAATAACTCAGTCAAAAAATGGCCTTTAGCTACCAGCCAGTTTGAGAGAAGAAAACCACTCCCAGGAGTTTCTCTAGCCACTTCAACATGATCTCCAGATAATCCTAAAATTTTGAAATTTTTCTTTTGGGTCACACCCCTCTGTCCTTTCCATGCCTTTGTCTTCGTCCTACACAAAACAACCCCTGCCATCAAAGTCCACCAGATGCAGGGTCCCCCATCTATGCTTGTCTTGTCTAGGAACCTCTGGAATTAGCTCTAGTCCTTTCTTCCTTTAGGACCTTCAATCTCAAAGGTCCTTTTTGATCCCGCCCTTCAAGTCCCTGCTACCTCCTCCCCCAGTAAGTTGCTGAATATATATAAAGAACGTGAAAATGCTAAGAGCAGGATTCTTGAGCCTAAAATACTGGGTTTGTGCTCCCGCTCCACTATGTCAAGCCCTAGGATGCAGCCCATCGCTCTGTCCTCATTACCTACATTTTATTACAACTCATCATTTTCAACGGCCTACAGCATCTCTGCAGGCTTCCCAGCTGGCACAGAGGTGAGGAATCCGTGCACCAATGCAGGAGATACAGGGTACTTGGAATCGATCTCCGGGTCTGGAAGATCCCCCAGAGGAGGAAATAGCAACCCACTCTGGTGTTCTTACCTGGACAGTTCCATGGACAGGAGAGCCTGCTGGGCTACAGCCCATGAGCTCGCAAAAGTCAGCCACGACTCAGCACCTGGGACGCGCGCGCGCGCAGCATCTCTGCATCTGCAGACGCTTCCCGCGCGCTCGGCTCTTCCAGCGTGGCTCCTCCTACTGACTCCTGCGCCTGCCTTGCTCTCGCGTGGACGGTTCCGTCCCCGGGAGTTCTTCCCGAGTCCCTGAGTCTGCTTTTCCGGCTCTTGTCTGTGATCCCTTGATTCTTCATTTCCCCTTTAAACGTACTTATCACACAGGGTGGTTATCTTCTTTAAAATTCACTTTCCCTCACTAGTTCTTCATTCCAAGAGAGATAAACATCTTATCCACACTATATTCCCCAAAACTTGGTACTACAGTGGAATAAGCAGTCAGTGAATGTTGAGTGAATAAAAATACCAATGGGACAATCTATTAACTCAGCTCCAAACTCGACAAAATTGTTGTGGGGATTAATTTATTATATTTTAAAATATGCTGAGTGTGGAGCTTAGGGAAAAAAATAGCTTTGTCTATTATTCAGCTTTGTCTAGCAAACACTAGTGGCTCAATAAATATCATTTGTTCGCCCACCCACATGTACTTATGGCTGTGTGCATGAGTGAGCGCTCAGTCATTTAGTTGTGTCCGACTCTGTGCAACCCCATGGACGGTAGCCCGCCAGGCTCCTCTGTCCATGGGATTTCCCAGGCAAGAATCCTGGAATGTGTTGCCATTTCCTTCTCCAGGGGGGTCTTCCTGACCAGGGATTGAACCCAAGTTTCCTGTGTCTCCTGCACTGCAGGTGAATTCTTTACCACTGAGCTTTATACCTGGAAAACCGTGTTTATGGCTACCATGGGCTGAATTTACTACTTCCTCCATAAAAACGCATTTCACGTGTACATGTACCATTCCAGAAATATGACGTCTTCATTCCCTGAACAGAATTAAAGACGTGGCAGGCAACCAGTTTAACATCTAGGCAGGCAGGCAGTCTTTCTGACCCTTAGAGCACAATGGATAGACCCCTGTTTCTGTCTCCATGGGGATCACACTTTGCCAGAAGTTATTAAAGTCAGGGCAGACCTGCCTGGTGTGAATGGCAGAGCTCCTGGCAAGGCCCCTGGTACACCTGGAGCACCGGGAGGAAGGCCGCCTGGGGAGAGGATCACAGAGGCAGCCTAAGCTCAGAGAACAATGGCTACCCCGCAAGCGCACGGCTGCCCATTCCTGCCCCTTTCCTTCCCAGTCCGTCCTGGCCACAGCAGGTTCCCTGCCTACAACACGAGCCTGGGCCTCCACGCGGACTGTCTGCCTGGAGAGCCACCGCGATCGCGACCGTAAGCCGCGGCGGTGAAGGAGAGGAGCGGATTGCACCCGAAAGCTTCAGCACCCACCAAGGGCGGGCGCTCCCCTCCGGGTTCCTCGCCTCTGGGGCGTCTGCCCTCTGCTCCTCCCGCCAGCTGTGCGTGTCCCCCTCCTTCGCCCTCGTCCCCCGCGACCTGTCTTTCGTCCTTCCTCCTCTCCTGACGCTCTGTTTCCAGCTGCCTGCCGTCCCTTCCCTTCAATCCTTGCCTCTCATGTGGCACACACACTGAACAAAAGGGAAGATAAATCTAGCAACAGAGATTTGCTACAGATAAAACTGTATCTTTTCCCTCTTGGTGTAGCTTTCCTTCTAGGGATCTGAAAAAGATCGCCTGAGTTGTATCCATGTAAAATTAGCCTAACACCATCACCGTCATTACCTAAAGGCACAGACCTATTACTCTAAGAATCAAGCCTTAGCTGACTTCAGAACTGGGACCGTATCTTTTCTTAAAGCAGGGCTAAGTATCAAAAAATACCATCTGGCTGGAATAATTCCTCACCCTTTTAGGAATTCGAGGAAAAGAAACCTTAAAAGACCCAAGTGAGGGTCTGTTCCCCCTCCACTGGGGTTTTGACAATTTACACCTCCACTCGGGGCTTCCCAGGTGGCGCTAGTGGTAAAGAACCTGCCTGCCAATGCAGGAGACTAAAGAGACGTGGATGCGATCCCTGGATTGGGAAGATGCCCTCGAGAAGGACATGGCAATCCCTTCCAGTATTCTTGCCTGGAGAATCCCAAGGACAGAGGAGCCTGGAGGGCTACAGTCCGTGGGGCCACAAAGAGTTGGACACGACTGAGTGACTGAAGCGACTTAGCATGCACACACACACACTTTGGTCCTAGTTTTAAATAAGTGATTGAGTCGTTATCATTTTTTAATTCATAGTGATGTGTTTGGCCACATATTTCTTTTTCTATTCCAGGGAAACAATGATAAGTTGTTTAACCTTTCACTTAAATTTCCCACGTTTGTCTTGCAGCATCAATGCACACATTCTGCACCAAACCCCTTTATTAAGCCATGTCCCCGCCGCTCTCTTCTGATCACAAGGTTCCAGGGGCCTCTGCACACCTGCTCTCCTCTCCTGGCCACCTGTGCCAACGAGTCCCCATCCTCCCCACAGGCCGCGGGAGTCAGGACAGCTGCTTCTGCTTCACCTGTGGAGCCCATTTTCTCCGTCACCTATCACTTCTCTAGATTGTGCCATGCTGGACAAGGCTGCGTGTGGAGCTTCTGCTGGAGGTTTATGCAGGAAACATACCACCAGAAAATCCCATGGACGGAGGAGCCTGGTAGGCCGCAGTCCATGGGGTCACTGAGGGTTGGACATGACTGACTTAACTTTCACTTTTCACTTTCATGCATTGGAGAAGGAAATGGCACCCCACTCCAGTGTTCTTGCCTGGAGAATCCCAGGGATGGGGGAGCCTGGTGGGCTGCCGTCTATGGGGTTGCACAGAGTTGGACACGACTGAAGCGACTTAGTAGTAGTAGTAGTATACCACCAGACTCTCCCCCTAAGGTTTTCATGCTCCACCAAAGTTATCTGGATGTTTCTACAACCCCCCACCTCATCTGGGTCCTATCCTGAAAGGGAGGAAAATGCAGGCTCCAGAAACATGATGAGCTTTTCTCTCCTTCATCGAGTTCCTTGAGACCCTGGCCTATAAAACCGCTCTGATTTAGGGACCCAGACATGGCTCTTGATCAGGTAAAGGAGGACAGGTGGAACTGAGAGATGTGCCCAATTTGGATTTAGGATCACTGCCTCAATACAGGAGGTCACTTTTTAGGCTTAACCATGACCAGTACCTCTGTCCCTCACCACCAGACACGAGCCTTACGATTCAGCTTTGAAACAAGAATCCCAGGGATGGGGGAGCCTGGTGGGCTGCCGTCTATGGGGTTGCACAGAGTTGGACACGACTGAAGCGACTTAGTAGTAGTAGTAGTATACCACCAGACTCTCCCCCTAAGGTTTTCATGCTCCACCAAAGTTATCTGGATGTTTCTACAACCCCCCACCTCATCTGGGTCCTATCCTGAAAGGGAGGAAAATGCAGGCTCCAGAAACATGATGAGCTTTTCTCTCCTTCATCGAGTTCCTTGAGACCCTGGCCTATAAAACCGCTCTGATTTAGGGACCCAGACATGGCTCTTGATCAGGTAAAGGAGGACAGGTGGAACTGAGAGATGTGCCCAATTTGGATTTAGGATCACTGCCTCAATACAGGAGGTCACTTTTTAGGCTTAACCATGACCAGTACCTCTGTCCCTCACCACCAGACACGAGCCTTACGATTCAGCTTTGAAACAGAAGGCTACAAGCCAACCAGACAGAAGACGACTGTGGAAATTCACCAGCCTGATCTGTTTAAAATATTATGTGTCATATGTGTAAAGGGCTTGGAACGGATACAGCTTGCAGCAAGTAGATTTTTGGGTCCAGGGGAAACTGAGAAGAACAAGGATGGAAGATCTTGCTTTTGAATGGAACCCTGAATGGATAATAAAGTTTGACTACACAGAGATGGGCAAGAGCATTCCAAGCAGAGGGAGCGGTCTAAGTTGCAAGCTGGACATGAACTGGGATCCAGATCACGAGAGGGTCAGGGTAAGGCCTTTGCACTTTATTCTACAGGCACCAAGGACACTGAACGCAGGTCTTTGGAAGGAAAAGACGCTCTCAGAGCTTCAAATGAAAGGCCAACATGATGGCAATTATAGAATGCAATTTATATCATTATTGTAAATAGATACGGAAACACTCTGATGTCAACAGGCAAGAGCCCAGAAGTAAGACATTCTCCTCCCTTCCTAATTACTGCCTGGTGCCAAAATAAAAAGCATCCAAAAACACCAGACCCAACAGTAACAGTCATAATAAAAACTGTCAAACGCATAAATGAAAACTTACTAAAAAATAACATCATTCTTCATCAGCTAGTATGCCTTCCAAAAGGAGCTCTGCTTTTTACTACATACTTTATTAAAAGTATTGTGCAATTATTTTCAGTTTTACCACCTTTATTAAGAAAACATTTTAGATTAATTGGGAGATTGGAGTACATGTGTATACACACGCTAGTGATACCATGTATACAACAGGTAACTAATAAAGACCCGGGCTTCCCAGGTGATGCTAGTGATAAAGGACCTCCCTGCCGATGCAGGAGACGTAAGAGACACGGGTTCTGTCCCTGGGTCAGGAAGATCCCCTGGAGGAGGGCATGGCAACCCACTGCAGGATTCTTGCCTGGAGAATCCCGTGGACAGAGGAGCCTGGCGGGTGACAGTCCAGGGGGTCACGAGGCACAGAGAACTCTACTCATGCTTTGTGGGGACCCAAATGGGAAGAAAATGTAAAAAGAGGGGATAGATATACGCAAATAGCTGATTCCTTTTGCTGTACAGCAGAAACTAACCAGCAGTGTAAATCAACTATATTCCAATAAAACCAATACAATATTGTAAAGCAATTAGCCTCCAATTAAAATAAATAAATTTAAATTAAAAAAAANACTCTACTCATGCTTTGTGGGGACCCAAATGGGAAGAAAATGTAAAAAGAGGGGATAGATATACGCAAATAGCTGATTCCTTTTGCTGTACAGCAGAAACTAACCAGGAGTGTAAATCAACTATATTCCAATAAAACCAATACAATATTGTAAAGCAATTAGCCTCCAATTAAAATAAATAAATTTAAATTAAAAAAAAGATCAGCAACATAAAAAAATTAACCTTAAAAATGAAATCATTTTAGAAGTAACCTCACAACTTCCTGAACAGTTTAAAACATGCACCGTATCAGTCATCTAAACCACTTCTAGTGAGTTAATCCAAAGTCCAATAATTATAATGAAAGCAGACAGTTTCACGCCTACTGTCAGCAGACTTAAATAAGACCAACTAAAAGAAGATTTCACAGTCCTGAGATGTTTTAACAAACGTACACGAGACACCCACCACTGTAGTGTGCAGTATCACTACAAATACTTCACACCTGAGTGTGATTTGTTAAAAATCTGATGTTTTACATTGGCTGAGCAGGCATTGCATCCTTCCTAATCCTAATCATCTATCATCATACCTAATTTAATCCTAATCATATCTAGTAGCTTTGATAACTGCCAGAGTGGTTCCCAGTCACTAGTGAAGAGTAGCCAGGAGCCCATGAAAGCATGTTCCAAGGAGGCTTTCAAAGGCGAAGATCAGCAACATAAAAAAATTAACTTTAAAAATGAAATCATTTTAGAAGTAACCTCACAACTTCCTGAACAGTTTAAAACATGCACTGTATCAGTCATCTAAACCACTTCCAGTGAGTTAATCCAAAGTCCAATAATTATAATGAAAGCAGACAGTTTCACGCCTGCTGTCAGCAGATTTAAATAAGACCAACTAAAAGAAGATTTCACAGTCCTGAGATGTTTTAACAAACGTACATGAGACACCCACCAACTGTAGTGTGCAGTATCATTATAAATACTTCACACCTGAGTGTGATTGTTAAAAATCTGATATTTTACATTGGCCGAGCAGGCTTTGCATCCTTCCTAATCCTAATCATCTATCATCATATCTAATTTAATCCTAATCATATCTAGTAGCTTTGATAATTGCCAGAGTGGTTCCCAGTCACTAGTGAAGAGTAGCCAGGAGCCCATGAAAGCATGTTCCAAGGAGGCTTTCAAAGGCGGCAGCCACTTGGCTCAAGCTTTAGTTTTAGACTCATGCCATCTCATTCTGGACATCCCAGAAAAGACTTTGGTTTTACTCTGAATCTGCTAAAAATGCAATGTTAATTTTTAAAAAAATCTTCCAGAACACTAAATATATACATCATCAGTTCAGTCGCTCAGTTGTGTCCGACTCTTTGTGACCCCATGAATTGCAGCATGCCAGGCCTCCCTGTCCATCACCAACTCCCGGAGTTCACTCAGATTCACGGCCATCAAGTCAGTGATGCCATCCAGCCATCTCATCCTCTGTGGTCCCCTTCTCCTCCTGCCCCCAATCCCTCCCAGCATCAAAGTCTTTTCCAATGAGTCAACTCTCTGCATGAGGTGGCCAAAGTACTGGAGTTTCAGCTTTAGCATCATTCCTTCCAAAGAAATCCCAGGGCTGATCTCCTTCAGAATGGACTGGTTGGATCTCCTTGTAGTCCAAGGGACTCTCAAGAGTCTTCTCCAATACCACAGTTCAAAAGCATCAATTCTTTGGCGCTCAGCCTTCTTCACAGTCCAACTCTCACATCCATACGTGACTACTGGAAAAACCATAGCCTTGACTAGACAGACTATATAACTAAACTTAATGTTTAAATGCTAAATGGGTCTTTAAATGGGGGACGTTGAAATATATTGGGAAAAATTGATGATTTCAAAACGGAAGAAGGTGGTATTTTGTTGATCATCTGTATTTTTTTAAATACTGCCCTATACATTAAAAGAAGAAAATAATGCGATTTGCATCAACATGGATGGACCTGGTGATTATCATACTAAGTGAAGTAAATTAGAAAGAGAAAGACAAATACCATATGATGTCACTTAGATGTGGAATCTAAAATACAGCACAAATGAACTCATCTATGAAACAAAACAGACCCACATCATAGAGAAGCGTGCGTGCTCAGCGCTTGAGTCGTGTCTGACTCTTTGTGACACTGTGGACTGCAGCCCGCCAGGCTCCTCTGTCCACGGGGTTCTCCAGGCAGGAGTACTGGAGCGGGTTGCCACTTCCTCCTCCATAGGATCCTCCTGACCCAGGGATCGAACCTGCATCTCTTACGTCTCCCTCAGCGGCATTGGCAGGCAGGTTCTTTACCATTAGTGCCACCTGGGAAGTCCTAACATGCAACACGAGTGAGCTTCTCTACGAAACAGAAGCAGACCCACAATACAGAGGCCAGACCTGTGCTTGCCTAGGAGGGGAGAGGAGAGGGGGCCTGGGGGTTTTGGACCAGCAGATGCAAACCATCATATGTGAGACTGATGAGCAGGCCCTGCTGTGCAGCACACGGAGCTACGCAACGCCCTGTGGTGAGCCACAGTGGAAAGGAATGGGAAGGAGGATGTGTGTGATAACCGACTCACTTTGCTGTACAGCAGAAATCAGCACAACCCTGTGAATCAACTAGACGTCAATAAAATTTAAAACACACCCCTACGCTGTAACATGGAGAATCTGGCACTGGGCTCCTCTTTTGTGGTCTTTGCGCTCATCACACTCAGAGGTTTATACAGAAAAAAAGTGAGCTATATGAATCAGCCACAAAAAAAGTCCAATCTCAACTGACTAATAACGGTAGATTTACCCAAATCACACAATATATTTAAAAAAAACTGATCTGTAAATTCTAAATTAAAGACACACATATATTTATGTGAACTATTCTTGCACATGAAAAGTAGATACACAGTACCAACAGATACTCCATATTAAAACAGATTTTATTTTCACCAACTCAACCCACTGACATTAGAATAATGTGACAATAAATGTCTTCTTTGCTAGTTTAACATAACATATGAAAGGAAATCACAATATGCAATATTTAATATATCAATATTATTAGTTTTCTTCCCCTTTATAAATAATAACTCAAGAAATATGTAATTTTTAAGAAATATAACACTAAAAAATGTATACTGCAATGAGGAAATTTAACAGTGTGCAGAAACTAATACTTCAGAGACATTGCCATTATTTTTCCTAGAAAATGCTTTTCAGCAGGGAAAAAAAAATTATTTCAATTCAAAGGAAACACCAGTCAAAAAATTGCCTTTGGAGCCCCAAGTAGCATATCTAAGGCATGCTGGACTCTTTCAGAAAGGAAATCAAGTGGAAAGCTTGTTGCTAGATTGTGTTGAACTCTTTACAACCCCATGAGCTGCAGCCAGGCTTCCCTGTCCATCACCATCTCCCTGATTTTTACACAAACTCGTGTCCATCGAGTCGGTGATGCCATCCAACCATCTCATCCTCTGTCGTCCCCTTCTCCTCCTGCCTTCAATCTTTCCCAGCATCAGGGTCTTTTCCAATGAATCAGTTCTTTACATCAGGTGGCCAAAGTACTGGAGCTTCAGCTTCAGCATCAGTCCTTCCAATTAGTATTCAGGGTTTATCTCCTTTAGGATTGACTTGTTTGATCTCCTTGCAGTCCAAGGGACTCTGAAGAATCTTCTTCAAAAACATCAATTCTTCAGCGCTCAGCCTTTCTTATGTGCCAGGAGCCAGCACGGGAGATCCCACCCATGACAAGGTCATGAGGAGGAGCCTGACGGGCAAGGCGGATCAGGACTCAAAAGGATCCCCTGGATCTGCTCGAGCATCTACCCCCAAATCAGAATCTGTCTGTTCACTGTTTGCTATACTATACTCTTCTGACATTAACAGGGGGCTATCCCCGACCACTTTTCTTTGGAAAATTAACTTAGAGCTCCAGTTAGTAGTCTCCTGCATATAAAAGGAGTGTCTCAGCTCAAACCCCTCTGATGGCTCTCTGACTTGCCTGACAGGTTTATCTGGACTTTTACAACTACGTATGTGATTGTCCACAGCCTCCCAACCGCTAGAGGCATGGGAAGCTTAAAACATCTTAAAGATATAGAGCCTTTTAAAGAGCTAAGAATTATATTGGTGAAGGGTTTCATTGTTGAGTTAATGATTGCTGCCAGGCCTCCATATCCTTTATCTTTAGGCACCTGGGAGGATATTAATCAATGTAACTGGGATGTAGAAAAAGGAATATAGTAGTTTTGATGTTAGCAATACTAGACTTCTGAGTTGATGAATTTTCTCTGTTATAAATCACTGTACTCCTCTTTCTTTGTTATAAATCATTGTATCCTTGCTATGTAAGAATGTAACTTTATTTAGTGCTTTCTGAGAGTGGCACCAGACTTTGGAAAGAACAACACTTTGAGGGCAAATAAGTTTTCTGGTTGACGGACCCTTACCAGAAAGGGGTCATAAAAAGCTAACAGGCCTCCTGGCCAGAAGATGATGTAAATCACCTAAGACCTGTGTGTACAGAAAGGTATGCAGAGAGAAAGCCTGGTCTCGATAAGGGTCAGACCTGCTGACTCTGCATGACTCTGTTTCTTACATTTATCTCTATGTACAACCCAAAGTATAAAAGCTTCCCTGAAAATTAAAGTGACGGACCAGTTCCACAAAAGCCTGGTTCCCCCGTGTCAATTCTTTCTTTCTTTCTCTCTCTTACTCTCTTTTCCAGGAGGATCCTTTGGAGCACAGAGGCCCTCCGTGTTCACTTATCTGCCTGGGCTTCTAAGACCTGAATGGGAAGGCACTCTGCGTCTTCACTCCCTCAAGAGACCGGGAGGGCGCCTGCGGCCTACGTGAATGGTGCAAGTCCCTTGTCTTGGGGCTTTATTGGCTTTCTGTGTAAACCAAGGAATATCAGCCTCTTTCTCTCCTCTATTTTGTTAACTGCAACATTCTTTCTTTATCTCTCTGTGTATCTCTAAATAAATCCTTATCTCCTTCTATATCTCTAAATAAATAAATCTCTCTGTCGCCAATGCCGTCCCACTTCGGATACCCTGGATCCAACCGGGGCTGGAGCCCGGTACTTATGGTCCAATTGTCACATCCATACATGACTACTGGAAAAGCCACAGCTTTGACTATATGAACCTTTGTTAGCAAAATGATGTCTCTGCTGTTTAATATGCTGTCAAGGTTGGTCGTAGCTTTCCTTCCAAAGAGCAATGTGATTCAGCACTACAGAGACAATCCTAAGTAAACAGGGGCATTGTTTTCAGAGGAAACTGGCTTTTGTAACATAGCAAAGCTACAACATGGTGGGCAGAGGTTGTACCTGTGATAGAGATCACCCATGGAGACACCAACCACAGCCACATCACTTGAAATCAAAGAATGGGATGAGACCGGGTCTCCGGGTGAAATACCAAAGGACCTCAGGAGTAGACTTTACTGCCTCTTTTTAAAACAAACAAACAAAAAAAAAACAAGTAGGCTGAAAGTGGTGCATTAAGGAGGAAAATTGTTAATTAGTACACATTTCGCTTGATTGTAGATAAACTGACTGGAGGGGAAGAAGTCATGATGGCAAACAAATTTGGATGAAGCTTTTTTTTTTTCTAATTTATAAAAGCATTATGGTCATTTATAGTCACTGAGCTCTAAGTGTTCAGAAAAATATTTTTAAAGAAACTATGCAGATTTGATCCAAAATCTCATTGGCACAATTGAAATAAGGTTAACAATCATATGAAATCTGGGAATGAAAAAGCCCAGTATAGGTGGCTATTCAACATAAACCCAGAATAGGTCACTTTGGCATATTAATTATTTTTGAATTAAAGATATTTGAGAGACAGCCAGCTCAAGAAGACACTCTGAACCTCCTTTGTACCCCTGAAAGCAGGAGATATAAATCTCCCATGTGAAAGGTGTCGTCCCTGTACCAGGAGGATAAAAGGAACCCTTACCACCAGAGGTGGGGGAGTCAGGGCCAAGAAGACTGTGTAAACAAACCATGCTACTTCACCATTCTATTATCCCGAGTCCAGACCTCTCTGTCTTTTCAGTTCTCTCACAATTAAGCTTTTGACTAAAAGTTATAAAAAACCCTGGTTATTTCTTTGAGTCTCACATCTCCGTGGGGCTCCCATACTTACATATGTAATTAACCCATCCCTAATGGAAGGAATGATCTCTGTTCATCTCCAAGGCAAACCATTCAATATCACAGTTATCCAAGTCTATGCCCCAACCTGTAATGCTGAAGAAGCGGAAGTTGAATGGTTTTATGAAGACCTACAAGACCTTTTAGAACTAACACCCAAAAAAGATGTCCTTTTCATTATAGGGGACTGGAATGCTAAAGTAGGAAGTCAAGAAACACCTGGAGTAACACGCAAATTTGGCCTTGGAATGCGGAATGAAGCAGGGCAAAGATGAATAGAGTTTTGCCAAGAAAATGCACTGGTCATAGCAAACACCCTCTTCCAACAACACAAGAGAAGACTCTACACATGGACATCACCAGATGGTCAACACCGAAATCAGATTGATTATATTCTATGCAGCCAAAGATGGAGAAGCTCTATACAGTCAACAAAAACAAGACCAGGAGCTGACTGTGGCTCAGATCATGAACTCCTTATTACCAAATTCAGACTCAAATTGAAGAAAGTAGGGAAAACCACTAGACCATTCAGGTATGACCTAAATCAAATCCCTTATGATTATACAGTGGAAGTGAGGAATAGATTTAAGGGCCTAGATCTGATAGATAGAGTGCCTGAAGAACTATGGAATGAGGTTCGTGACATTGTAC